>VDFB02058242.1:712674292-713101327 GCA_007258455.2 Sequoia sempervirens | reverse complement strand
TAACACAAATAAGTAGTTTCCATTCAACAGTTTTTCTTGTTTTCAATAAATTATCTAAGTGATCTATTTCTCGAGTTACAATGTGCTATATTCATGTACAAGGCTACTCCAAGTCTGTTCCTGAGTTTTCCCAACGACTCCATGCCCAATGGATAGGCCTAGGCTACTGGTTTATGTGCTTACTAGGCAAACATCTAGCAAAGGTCGCCAGAAATGTTACCTAATTTTCACTCACGGGCTCAATTAGGCAGGATAAATCATGCGACAAAGGTTCAAGAAGGCCAAATGGAGCATTCACACAAGGGAAAAAGTCATGAATCTGATGCTAGGTCACAAGGAGCTCAGTTGAAAAGTATGCCTTAATCAATTTGACATAATTTTCCTTTAAGGAGAAAGTCGACAAGACCTTCCAGATGTCTTGCTGACTAGCGGTGGTTTCATCAAGTCTAAATGCTTCATATTAGGGATCCTATCGGCATGAATTATCTGGGTCTCCCTGACCCATAATGCATTTGGTTAAATATACATCTGTATTGCCTATTGGCAAGACCCCAGGAATGTCATGGCAAGTGGGATTCACCAACAGGTCCCTATCGGCAAGACATCAATCATCATCCCGATGAAAAAAGGATATGCATATCGCAGAAGATTTTTCCTTCAAGGAAGAGTCTCAGCAACTTCTTAAAGTCTCACCGAAAGGATTCCTTTGGCATATGTAAGTGAACTTCACTAGGAGGTCTTACTGAAGCTGAAGGTCTCACCATTATGAGGCAGCGTCAGTGAAAGGAAACAAGCTCGGGGTAAGGTCTCCCCGACCACGTGATGTCTCCCCGAAATGAAGTACGCCCTCGGCAAAGGAAGGGAGTTTGCCTTGATGTCTCGGTGAACGAAGCTTGTCTCCTTGACTGAAGAGAAAGTAAACTCATCACTGAAAGATGAAGGAGGTCTCACCGACCAACTGAGGGTCTCCCCGACATATTTGACATCGGTGTAGCTTCCAGTTGTCGGGGTAATGTCTTGCCGACATGGTAAGGTCTCAGCGATGAAAGTGAGTATCGGCATGACTAATCGACCTCGCTATAAAGTCTTCCCGAATTTCCAGTCTCTCGCCAAAAGAAGTGTGGAGCTCGGTAGAATGGAGTGTGTTTGGGGTGACATCAATAAACTCTCTCCAATAGAAGAAAAAGAGCTCGTCGAGGTAGTTTTGTTTTCAGCAAGATGTCTTTTCGAGAGTATGGAGCCTTGCCGACAATTAGGTGGGTCCGCCGTGACATTTTTCTTTTGGCCAAAGGTCTTGCCGACTCGTGGTTTCAGCCAAAGAAAGTAATATCACCATGATGTCTTGGCGAAGGCATTTTGTCTCACCGATAGAAGAAGAGGGGTCTCGGGGTAGCGTTTTGCTTTCGGTAGGATCTCTCACTGAAACTCGGGTGTCTTGCCGACAGATGGGGGAGCCTCAGCAGGAGATGATGGTTTCAGTGAAGGATGGAGATTTTGGCATAAGGTCTCAGTGATGCCAAGGGTCTTGTCGATACAAAGTGAGCTCGAGGAGAAAACAGAAAGGGCCGCTAGTAAGGTCTCAGCGACCCGTGGATGTCCTGCCGACCAGTGAACAACTCGACGAAAGAGAGGACCTCGGTGTGAGGTCTGGTCAAAGAAAGAAACTCTCGCCAACATAAATGAGCTCGCCAAAGAGTAATCTCAATGAAGTAAAGTGGCATCGACGTGGCAATTTGAGCTTGCTAAGAGGTCTTGGCAACCCGGGAATTTCTTGGCGATGGAATCAAGTGAGCTCAGGGAGACAAAGGAGAGATCAACAAGATGTCTCGCTGACAACCTAGAGTCTTCCCGAAATGAAACGAGCTCGCCAAAGTATTTTTCCTTCGGCAGAGGTCTCACCGACCAAACGAGAGTCTCATCAAATGAAATGATAGGAGCTCAGAGAGGATGAGGTTGCTCGCCAAGAGTCTTGTCGAGGGGTGAAGGTCTCAGCGATGAAAAAGATTTATGTGTGACTCCAAGGGGCTCGTTGTAACATCTTGCTGAAATTGATTTATCTTGCCGATATTCTGGGCGATAACAAAGGCGATATCGGAATGACTTTTGGCCTCGCTAAGAACTCTCATCGACAGTCCATGTTATGTCGATGGTTGCAGGAGGATTTAATCGCATCGAGGAGACACGATTAGTGTCTCATTAACATGTGATTCTGACTGAGTGAGCCTTTGACCGTCGGGGGATCTACGCGAAATGTGCACAGCCAATCAGAGGGAGCTAAAGGTGAGCCATGGCTGTCTGACTAGCAAAAGGAAGAT
Source organism: Sequoia sempervirens (assembly GCA_007258455.2). Lineage (NCBI taxonomy): Eukaryota > Viridiplantae > Streptophyta > Pinopsida > Cupressales > Cupressaceae > Sequoia > Sequoia sempervirens. The sequence goes on along the minus strand of VDFB02058242.1, from coordinate 713,099,012 downwards.
CAACATAATGTGAATTGACACAGACCTGCTCTGGAGTCAGAAGCATTCAAGGAAGCTCAGCCGAAGAGGTTCAAGGCTGACACAATACTAGGAAATAAATGCGGTGGTTGCAAAAAGATTTGAGGAAGACCACTCCTGGAGGCGACTCTTCACACCGACCCAGACAACAAGGATTCAATTGAATACAACATTAACTACATGAAAAGATCTAATGAAAGATCTATCCCGAGGACTAATATCTTGGTAAGCCCTGAGGGGCCGACACACTTTTTGTATATAAGGCATTTTTTCCTGCTTGTAAAGGAGTTCTCCATATGCTTTTCCGAAGTCTGTGACTTCTACAGTCCTCTCTCGGATTAGCAGAATTTTGTAACTCATTTTGGAACATGTTATATAAAATTTACCATGATTACCATTGATTTTCAGATTTCCATCTTGTTCTCGCAAAGTGTTGTGAATTTGAGGTTCATGATCAAGTTATTTCTGTGAATTTCTTTTATTCCTTCATAACTTTATCTTGTGTTTCATGCCTTCCTTTGCAAAATTATCATTATACAAATTACAAATTGTGTTCATCTAGTCACATATAGATTCTGATCTGTGAAAATCTTTCTTTCCTCTCTGGAAAAAGTGTGTGAGTCAAACCTGTTTGTGAAATGTTAGTGCAAGGCTTGCAGAATTTGATGTGTAATCTTATGTTTGTCGTCAATATTCAAGTGTAAATTGAGTATCTCATTGTTCCTGTCTTTTCGGTGCATCACCATAGTTTAGTTTTATTCTTATGCATTCCTTCTCCCTTTCCCTTCAAAGAATCAGTAGTTTTAGGTGATGACCCAACAAGGAAGCCGACCTTCTCTGGAGGTTGACCTCTGCTTATAAGAAACCCACATCTTTGGAGGTCTTCCCATGTTACACTGAGGTGTTGAACATCAAGTTCAACAAGGGTGCAACTTCAGATTGAGAACAGAGACAAAGCTCTCAAGCCTCTGGAGACTCAAAGTTTTCCTTCACAAAATAACATAACAATGAAATATTTCCACCAATTTAGATTCTAATACATGCCCATTCACTCAATTCATAAAAAACATATCAACTCGAAGGAAATTTGAGTCTAGAAAGCACAACAAGAATTTCATCATTTGGAAACCAAAGATCATCGTACCATAGATCTATCTTAATTAATTATAAATTCCCACTCAATTAACTCTAAGCTCATCTGTCTTGTTATAGATAGTTTTATTTCTATCATATTATAAGTTTCATTTTTATTTCACGGTAAACAAAATGAAAATACCGAATATCAGTAAACCTATATGAATATTTACTTACATACATATATATATATACATAAATATATTTATTATTTATGTATACATATGTATTAAATAAGTCTCATATAAAACTGGGCAGATATCCAAATTAAATACTTCAATAAAACATCTCACAAAAATTAAGCACCTATTTAAATATTTTATTTATATATATAAACTTTTATAGACATACATATATATATGTATATTAATGTTTGTGTTTTAAATCTCATACCCATCGAACTAAAGAACACCAAATAGTTATACTATTAACCAGCTGCTACAAACAATCAACCATTAAAAACAGACTAAACAATAGTCAAATATAAGTAATATTTCAAAATGGTTTATTTTCTACACATTTCTTCAAAGTAATGTCCCCACACGCGCAAGACGTGGAAGAGAAAAATTGGTTTCAATAGGTCATATCTAACATGATTTACACAAGCCGACTAACTATAGTTTTATTCCCTAAACTTTAAATTCAGCTAACTCATAGCTTAATACTTAAAGGGCGATATCACAGGCATACCAACTGAAGTATCAACTATGCAACAATAATCCTAACAGGAGTTCAGTGCTTTATGACATGGGCATCAAATATCAACAATATTTAGTCTCAACCAAATTAAGTTCACCCAACACCATAATATTGACTTCACAGGCCTGATTAAACCGTCACTGAGAGCTAGAGTATTTAGCAATCTAAAGAATAGAGTGAATGCATAAAAGATATTATAAAAAATATGATAGATACATTTGTTGGGGATAGAGGCCAAAAATACAACTAGAGAAATTTCTTCTAAGCATACAATCATGTTGTAACTTGAATCGACATTTACAAAGAAGGTGAGGTTGGGATGGTAACCTTCAATCAGCTGACACTCCCAGTTTGCAGAGTAATCCAATGCCAAGATTTAAGCATGCAAGCTATAGATTTAAATTTAAAACTACGTGACTACATGGAAGCCGCATACATGCAGATGATAACAAAAATCACCGTTCACTTCAAGTTTTCCCTTTTTTCAGTAATAGTAAATTCCAGTTGAAGGTGACACAACAACGATATAAGATCAATGCATGTACAACCAAAAGAGCTATGCTAGAACGTAATAGGATACAAAGATCTAAGTAGACCGTCTGGCTATGTTTTTAAATGGAAAGTTTAATAATAAGAAGAGGAGAATTCGAGATATAATCATCGACTACTCACAGATTGAAAAGAAGGTGATTACAGCAAAATATTGTTCGGTTTAGACATCTCTAGGCCTAAATACTTGAACCATTATCAAAAGTCAAGATAAATTCCATACGCAATAAGTAAGGTATTAAGCATTTAATAGTTTGGACAGTAATAAACTAGTGATGGCGTAGCCAGAGAAGCAAGAAAACATGTAAATCTAAAGATTAAGAGAAAGAACTGAGATTCAAGAAAGTGTTTTAGGCGTCGATCTTACTGGACTTACAGTAGTAATTTGGTTGAAGGATTCTATTAATCAAAATAATTTATACCTGTGAGAGTTTTTCTATGTAAGTATTTATGCCTATTATGGTGTCTTAGTTTCAAGTAGTGACTAAAGTAAGCTATAAAAGAGTCCCGCATGGCTAAACTAAAGCGACAGTGTTTTCATTCCTTATGACTGCCTTCAAAATATATTCCTTATCAACCAACAGGGTTTACATTTGTGCAAATATAATTTTTCCAATGTCTAAAAGAAATGAGTGAGCCGTAAATAAACTAAGGGGAAACAACATTCAAGGAACAAAATATGGAGACAAAATTTCTTCCTTTTTTTTAACACAAAATCTAATTATCAAAATCAACGAGTTCCAACAAGAAAAAGAGAGAACAATAGAGGTCAATGGCGGAACCTAGAGAATATTGCACAACTAAACTAGATTGTGAGGCCAGTTCCAAACTCAAGACCACAGCTATAGCTCCTTCCAAGTATTCCACACAAAAATTTGTAGCTTCAAACTTATAGAACAACCTTCCAAAAAAAACCTAGAACACATTCATGACAAGAAACCCAAAAAGAACTCGAATCCGTTTCTTTTCTTCTGGGAGCAATAAAACCAATTTCCCCTATGGAGTTAACTCCACTTCTTTCTAAACTAATCTCTCGTAACTAATTTTATTCCATTCCCTCCAATTCCAATTTTATTCTCTTTTCAACTTTTATAAAATTTCGCCTTTTAAATTAACTTAAACACACAATATGCCCTTTTATTTATTAATTAATTATATTAATTTTCTTATATAATTTATTTATACAAGCATATTAGTATATATATATATATAAGCACACATTTATATATACATATATATTATTTAAATATTCTATTTTAAGAATTAACTCTTAACTTAATAAAATTTAATTCCATAACAAATTTAATTTAATTAGACTTTTATTTCATTAACCATGCCCCCAAATTTGACATTCAAAATAAAATGAAATAATCAAACCAAGCACAAAACTCAGACATGAATCCAAGATCAGTAAAACAAATGTCAACCAAAGCATGACGAAGATTAAATGACCACATGGAAACAAAATGATACTAATAGATCTTACTGAAGAAATGCAACAAAAAAAATTCATCCTTGAAAAGGATGATGGCTCGAAGTGGGGGACCTAGTGTAATCTCTGAACAACAATTCCATTGGGCTCTGTCACGCTCAGACCTAATAAATAGGTGGATTCGATGCACTGTACCTGTAGCCTGCAACAAAACAAAGTGTCGAGTATGTGCATATAGAAATAACTAGTCACGCTGTGATGGGGAAATCACAGAGTCGTAGGGCACTCGCAAGTGAGTGATGTGACACTGTCCCCATCACTGACACATAACAATAATATCTCGTACATCTATCCATACATAACATCATCATATCCATGATATACAACTAGCAATCAACTAATCTACTAAATATGATATAAATAAGAACATCATATATCACATTATCATCGTACTAACATCATAATGTCATAAATATCACTAGGCTATACATCATAATATTATCAAATAGTCTCAACATCTACTCATAAAATATCACCATGTCTGAATAGTATCCAACAGAGTCATAATGTCTATCAAACAGTAACATAAAGTCAAACAAAACAACATCATATAATCTAGATGAAATCCAAGATGTCCAAACATAAGCAAACTGAGGGGGCATTGCATCCTCCCTCTCTAGGACTAGGATTACTCCTAGAAGCCTGCAAACAAAATGGGTAGCGCGCGCACACACACACACACACATCTGGAATACATCCACCCAAGAGATAGAAGACTCGGCATTACGATCCCACTGGACCCACACCTAGACCATGACTCGCCCCCTGAGGTTCAACTCTTGATGCTTCAGGACGTGCATAATTTCCAAAGAATGATTCTTGTCCTCTACCAAAAGTCTCTCCAACTGCACCCTGGTGCTCGACCTGGCAGTTATCCACTGTGGAAAACACCCTGTGCGATCTGTCGATGTCGCCTACTATCGTGTAATGCCCCGCCATGCAACCCTAGGGGAAGTTGCAAACTACTAAACAAATGCACACTTTTTTTTTTTGTCTAATTACAAATACATGTAAGATTACAACACAAAGCCAACAATCCCCTAAGGTTATGAGACAAAGATTATTTAGATCACCAATTAAAACAACATGCATGAAATGAAACACATAACAACATTCACTTTAAATAATTAAAGCACATACATTCCATACATGATTTCGCTTAAGATCAAAAGAGATCCCTTCATGCTGTTACCAACAACATAAGTTATATATCACTGTTAATTACATCACCATTCTCAACGAGGTGTAAATCAATAACATGATTGTTTATTACAATTCCGGCACCTCCTCGATAACAATGAGGGCAAACATGCTAATAATCATGTTCGTTCAAGGGGTAGTAACGATCCTGACGAGCTCCAACACTTAAAGTCTCATTCATTACAAGCAAACACTAAAAACAGTGATAAGGTGCACGCTCCAATCTTAACCAAGATACTTGAAGGTCTTCCACCTGCGTTAGGAGATAGTAACAAGGATTTCCAAGCTTCAAGACCAACAACCTCTAAACATAGGGCAACATGACTCCACCCGAAAGATTACCAACATGATACGCGACACAAAGGTTACAATGTTTCCAGATTTTATGAATGATCACATCACACCGACAAACATATATTGTTGACTTAGGTATGGGCCACCAATGTCCCAGCATGGGATCTCCAAGTCTTCCTAGAACTCATTCTGATATCCTGGTAACCTCTAACGACTCCCGACCCCACATACAAACCAATGCGGAATCAGTTATCTTTCAAAGGGACAAGATAACCATCTTGCCATTCCAGGCCTTCTCGTCTCATCCCAAGTCTATACAAGCACTTGTGTCCATGAGCGAGGCAAGATTAATCTTTTTAAATGTTGGTACCACCTACACTAATCAATTGGTTTAAGTTTTCACTGAATTAACCAACTTACATTGAGATCTCCTAGCACCACTTTGTGTGCCAGCCCTCAATGTAAGCCACTTCTCTAAGACAACACGTAGAACTATACCAAAACCAAGGGGTACTCAAGTGCAACCTAGGGATAATGAATCCCTAATCACGACATGAAGTTAACATAGCCCATTCATGATAACCGGGTACAACACTAGACACAATTACGCACTACCCAAGGCAAACAAGGTTGGCTGACATAACAACAACCCCAAACACATAGTAGAAAGTCCTAACTGGAAGACTTACATAGTACTGACTAGACTGCCCCACACCAAGAGGAAGCATTACAAGCAATATAAAGTATGCTACATTAGGATTTCGTAAATCCAATTCACTCAACGCATTAGTGCACTAATCAAATTAAATAAAATAAATTCTTGCACAATCACATGAGAGTAGTCTAACACGTTGGAAATCTTTCCGTAATCTACACTTAATCATTTAATCATAATCCAAAATTTTCCATAATGATAATAAAAACATCAGTCCTTTCACAATCAAAGCATTTACTTGCAAACTGATTTCTCAAGGATATACACACAGAAAAACTCAATTTGTAATAATAATGATAGAGATTCAACATTTAGTTTAAGTATTTATATAAAATATGTATGTAATAAATACATATACTCATGTATATATGTTATTACATATTTTATATATCTATAATTACTATTTAAATATTACCTCTATATTTTAAATCCAAAATTAAATCATGATAACATATACTCATTTATTTTCTTCTAAATACATATAATATGGGAAATATATTCAGGTTGAGATGGAATTGACATACATTAAACAATATATAGCATATATATATAATATACATATTATATATTTAACACATATATAACATATAAAAACAATTTTTAAAAAGAAAACGAATTGTGTCAAAGGAGGGTTTGGGGCCACCGCCTCTGTAATACCAGGACGAACCTCCATTTTAGGGGTCATGGGCCTATGAGGGAAGCTGCTAGCTAGCCAGTTCCTCATAGGGGTCGCTGTGCCTCGCCCATGGGCTGTCAAAGTGGGAAACTCCCTTCTCTTCATCCCTTCAAGCCACCTCAATAAAAACCACTGCCACAAACGCCTTTTATTTCACTAGAAAGCATTATCGGGTGTGTGTAAAACCCTATCACAAAAAATCATGAATTTTATTTTCTCTCTCAAATTTAAAAATGGATTCAATTTTATATATATATATATATATATATTCATATATATGTATGTATATATATATATATTCATATATATATATGTATATATGTATATATATACAATTGGGTATGTATATATATATATATATATATAAATATATACCTATAATTTCTCTTGAAGGAACCATAGATACAAAATTTCTTCATACCCAGATTGAGCAAATGCTCACTCCCAGCACTTTGAAATAAAATTTGAAAATAATGGATTTAATCAAACCATTTTGAAGATTTCCCTTTCTTTCCCCAATTCAAAATGAAAGTTTCCACAACACACAGAAATTTTACAAGATTTTGCATTTGAAATAACCATGTTTGTTCAAATTTTTTTGTTGCAAAGCTTGATAACACAATTTTAATCTCTATGTTTTCACAATATCTTTTGAGAATTTTGATTCAAGTTTGAATGGAGTTTCTTGATGGGTTTTTCTTCTAATTCACAATTTTGAATTCTTTAACAATTTGAACAACTTCTAAATGATTTTCAAAATAAGAATTGCACAAAATTTAAACAATGAACCTTGTGTTTTCTCCAAGCTTGAAGTCTTTCAATGGAGGTTTGTCTTTTCCTTCCAATTCAGCTGCACCAATTTTCAAATCTTCTCTTCCCAATTTTTCTTCAACCAAAATCCATTCCAAGTTTTCTCTCCAAAATTGAAAAATTAAAATTTCCAAATAAAATGAATTACCTTATGCAATTTTCCCCCCCAAATTTGTCAAACCCCTAATTTTGAACTCACCCACCAAAATTTATTGCTAAACTAGATATTTTATTTTTGCAATTTCATAAAACAATTTCCATTTCCAAGTGTAATTTGCACAATATTAATTTAAAACAAAGATCTATTTTGCAACCAAAAGATAATTACATTTTCCTTTTTCGACAAAATTGAATTTACCCATCTACATTTAAAATCATTTTTAATTTTATTTCAAAAAGGAATGCAAGGCAAAATTCTATTTTTTTGATTTGATCTCAATATTTACAAATGCTAGCACAATCATTTTAATTTAATTTATCAATAAATAAATTTAATCCATTATTAGATTATTTTATTGATTGAATTAAATTAACTAATTAATTAATAGTCACTCGTTTATTTATTTTGACAATGCAATTAAATAAAACAAGCATTGATTTAAATTGTAAATTTAAATACAAGGGCAAGGGGAGAAGAGACCACAAAATAACTTATCCCAACTAACAACCCGACGACACACTATGGCTAGGGTGATGTCACAACACAGAAAACCTAGCTACTATCTCCCAATCATTTTCCATTGGACAAGGGACACGCTCAGACCTGTGGAACTAGGTGGAGTCGATGTCCTGTACCTGCATCTTGAACACAATACGAGTGTCAAACATGCATATAATATATTAAGACACACCGTGAAGAGGAAATCATGGAATCACAAGGCGCTCGCATGCGAGTGATGTGATCCCGTCCCCTTCACCAATACAATATCACTAACCGACGAATCTAATCATTAATGATATAATCAAAACATAAAGCATCAGTAATTCACATACATGCTAATTTAATCCAAAACATGAAATAATAATAACATCTGAATAAGGTACCATCACATCAAAACAAAATGTTTACATCGCTTAACAATTAGCGGTCAAAAGTAACCAAGTTCATAACCAAAATTATGCTAACAAGGTAAACACATACATAACGAACACTGTTCGACCAAAAGGACAAAATGGAGGGGTGTTACATCCTCCCCCCCTAGGGTCAGGATTACTCTTGGAAGCTTGCAAACAAATAGGGATAAAGTTCCCTGATCCTAGCTAGATCTTCCCAAGTGGATGATGTGTCATCCCTAGGATCCCACTGGATCCTAACCTGATCAATATCTCACCCTCGAAGAGTGAGCATTCTGCGCTCCACCACGGCCAGGGGCTCCAAAGCCAATTGTGCGTCCTCTACCTACAAAGCATTCCAATCAAGAACATGAGAAATGTCTAGATGGTACAGCCAAAGAACTGATACATGAAACACGTCGTGCATACGCGAGAGACTGGGCAGTAAAGCAAGATGGTAAGCAACATGACCAATCTTCTCAAGAATCTCGAAGGGTCCAACAAAGCGAGGTGCCAACTTAGAGCATTTTCCATAACGGATTGGACTCTTTCATGGACGCACATGCAAGAAGACTCTATCGCCTACAGAAAACTGACGATCCACTCTATGCGCATCCGCATAATTCTTCTTCCTATCTTGCGCTGCCACCAAGTGCTCTCTAATCCTATCCACCTGCTGCTTCATATCCTGCAACATTTCAGGACCCAAAGTTACTCTATCCTCTAGTCAATCCCAACTCAAGGGAGTGCAACATGGTCGCCCATACAATGCCTGGAATGGAGCCATGCTGATAGAACTCTGAAAGCCATTATTATAGGAAAACTCTACCAAATAAAGATGGTCCTCCCATCGTGTCTGCTGGTCCATCACATACATACGCAACATGTCTTCGAGGATCTGATTGACCCTCTCAGTCTATCCATCTATCTTTGGGTGGTAAGCTGAACTGAAGTTCAACTGTGTTCCCATCACATGCTGTAATGACATCCATAGAGCTGAGGTGAACACTGGATCCCTTTCGGAGATAATTCGACGTGAAAAACCATGTAACCTCACTATATCCTCCATGAACACTCTAGCTATGAATGATACAGTATAGGAAGAGCGCATAGGTGAGAAGTGTGCTACCTTCGTCAACCTATCCACTGTCACCATAATTGCATCATGTAATCTCAAAGAGTTGGGTAAACCAACAATGAAATCCAATGAGATTATATCCCATTTCCACTCTGGTACTAAATGTGACTACAAAAGCCCTGCTGGATGTTGGTGTTCAGCCTTCACCCGCTGACACTCAAGACATCTCGACACAAAATCCACAATATCTCGCTTCATCCCTGGCCAAAAATATAACTGACGCAAATTTGCATACATCTTCTTCACCCCTGGATGGGCTGAATAAGGTGCACGATGTGCTTCAGTCATGACCAAAGCGCGAAGCTCACATGATGGGGCAATGTATATGCATCCCGTGTGTCTCAATATCTCATCAGCATCGAGAGAGTATCCTAAATATCTACCCTCAAGGGGTCTTCCTGCCTCTATCACCGACCTAACATCCTGATACCAACTATCGGCTGGGAGGGAAAAAAGAATCCGACTCCTCAAATCAACAATAAGAGTCAACTCAGATATCTCATGCCTTCGCCTACTAGGGGCATCTACAACCACATTCTCCTTCCCTTGGATATACTTCACCTCGAATTCATATTCACAGAGAAACTCCATCCAACGCCTTTGCCTAGCATTAAGGTTGGGTTGCGTGAAGATATACTGAAGGCTCTTATGATCACTATGCAGCTCAAACCTATGCCCAAGAAGAAAGTGCCTCCATCTCGTCAATGCATGAACCAATGCCGCCAACTCAAGATCATGGGTAGGATATTTTAGCTCATGATCCTTGAGCTTCTATGACTCATATGCAATGACACAACCCTCATGCATCAATACTGCACCTAATCCCTCCAAGAACACATCTGTACAAACTACAAAGTCCCCAATAGGATCCGGTATCGCAAGTATAGGTGCACTGGTCAACTTCCCCTTAATACACTGAAAGGCTGCCTCACACTTCTCAGACCACTCAAACCTCTTTCCTTTCCTCTGAAGGGAGGTGATAGGGTGCCCTATCCTCGAAAAGTCCTGCACAAATGCTAGGGATAACCACAAATTGCTGCTGCCATTCTCACATTCGTGGGCCCAGGCCAATCTGAGATCGCTTGGATCTTTGTAGGATCCACTGAAATACCCTTCCTTGAGATCACATGACCAAGGTATTGGACCTCAGTCCTAAAGAATTCACACTTCGATAAGTTAGCATAGAGTTGATTATCTCGCAAGCACTGTAATACCTGGTTTCAAGACTTCTGGATAAACTGTGTGCATTTTTTTACATCACACAGTTTATCCAATTGTCTTGAAACCAACTATTATGGACTGTGAAAACAAAATGCTATTAACTGTAATACCTGTCGTAAATGCTCCTCATGTTCCTCCATTGTCCTAGAGTATACCAAAATATCATCTAGGAACACAAGGACAAACCTGTCTAGGTATGTACGAAATACCCCATTCATAAGACTCATGAACACTGAGGGTGCATTCGTCAAACCAAATGGTACAACTGTGAACTCATAGTGACCATATCACGTTCGAAATGCGGTCTTATGAATATCTGACTCGAAGATTTGAAGCTAATGATATCCTGACTTGAGGTCAATCTTCAAAAAGATGGTAGCACCTTTGATCTGATCGAATAGATCGTCAATCCTAGGAAGAGGATAGCGATTTCTGATGGTCACTTTGTTCAACTGTCGGTAATCAATGCATAACCGAAGTGAACCATCCTTCTTCTTCACAAAGATGACAGGTGCTCCCCATGGAGAAACACTAGGGAAAATAAAACCCTTCTCTAGCAATTCCTCAAGCTGCAACCTAAGCTCTTTCAGCTCCTGGGTAGTCATACGATAGGGAGCTCGTGAAATGGGCTCTGATCTAGGTACCAAGTCTATCTTGAAGTCAATGTCCCTCTGAGGAGGCATCCCTGGAATCTCATCTGGAAAGACATCGAAAAACTCCTAAAGGATGGGGTGACTATCAAGAGAGACCTTCTCTTCTCCACCTCCTAGATCCAAATCATCCACTGTAATAGCGAACAATTGGCAACCCTGCCGCACACACCTTCTCAACTGCATAGCTGAGATGATCCTCAAGGAAATCGGTCTCAGGACCCCTACTACCTCTACCTCTCTGCCAGATTCCCCAATGCATCTAATCGACTTACGTCGACAATCAATGACTGCACTATGAGCCTCTAGCCAATCCATTCCTATGACAATGTCATAAGAACCCAATGTAATAACACGAAGGTCCAAGGTAGTCTTGAGAGGTCCAACCTCTAACCTACACTCTGGCACAAGGGAAAGGGATGCAACTTTTGCACCTGAAGCTAACTCTACCTACCACCTATCGACCTGCTTTACTGCATCCAGTCTACATCGCGTCACGAAAGATGAAGAAACAAAGGAATCAGATGCTCCAGAATCAAATAGAATAGAAACTGGGTTACCCCTCAACATACCATAAGCCTCAACGACTGTACCCTGGTGCTCTGCCTGCTGGTTGTCAACCGCTACGAATACTCGATGCCCATGGCTTGCATCTCCTACAGTCGGCTCTGACGCCACTGGTCCCTGAGAATAACCCGATGTGCCCTTATTGGGACACATCCTCGCTATGTGACCCTGTTGGCCACATGCAAAACATCTAGTGCCTCTACCGAAGCTGCTGCTTGTAGGTGGTGCACTAGACTGCTGTGCACTACCCCTGAAAGATGAATGAGAACTCTACGCTGGCTGCTCAGAGTTGAAGCGTCTCATGCGCCTCCAACTCATGTCCCCCTACCTCTACTGGAAACCCTTCTGTTTCCCCTGGGAACCCTGCTGCTACTGTTGACCACTCTGAGACTGACCCTGTTGAGCTCTAGAAGGTGCACCTCCCTAAGGCTGACCTCCTCGAGCACTAGTCCCAGCTACTGAGCCACTGCCCACCTGTACTCCTACATGACCACCTAAGACCATTGCCAGGTTCTCCTCAATGAGCTTGGCCTTGTCCACCGCCACCTCCATGGTCCTGGGTTCGAAAACCAACACTCCACCACTGATACGGGTGTTTAAGCCCTTGAGAAAATGTTGTACCAACATACCCTCGTCATCTTCTATGCCCGCATACTATTTGAGCTCATAGAAACGACGCTCATACAACTCTACTGACATGGTCATCTATCGAAGGGTGTGGAACTCATCCCCTTGATGCTGCCTCCAATGCTTGGAAATAAATCTAGCCCGAAACCTCTCTTGGAACAACTCCCAAGAAACTGTACCAATGTCCACATGGAGCTTCTGCTCCTCTAATCTCCACCAAGTGGAGGCAAATCCCCTCAAGTGCATGATAGCGCACCTAGCTCGAGTGTTGCTACCGTATGGGTGCATAGAAAAACACCTAGTCAAGTCAATGAGCCATGTCTCTACCTCCAAACCACTGTCTAATCCATCGAAAATGGGTGGTCGTGCTCTAAGCAAGTCCCTCATATGGGCTGCTACCTCTGAATCAGACTGAACTGGTACCTCTCTCTCTCTAACCACCACTGGCTCTACCTCCTGCCTAGGCCCAAGGCAGGCAAGGGTCTCCTCTAACAACTGACGCAACTGAGAGTCCTCGATCCTGGGTGGATCCAAAATTTGATTGCCATCTCCCTGAATATTCTGAGAAGCCCGTTGCTCCTCATGGTCAGAAACAAGTGGAACATGTGGTAGTGGGTCTTGTTGTTCCCCAATGCGACCACCTAAACGGCCACGTCTACGACCCCCACCTCTTCCACGTCTGGGAGGCATAATCCTACACAGACACAATAAAGCTATTAGGCACAACACACAATTAAAACCTACACAACTAAAAGCTTAATGGGCTCATTCTAATTCTAGAGCACCCAATGTTTAAACTTGGTTGTGATACCATGTGTAATGCCCCGCCACGCAACCCTAGGGGAAGTTGCAAACTACTAAACAAATGCGCAATTTTTTTTTGTTTAATTACAAATACATGTAAGATTACAACATAAAGCCAACAATCCCCTAATGTTACGAGACAAAGATTATTTAAATCACAAATTAAAACAACATGCATGAAATGAAACATAACAACATTCACTTAAATAATTAAAGCACATACATTCCATACATGAGATTTTCATTTAAGACCATGAGATCCTTCATGGTTACCAATAACAGAAGTTATACAATTACAATTACATCACTCATTCCCAGAATGAGGTAAATCAATAACATGATTGCTTATTACAATTTCCACCTCGATAACAATGAGGGGTAAATAAAATACAAGAACAACTAACATAAATGAAACCAAGGTAGCAACTGGATCCCACGAGCTCTCCAACACGAAAGTCTCATCCACATAAGAAAATGCCAAAAAAAAACAACGGAGTAAGGTGCACGTTCCACCCAACCAAGTGATACCCGAAGGCTCACCCCCCGTGCTAGGAGATAGTAACAAGGATTTCAGGTCAAGACCAACAACCTCTAAACATAGGCAACATGACTCAACTGTGAAAGATACGAACATGACATCACATGACACAAAGGTTACAATGCTTCCAGATTTTAAGTAAATGATCACATCACGAATACAAAAATATTGTTGACTTAGGAGAAGTGTCATCACAATGTCGCATGGGATATCCTGGCAAGTCTTCCTAGGTCTCGGCCCCCATCTCGGGATATCCTGGTAACCTCTAATGACTCCCAGCCCCACATACAAACCAATGCGGAATCAGTTATCTTTCAAAGGGACAAGATAACGATCTTTCCATTCTAGGCCTTCTCGTCTCATCCCAAGTCTATACAAGCACTTGCGTCCATGAGTGAGGCAAGATTAATCTTTTTAAATGTTTGTACCACCTACACTAATCAATTGGTTTAAGTTTTCACTGAATTAAGCAACTTACATTGAGATCTCTTGGCACCACTTTGTGTGTTGGCCCTCAATGTAAGCCACTTCTCTAAGATAACACGTGGAACTATACTACAACCAAGGGGTACTCAAGTGAAACCTAGGGATAATGAATCCCTAATCACGACATGAAGTTAACATAGCCCGTTCATGATAACCGGGTACAACACTGGACACAATTACACACTACCCAAGGCAAACAAGGTTGGCCGACATAACAACAACCCCAAACACATAGTAGAAAGTCCTAACTGGAAGACTTACATAGTACTGACTAGATTGCCCCACACCAAGAGGAAGCATTACAAGCAATATAAAGTACGCTACATTAGGATTTCATAAATCCAATTCACTCAACGCATTAGTGCACTAATCAAATTAAATAAAATAAATTCTTGCACAATCACATGAGAGTAGTCTAACACGTTGGGAATCTTTCCGTAATCTACACTTAATCATTTAATCATAATCCAAAATTTTCCATAATGATAATAAAAACATCAGTCCTTTCACAATCAAAGCATTTACTTGCAAACTGATTTCTCATATATACATTGCAAAACTAACTTAAAATAATGATATTCAAATATCATTATATTTATATAAAATATGTATGTAATAATACATATACTTGATGTATATGTTACTACATATATTTTATATATCTATAATTAATATTTAAATATTACCTCAATATTTTTAAATCCAAAATTAAATCATGATAACATACTTCATTTATTTAAAATATAATATAAATATATTGTAATATATATATATTATGTGTATATTTAATATGAAATTAATACATATATACAATATATATATATCAAATATATTAACAATATATTTTAAATAATATTAATTAAAACACAAAAGAAATTTATTGTACATATATATATATTAAATATAATATATATATAATATAATATATAAAAAAAAACAATTTTTAAAAGAAAACGAATGAAGTCAAAGGAGGGTTTGGGGGCCACGCCCTGCCCTAATAGGGGACACAACCTCCATTGCTGGGGGCTGCGGCCTGTGAGGGCAGTGTCAGCGCTGCCTTCGCCTGCCGCCATCCCCAGCCATGGGGTGGAAACCCCCCCCCTTCTCATCCTGTCGCCTCAATAAAAAAAAATGGCTAATTCGTTTATTGAAACACAGTTTATTTCGACTGGTAAAGCATATTTCTGGGTAAAACCCAGAATACAAAAATCGCGAATTTATTTTCTCATAAATTTAAAAAAATGGATTCAATTTATATATATATATATTCATATATATGTATATATGTATATATATACAATTGGTTATGTATATATATATACATATATATAAATATATACCTATAATTTCTCTTGAAGGAACCATAGATACAAAATTTCTTCATACCCAGATTGAGCAAATGCTCACTCCCAGCACTTTGAAATAAAATTTGAAAATAATGGATTTAATCAAACCATTTTGAAGATTTCCCTTTCTTTCCCCAATTCAAAATGAAAGTTTCCACAACACAAAAATTTTACAAGATTTTGCATTTGAAATAACCATGTTTGTTCAATTTTTTTTGTTGCAAAGCTTGATAACACAATTTTAATCTCTATGTTTTCACAATATCTTTTGAGAATTTTAATTCAAGTTTGAATGGAGTTTCTTGATGGGTTTTTCTTCTAATTCACAATTTTGAATTCTTTAACAATTTGAACTTCTAAATGATTTTCAAAATAAGAATTGCACAAAATTTAAACAATGAACCTTGTGTTTTCTCCAAGCTTGAAGTCTTTCAATGGAGGTTTTCCTTTTCCTTCCAATTCAGCTGCACCAATTTTCAAATCTTCTCTTCCTAATTTTTCTTCAACCAAAATCCATTCCAAGTTTGCTCTCCAAAATTGAAAAATTAAAATTTCCAAATAAAATGAATTACATTATGCAATTTTCACCCCTAATTTTGAACTCACCCACCAAAATTTATTGCTAAACTAGATATTTTATCAATGTAATTAGATTTCCACAATCCATATGAATTTATGTCTGAATGCTTCTGGATTTGATTATGTGTCCTCTTTTTTTTATCGACGTTTTGGATCACACTTAGTGAGCCATCATCAGGATAGAGAGTTGAAAAAGATGAGAAGGGATAAGTTGCAAACCCAGCTTGTATAAAAGAGAGGGAAAAGAGGAGAGATGAATGTGTTAGGGTGAGGTGCGCAACCCAAGGGAATTGCTAAAAATATAACAAACAAAAAATCAAATAAGAGGAAACCATTCAAGTATTAAGAAACAAAGAGAATAAGAAGTAATTCAAGAATATAAAAAAAATGAGAAATTATATGAAATAACAAAATGGCCAAGGAAGCAAATAATAGGAAACCACTCAAATACTAACAAATTTTTGAGAAAGGAACCACACACAACCAAATAATATGGGATCACCACAAGTAGAAAAGGAAACCGAAAAAACAAACTAGATACCTAAAAATAAAGATATGAAATTAAAATCAATAATATAATACTAGAAAAGGCATTAAATATTCTAATTGAATATATATATAACAACCAAATTAAAAACAAATGCAAAAGAAATGAAATAAACAAAAAAAATAAAATGAGATTGAATTTCAATAATGAAATATTATGTTGTAAGACTTAATACAAGAAAAAAATAGAAAAATAATTATAATAAAAACTACCCAATCAATCAATTGTGGATCATATATATATATATTGAAAAAGAACGAAAATGAAAGGAGAAAAAACAAAGAAGAAACCCACCCACAAACTAAAACCAACACGGTAACAAAAACGACCTCAAAATTATAAAAACAATAACTGTTTAAAAGAACCCAAGAATAAAGAAAGGAATCAAGAATTAGAAACCAAATTGAAAAGAGATCATTATATAAAACAATAAATAAAAATATAATAAGCAATATAACTATATAATACGAAGACAAACCTAAATACGGAAAAATGAAATAATATATAGATATAATATATATATATATATATATATCATAAAACTTAACAATATAAATAACCAAATAAATGAAAAAATCAATATAACTAAAGAAATCACCAAATAACTAGAGAAATAACAAAATAAATAACCAAATAAATGAAGAAATCAAAATAAAACAATAAATAAAAAATATAGTAAGCAATATAACAATGTAATAAGAAGACAAACCTAAATACGGAGATGTGAAATAATATATATTTATAATAATAAATAAATAAATATATAAATGTATATATATTTAGTAAAACATCAAAAAACTTAACAATATAAAAAACCAATTAAATGAAGAAAGGAATCAAGGAATGAAAATCAAAATGAAAAATAGTAAAAATTAAATATATAACAATATATTATAAAAAACAAAATGTAAAAAATATAACCACCAATATGATTATGTAATAAGTATATAACCATAACTAAACATTAAAAAAGAACCAAAAAACGAAACAAGGAGAGAACGGGAGCGAGAAGATAATAATAATAATAAGTAAAATTTGATAAAACCTAAGCAAACCAAGAACACCGAATGAGACCAAGACGTACAAATTTTAAACGATGAAAAAGAAGGACATCAATTAACCAAACTAAGCAACAACAAGCAAGAAAAAGAAAAAGAGAGAGGAATACGAAAATGAAAGGAGATAGAAACCTAAGAGACAAAGAAAAGTAGACCACACAACCAAGAGTAAAATGAATGACCTTTGAGAGAAGAAGGAAAAAGAGAGAAAGGGGGGCAAAGAGACAGATTGAACGACGGACAACAGGAGAGGCAAGAGGAAAGAGCCAAAAGAGGGGAGGGGGAGGTAAGCGGGGAGTAAAAAGGAGGGAGGAGGGGGACAAGGAGGCGGGGGTGAGGAGGGAGAGAGGTCAACATAGTGCACCCTTGACCTCTCTCCCCTCCTGCCTCCTTGTCCCCTCTCCCTCTCCCCTTCTTTCCCCTCTTTTTGGCTCTTTCCTCTTCGCTTGCCTCTCTTGTTGTTCGTCGTTCAATCTATCTCTTTGCCCCCCTTTCTCTCTTTTTCCTTCTTCTCTCAAAGGTCATTCATTTTACTCTTGGTTGTGTGGTCTACTTTTCTTTGTCTCTTAGGTTTCTATCTCCTTTCGTTTTCGTATTCCTCTCTCTTTTTCTTTTTCTTGCTTATTGTTGATTAGTTTGGTTAATTGATGTCCTCCTTTTTAATCGTTTAAAATTTGTACGTCTTGGTCTCATTCGGTGTTCTTGCTTTGCTTAGGTTTTATCAATTTTTACTTATTATTATTATTATTATCTTCTCGCTCTCGTTCTCTCCTTGTTTCGTTTTTTGGTTCTTTTTTAATGTTTAGTTATGGTTATATACTTATTACATAATCATATTGGTGGTTATATTTTTTACATTTTGTTTTTATAATATATTGTTATATATTTAATTTTTACTATTTTTCATTTTGATTTTCATTCCTTGATTCCTTTCTTCATTTAATTGGTTTTTTATATTGTTAAGTTTTTTGATGTTTTACTATATATATATACATTTATATATTTATTTATTTATTATTATATATATATTATTTCACATCTCCGTATTTAGGTTTGTCTTCTTATTGCATTGTTATATTGCTTACTATATTTTTTATTTATTGTTTAATTTTGATTTCTTCATTTATTTGGTTATTTATTTTGTTATTTCTTTAGTTATTTGGTGATTTCTTTAGTTATATTGATTTCTTCATTTATTTGGTTATTTATATTGTTAATTTTTTTGATATATATATATATATATATATTATATAATTAAATATCTATATATTATTTCATTTTTCCGTATTTAGGTTTGTCTTCGTATTATATAGTTATATTGCTTATTATATTTTTATTTATTGTTTTATATAATGATCTCTTTTCAATTTGGTTTCTAATTCTTGATTCCTTTCTTTATTCTTGGGTTCTTTTAAACAGTTATTGTTTTTATAATTTTGAGGTCGTTTTTGTTACCGTGTTGGTTTTAGTTTGTGGGTGGGTTTCTTCTTTGTTTTTTCTCCTTTCATTTTCGTTCTTTTTCAATATATATATATATGATCCACAATTGATTGATTGGGTAGTTTTTATTATAATTATTTTTCTATTTTTTGCTTGTATTAAGTCTTACAACATAATATTTCATTATTGAAATTCAATCTCATTTTATTTTTTTTGTTTATTTCATTTCTTTTGCATTTGTTTTTAATTTGGTTGTTATATATATATTCAATTAGAATATTTAATGCCTTTTCTAGTATTATATTATTGATTTTAATTTCATATCTTTATTTTTAGGTATCTAGTTTGTTTTTTCGGTTTCCTTTTCTACTTGTGGTGATCCCATATTATTTGGTTGTGTGTGGTTCATTTCTCAAAAATTTGTTAGTATTTGAGTGGTTTCCTATTATTTGCTTCCTTGGCCATTTTGTTATTTCATATAATTTCTCGTGTTTTTTATATTCTTGAATTACTTCTTATTCTCTTTGTTTCTTAATACTTGAATGGTTTCCTCTTATTTGATTTTTTGTTTGTTATATTTTTAGCAATTCCCTTGGGTTGTGCACCTCACCCTAACACCTTCATCTCTCCTCTTTTCCCTCTCTTTTATACAAGCTGGGTTTGCAACTTTTCCCTTCTCATCTTTTTCAACTCTCTATCCTGATGATGGCTCACTAAGTGTGATCCGAAACATCGATAAAAAAAAGAGGACACACAATCAAATCCAGAAGCATTCAGACATAGATATTTTATTTTTGCAATTTCATAAAACAATTTCCATTTCCAAGTGTAATTTGCACAATATTAATTTAAAACAAAGATCTATTTTGCAACCAAAAGATAATTACATTTTCCTTTTTCCACAAAATTGAATTTACCCATCTACATTTAAAATTATTTTTAATTTTATTTCAAAAAGGAATGCAAGGCAAAATTCTTTTTTTTGATTTGATCTCAATATTTACTAATGCTAGCACAATCATTTTAATTTAATTTATCAATAAATAAATCTAATCCATGATTAGATTATTTTATTGATTGAATTAAATTAACTAATTAATTAATAGTCACTTGTTTATTTATTTTGACAATGCAATTAAATAAAACAAGCACCGATTTAAATTGTAAATTTAAATACAAGGGCAAGGGGAGAAGAGACCACAAAATAACTTATCCCAACTAACAACCCGACAACACACTATGGCTAGGGTGATGTCATGACACAGAAAACCTAGCTACTATCTCCCAATCATTTTTTCGTTGGACAAGGGACACGCTCAGACCTGTGGAACCAAGTGGAGTCGATGTCCTGTACCTGCATCCTGCACACAATACGAGTGTCGAACATGCATAGAATATATTAAGACACACAGTGAAGAGGAAATCATGGAATCACAGGGCGCTCGCATGCGAGTGATGTGATCTCGTCCCCTTCACCAATACAATATCACTAACCGACACATCTAATCATCAATGATATAATCAAAACATAAAGCATCAGTAATTCACATACATGTTAATTTAATCCAAAACATGAAATAATAATAACATCTGAATAAGGTACCATCACATCAAAACAAAATGTTTACATCGCTTAACAATTAGCGGTCAAAAGTAACCAAGCTCATAACCAAAATGCTAACAAGGTAAAGGCATACATAACGAACATTGTTCGACCAAAAGAACAAAGTGGAGGGGTGTTACATATCGAATCAGAAGCTATCGATCTTTGATTGAATCCAAAAGTGACCTTTTGAGGACACTTTCGAGCCATGTGACCTTGCTGACCACTTGCAAAACATATTGTACCTCTATTGAATCCTCTATCACCTAGAGATGCACCAGATCATGGAAAACCACCTCCACTAATCACATACTAAGAACTTTGTGTTGGCTATTTGAAACAATCACGTTGAACCCACTACGAATTCTAATCTCTCATGGACTAAGATCTATCATCCTGACGAGATCAAGAGTTCTTATGTTTAGACTATAAGGGTTGTTGTTGTTGCTGCTAGCCACCCTTAGAGGGTGGCTACTGACTCCTAGATGGACTGACTAACTGTGACTGACCACCATGAGAACTAAACCCTGTTGGAGGTGCACTGCCAATCTGAACCCCCGTCTGTCCACCTAATGCCATAGCTAGATTCTCCTCAACAATCTGAGCCTTTTCCATGGAATGGTATTTGGCTCGAACAACCGAACTCCACCACTAATGTGAGAATTTAAGCCCCTGATGAAATGTTGTACTAGCATGCCCTCGTCATCTCCAATACCAACGTACTACTTAAGTTCATAGAATTTCCACTCATATAGTTCCACTAACATTGCAATACATTTACAAGTACAATGATCAGCCTTCCAAGAGTAGATGCAATGTTGAAGACAAAGGATCAAATGAAATCACCACATCATGAACATAAGGGGAACCCAATGGAGGACATAACACGTTCCACCCAACCATGTGAACCCAAAGGTTCACCCCCCATGCTAGGAGGTAACAAAGGGCCCCACCAACTGATAGACAAGACTAGATAACACAAGGTTGACATAACGCGCAACACAAGACAAACACATCATCAAGAGAAATAACATCAAAGACCATACTCTTAGAGGAACATAGAGACTCAAGGTAAAACAAAAAGTAAGGAAACTCATGGTTGTCGTAGGGGAAGTGTCATCACATAATTTAACATAGGTTATCCAGGTAGTTCTTCCTAGGCCCTGACCCCCATCCTGGGTTGTCCTAGTAGCCTCTACTGAACTCCAACCCCTCATTCCAATTTATGTGGAATTGAGCTACCTCTCATGGAGATGAAGTAGTTGATTATGCCATTCCAGGCCTTCTCGTCTCTCCTCAAGCCTAAATGAGCACTTGACGTTGATCGAGGTACAAACTTATCTTGTTTAATGTTTGAGCTACCCATTCCCCTTAGTTTATTTTAATGTTATCACTTGTTAAAAAACTTCCACATGGGTTATCTAGGTGCCCCTTTGTGCGCTGGTCCCTAATTGAAGCCACCCCCCTACTGACCACCGAAAAACCACAAAAACATAAAACAAGGCCACTTGCACAACACAAAACACAAATGATTCACATTGCAAGGCATTATGCATCCTGCTCATAAGGTCCATAAAATCAATCACAAAAACAATTATAATGTGCAAGATAAGCCAACATCATAATCAATACCAAATTGCCTTCACTAAGAATAACCAAAGTTTCTAATAGAGACAAAGCTCTCAAGCCTCTAGACACTCAAAGTTTCCTGTCACAAAATAACATAACAATGAACTATTTCCACCAATTTAGATTCTAATACATTCCCATTCACTCAATTCATACAAACATATCAACTCAAAGGAAAATTGAGACTAGAAAGCACAAAAAGAATTTCATCATTTGGAAACCAAAGATCATCGTACCATAGATCTATCTTAATTAATTATAAATTCCCACTCAAATAACTCTGAGCTCGCCTGTCTTGTTATAGATAGTTTTATTTCAGTCATATTATAATTTTCAATTTTATTTCACAGTAAAAAAAATGACAATATTGAACATCAATAAACCTATATGCATATTTACTTGCATATATATATATATGTATTAAATAAGTTTCATATAAAACTGGACATATATCCAAATTAAATATCTTACTTCAATAAAACATCTTACAAAAATTAAGCACTCGTTTAAATATTTTATTTATATATATACACTTTTATATAGATACATATATATACGTATACTAATGTTTATATTTTAAATCTCATACCCATCTAACTAAAGAACACCAAACGGTTACACTATTAACCAACTACTATAAACAATCGACCATAAAACACAGACTAAACAATAGTCAAATATAAGTAAGATTTCAACAGGGTTTAGTTTCTACACATTTCTTCAAAGTAATGTCCCCACGCATGCAAGATGTGGAAGAGAACAATTGGTTTCAATAGGTTGTATCTAACATGATTTAGATAGGCTGACTAACTACAATTTTCTTCCCTAAAATTTTGATTCAACTAACTCATAGCTTAAGACTTAAAGGGCGATATCAAAGGCATACCATCTGAAGTATCAAGCATGCAACAATATTCCTAATAGGATTTTGGCACCTTATGACATGGAAATCAAATATCAACAATATTCAGTCTCAACTAGACTAAGTTTTCCCAACACCATAATACTGACTTCACAGGCCTAAATAAACCATCGTCGAGAGCCAGAGTATTTAGCAATCTAAAGTATAGAGTGAATGCATAAAAGATATTACAAAAAAGACGATAGAGACATTTTCTATGGATAGAGGCCAAAAATACAACTAGAGAAATTGTTTCTAAGAATACAATCATGTTGCAACCTAAATCGATGTTTATGAAGAAGGTGAGGCTGGGATGGTAACCTTCAGTTAGCCGATACTCCCAGTTCGCAAAGTAATCCAATGCCAATATTTAAGCATGCAAGCTAAATATTTGAATTTAAAACAAGGTGACTGCATGGGAGCCACGTACATGCAGATGATAACAAAAACCACCATTCACTTCAATTTTTCCCTTTTGTTAGTAATGGTCGATTCTAGTTGAAGGTGACACAACAATGGTATCAGATCAATGCATGTACAACCAAAAGAGCTATGCCAGAATGCAACATGATAAGGAGATCTAAGTAGACCGTTTGGCTGTGTTTTTAAATGGAAAGTTTAATAATAATAAGAGGAGAATCCAATCTATTCTCATCAAATACTCATAGATGGAAAAGAAGGCGATTACAACAAAATATTGTTCGCTTCAGACATATCTAGGCCTAAATGCTTGAACCATTATCAAAAGTCAAGATAAATTCCAGACACAATAAGTAAGGTATTAAGCATTTAACTGTTTGGACAGTAATAAACTGGCAATGGCATAGCCAGAGAAGAAAGCAAACATGTAAATCAAAAGATAAAAAGAAAGAACCCAGATTCAAGCCAGTGTTTCAGGCGTCGATCTTACTGGACTTACAGTAGTAATTTGGTTGAAGGCTTCTATTAATTAAAATAATGTATACCTGTGAGTGTTTTTCTGCTTAAGTATTTATGCCTATTATGGTGTATTAGTTTCAAATAGTAACTAAAGTAAGCTATAAAAGAGTCTTGTGCGACTGGACTAAAGCGACGGTGTTTTCATTCCTTATGACCGCCTTCAAAATATTCCTTATCAACCAACAGGGTTTATATTGTGCAAATATAATTTTTCCAATGTCTAAAAGAACAAAGTGAGCTATAAATAAACTAAGGGAAAACAACATTCAAGGAATAGAATATGGAGACAACATTTCTTCCTTTTTTTTTAACACAGAATATAATTATCAAAATCAATGAGTTCCAAAAAGAAAAGAGAAAACAATAGAGGTAAATGGTGGAACCTAGAGAATCTTGCACAACTAAACTAGATTGTGAGGTCGGTTCCAAACTCAAGACCACAACTACAACTCTTTCCAAGTATTCCACAAAAAAAATTGCAGCTTCAAACTTACAGAACAACCTTCCAAAAAAAACCTAGAACACAATCACGACAAAAAACCCAAAAAGAACCCGAATCCGTTTATTTTATTTTGGGAGCAATAAAACCAATTTCCCCTATGGAGTTAACTCCACTTATTTTCAATTAATCTCCCATAACTAATTTTATTCCATTCCCTCCAATTCCAATTTTCTTCTCTTTTCAATTTTTATGAAAATTTTCCTTTTAATTTAACTTGCACACACACTATGCCCTTTTATTTATTAATTAATTATATTAATTTTCTTATAAAATTTATTTATACAAGCATATTAATATATATATATATATACATATATATTATTTAAATATTCTATTTTAAGAATTAACTCTTAACTTAATAAAATTTAATTCCATAACAAGTTTAATTTAATTAGGCTTTTATTTCATTAACCAAGCCCCCAAATTTGACATTCAAAATAAAATGAAATAATCAAACCAAGCACAAGAATCGGGCATGACTCCAAGATCAGTCAAACAAATGTCAATCCAAAGCATGAAGAAGATTAAACATCCACATGGAAACAAAATGATACTAATAGATCTTATTGACGAGATGCGACAACAAAAATTCACCCTTGAAAAGGACAATGGCTTGAAGTGGGGGAACCAATGTAACCTTCGAACAACAACTCCATTGGGCTCTGGCATGCTCAGACCTGATAAAAGGTGGAGTCGATGCCCTGTACCTGTAGCCTATAGCAAAACAAAGTGTCGAGCATGTGCATATAGAAATAACCAGTCACACCATGATGGGGAAATCACAGAGTTGTAGGGCGCTCGCAAGCGAGTGATGTGACACTGTCCCCATCAACGACACATAACAACAATATCACAACATGATATCTCATACATCTATCCATTCATAACATCATCATATCCATGATATACAACTAGCAATCAACTAATCTACTAAACATGATATAAATAAGAACATCAGATATCACATTATCATCGCACTAACATCACAATTCCATCAATATCACTAGGCTATACATCATAATATTATCAAACAGTCTCAACATCTACTCATAAAAATATCACCATGTCTGAATAGTATCCAGTAGAGTCATAATGTCTCTCAAGCAGTAAGATAAAGTCAAACAAAACATCATATAGTCTAGATGGAATACAAGATGTTGTTTGAACATAAGCAAACTGAGGGGGCATCACATTGTAAGTCATGTATGATGAAGATATTTTTTGTCTTGTTTTGTACATAATCTTCACAGCTTGTTTCTTCAAGTTGTGACAACAAACAATTGAACATCTCATTTTCAAGTTCAAGCATTGCAATATGTTTTTGTTCTCGATTTTTATGATGCATTTTAGAGAATGATGATATGTATACTATATCCTTGTCTCACTTTTTGCAATGAACAATGTTATTATTTAGTGCTCCATAGTTAGAAAAAGTGTAATTGCATTTTGTGAAAATAGGTTCAAATGGTATAGAGAAAAGGTTACCAACCTTCAATGCTCCATAAACCTGTAAAATTAGTTTAAAATAATTGAATATTATTCAAAAGAAGAGAATTGTATATAAGTAATACTAATTTTAGATTGTTAGGAATAAATCTATTTTATTATTGAAGATTTAAATTTGACTGTAAGAAATAGTATTCAGATAAATGTTTAAAGAAGTATTTAATAAGAAATTATCTGATATGTTGACTGAAGCAACTTGTGAAGTTGGTCAAAGGTTTCCTTGTTTGCAATTGGTGCAATATATGTAGATTGTGAAGTGTGAAAAGCAAAATCTTGTGTCTGTTCATTTCACAATATTTTTGAATAATATCAAAGTATAGTCTTTCATTTGAACTTTATTTTCAATTTTTGTTTATTGTTCTATGAGACTCCTATGCAAATATCTATTTCAAAAAAAAGAATTATTCATTTGTATTGATAGGAAATGGTAAATAAATTACAATAAAATTTATATTTATAGCAAGTATAACAGGAAAGGTTATAAAATACCTGTGCATGATCATACTCAATTTCTCCATATTTTATGTTGAGGATGAAGTTGTAAGGTGTCCTTTTGCATGCAAGAACAATTGCACCTATTGTTCCAATTGTGTATTTTTATGTACTTTGTTTTAACAACTTGATAGTTGTGCTTGGAACAAAAGTATATTCTTTACAAAGTCTAGGAATACTTTCAATGACACTGTGTTGTGTTAATAACTGAATTAAATCATAGTCACCATGATCATAACCTATTTTTGGAGCAATTTGAAATGTGGTTATGTAACGCCGTGCAAAACCCCAAAGGACAACAACACAATAATTATAGCAAATTTTTGTTTTTTTTTTTTTAAATAAACATAACTTACATGTAATACACATTAAGTCATAACATGAATTTCATTTAAGTAAACTCACTAACACAAACATCCTTTGGGGTACACGAAGAGTCATTACGCAACTTAGATCCATACAACATCAATAAAGAATAGAATCCAAAGATATAAAGTAAACAATAACAAATATAACACATACATGATGATCAATGATAAGAAACCATCTGAATACGCAAATACCTCATATGCATGATCATCCTAACACATTAAATAACAACTACCATGGTCAATATCCACACCAAGTTTAACATTTCATTACAGTACAATGTTTAAGAAGTACAATGATACAAAAGTGTTTCCAATCATGAACGGAAACCATACAACAAGATAACATGATACAAATAGTTAGAGAAATACAAGTATCAAAACTGGCTTCAAGACAGATACAACTCTGAAGTCGCTGCAACGGCACCAATCCGCACCTCTCGATCCTCGACTGGGGACCCAATGGGGTGCTTAGCACGTTCCACCCGACCATGTGAGTCCGAAAACCCACCCCCCGTGCTAGGAGCTAACAAGAAAGAGACCTCAACCAAGAACATCCAACAAAGAACCACAAGACTCAGCGTCATACAAAAGTATCATAACACTCAGGAAATACGATGACATAATCAACCACATCCAAGAGTCATAAATCTCATCACAAAAATCAAAGCAATAACCAGCAAGCAAATAACCAAAGGATGATCATTAATCAACACGATAACATCATATCACAGTACCATAAGAGTACAAGGTTAAAACCCAAACATCAACAAGATTAAATACAATACCACAAAATACACCAAAGATCAATTAGGGTAAAACCATAAATCAATTCAAAACAACTATGTTTCATCAATTCAAGACAAAGAACCACTTCCAGAGGGTTTCCAAAGAAGCAACATAATAAGGAGTGTTAGAGGAGAGTGTCATCGCATGGCTTACATGGATTATCCAGACTACTACTAACGCAAGGCGCCGCCTCCGTCTACTGACGAATTATCCAGACTAAAACCGAGCGCTAGGAGCCGCCTCCATCTATGGTTATCCAGACTACCTATTTCAAGGCGCCGCCCCATAGGGTTGCTCATGCGGATCCGTTACCCTTCGCGAAGACAAGGCAACGAACATGCCAACCACGGCCTTCTCAATCCCCTTTAGTCTGTGGTAGCACTCAAAGGCGGATGAGACATCAATTATCTTTTTAATGTGATTCTACCCACCCCCTAATTAATTATTTAAATTATCACTTATTAAATTCACTCTAATAAGGGCTATCCTGGCGCCCCTTTGTGCGCCGACCACCCACTTAGAGCCACTCTCTCTCTCTAGACACTCAAAACATAAAACCAAAATCCAAGGGTTGTACAACATAACAAGAACATTTTATCACAATAGAGCAGCATGCAAGGCATTACTCATCTTGCCATAAATACATATTCAAAATCTCAACGATTCCCGTACAACCCTTTCAAAAACATGAAACCAAAACACTTGCCACAACAAGGGCACATAAAAGGAGGAAGATTAACCAATAGTAAAATAAACCTCTGGAAGATTCTCATAAAGTTACACTAGGGTTTCCCCATGAAAATCTGACAACAATAAAAGCAAAACCTTGAAAAACTATTTTCAATCAAAATAAGATCAACAACTCCCTTAAACAACATCAACAACATCGATATGAACTAAATCGGACATCCAAGGGAAACCTCTATTTTCTCCTCTCGGAATGCCCATAACTTCAAAGAACTTTTCAAATTTAACTCATTAACACTCAAGTAGAACCATCAATCATGACAAAGTTAACATTAACCAATTTTCCACTTAGGTAAAGAACAAAAGAACACATACTGGTTCCCAACGAATAGCAATAAAATGAGAGAAAAACTCCAACTCAAAAATCAACTCAGGAAAAGTCACATTAAAAGAATCCATAAAACCACACATTCTAATAATATATCTATTCATTCAATAAGAAGTAACTTGAAACATTTTAAAAAGAACATTAGTTTAAAGATCAATCATTTCCAACATTTAAGGATAGCACAATATTGCGAAGTGAAGATATAATCTGATGTTATAAGCCACAAGACACTAATTCTCAAGCATACTCTTCCAAACACAAATAAGAACAATCATGAACAATAATACGGGTTCCCATTCTACACACATAATTACATACAAGGACCATTAGACACATCAACCTTGAAGAACACTATCATAAAACACTTACAATGAATAGGCCATCGAGACATCTCCATAAATATCCCACAAATCACACCCACCTTAAAACAATTACATAACACTTAAACCAATAATCAAAACACTTTGTTTAAAACAACAATCACTCACACCTTATAACCATAAAGACATTCCTTTAATTTAGGCATTATTTCAACGTTCTTACTTTAAGGTATCCACTTAATTTAATTAAGAGAGTATTTACTACAAATTATATTTAAAATAACTATATCGTTTATAAGATAACCAACTCCATCGACTGTTTAATATGAATCCTAATTATAACTTTAAAATGTAATACTAAGATGAAAATTCTATAAATTACAACTTTATTATAATCCTAAGGTGACACTACTAATGAATTATTTCACATAGTAGTTTTGACAAATAATTATCATTCATAGACTCATTAGATAGTAATTAAAACCATTAACATTTAACACAATAAATTATCTAAGAAGGCCCAAAATACTCTTTTCCCATATTAATTTAAAATAATTTTCACATAATAACCACATAGAAAAATTTCATCTTATTTTTATTTATTTATAATTACCTCTGCTTCAAGCAACTTGATTCTTCTAATAACATAATATTTATACTTTCATTATATTCCATAATCATCTAATTTTACTTACGCAGAGAAAACACATACAAAACTCTACTTTTCACTATTTCTAATTTAACTATTCCACTTGGAACTAACCAAAGTAAGAATAAACTAATCTATCAATGTTACACAATAAGTTCACATAGGCAAAATATATTCTTTCATTAAAACCCTATATATATGCATTAATATATTTTCTTTTAAACTTAATTTACTTCAATTCACTAAATCTCTATAAAAATAAGCAATTATTTATTTCAAATTAAAGAGGAGGATATTTATTATTCCAAAGTTACCCAAATAAATACTAACTATTAACATAAGGAAACTCTCTTTCTAATCACTTTACTAACCTACTCAATAACATAATACCTAACTCAACTACCTAATAATTCTAATTTTCTAACTCCTATAAATAAATCATTTTCTGAACATAAACACATTAATCACAAAGTCTTAAGGAATAATTCCATATAAATCGATTTACTTTAACTAAATACACAGTTCATTTATCAACAACAAAATTAAATACCTAATTCAATAATGTTTATTCGGTTAAAATCCTTTGTTAAATATTATTTTACTAAACAACCTAGCGAAATAACCATTTTCACTTTAATTATTTACCCAATTCTTTTATCACCTTTTATTACTTCACTTACCATAAAATAAAATTACACTTTTACTTAACTCACTATCTTACCGAACATTCTAACACTCGATTCATATTTTACTTTTACGCCACGATAAAATCATAAACAAAACAATTAAAGAAATTATTCATGTTTTATAAACATATTATATAAATACGAACC
This sequence comes from Sequoia sempervirens, assembly GCA_007258455.2. Taxonomy (NCBI): domain Eukaryota; kingdom Viridiplantae; phylum Streptophyta; class Pinopsida; order Cupressales; family Cupressaceae; genus Sequoia; species Sequoia sempervirens. The sequence goes on along the minus strand of VDFB02058242.1, from coordinate 713,067,765 downwards.
ATTTTCTTTTGAATAATACTCATCATACAAATCTACTTATATATTGAAATATCCTCATAAATTCTAAATATAAAAGACTACCTTCACTCAAATCTTTTAACCTAATTATGTATCTATACTTGTTTATATAACCATACGCATATAAAAGAATAATAATCAAAAAGGTATAAATTCAAAATAAATAAAAAGTCACTCATATATGCAGTTGGGAATTCAAATGCCATAACTCAGACAGGTTGACAAAGAAATCAGAGAGGCTATTTAATTCTGTACAATGTTTCAACTCTAATTGCTGTAACAGTGACAGGCTGCCAAGGGTTTCAGAGGAACTATTTAATTTACTACACTTTTGCAAGTCCAACGTTGCAGCTGTGATAATTTTGCCTATAGTTTTGGGGAGATTGCAAATACGTGACTTATGCGCAGGAGAAATAATATTAGATTTATTAAAACAATAAATCTTTATAGGTTAAAATTAGATTAATCTTTAACTTGTTAAGTTAATTTTATTTTCTTGATATCACAACTTAACTATGACTCTCAATGGATGGTAATTATTATCATTATTACTCAAATTTTATTTAAATTTATTTTATTTTATTTTCTTCTGTTTTGACATCAATTTCTGTAAACATAAATTTATGTTGATTTTATTAACTGTTCTACTTGGTGGCACTAGTTTACAAATCACTAGGGTTTCTACACAATTACGAACTAGGGTTGGTATTAAAAGCACATACAATAAAGCTTTTACTAGATTATACGTATATAAAAATAATAATTATAATGTGCACCTTGTAATGGTAGGATGCTCGTGTGCAGGCAGAGGGGATATGCAAAAATTGAATTATCTGTGTTGGAAGGATTCCGTGTTGAATTGTTTACAGCCAATCTCTGAACCGCTTCAACAAAATTTTTATTAAAGAAATTATATGGAAACAATCTGTACAAATTCAATGATTACACACTAAAATCTTTACATTCAATTGATAGAATAACATCCACAAATGCACTTATTATTTATTTCAAGCTTTGCTTTAAATCAAAAGAATAATCTACTTTAATGAAAACTCATCAAGCCTCTAGTTTAAATAGAATATTTATGAAGTCCTAAAATTATTCATAAAATAATTTGCACAAGGTAAAAAGATAGGTCACAGAGGTAAAAAGAAAACAACACCAATTTACGTGAAAAACTCCAACTGGAAAAAAAACCACTCCAAAATATCCGCAACTTATTTTTATTGATCATCAATGAAAAAAAAATACCTTTCCTCGATCCCTTCCAGACAAGAGCAGTAATTTATTGAGGTTGAAGGATGGATCAGCCAGCAATTACGCCTAAAACTTTTGCCGCATCTTCAAACCCTTCGTCAGTGTAGAATTCCCCTAAATTTTTTTCTTGCCTCCTCTTAAAGAAAATACCAAATTCTCCGTTCAACCGCCCTAACTCCTCTTTCTCCTCCGTAAAAGATTTTCAAAAAAAATAACTAATTTTTATTTACCCACTTTAATTAATCATTACTTTATATATTTATTTATTTAATTTCAACCAATAACTTCTTTTGTTTTAAATTACTTCCACTTAACTCTAAATTTTAACTAAAACAAATTTTCATAAATATTTAACTTTTAATTAAAATATAATTGAATAAATATTTTTACCGTAATTTATTTAAACTTAAGTTTAATTTTAATATTTAATCCTCTTTAATATTTTATCACTTTTAAATTTATTAATTGAATTTAATCATTAAATGATAATTACCTTTCCTCGATTATTTTAAATAACTAACTCCCAACGATAATTAAATTGACCTTTATTATTGAATCTAATTCTTTATTTAATTCTAGGTAAAATTAAATTAATTTTATTAATCAAATCCAAACATATTATTAATGTTACCTCATAACCTTAAAATTAAATTAAATAATAAAATCACCACATCATCATGACATTACCAACAACAACTTACTTAACATCAATGACGACCGAAACGGAGGGCACTCATGTTTATACTACTTGCTCCTGGAAATATCATTTGTTGAAAATTTTGCACAAAATTTCTTGTCAAGTTTAAGGTGACTATCATTTCTCCTTTGAAGTTGGTAAGATTTGCATGAAAGACTTCTATTGAATTCTTGTTTTTGTCAAGATGAGTTTTATATGTTACTATCACATTTCCTTCAAACATGTAAGGCCCCACCTTGCATGTGATTAGTAAAGCCCTAATATGTTTTATGTGATCCTAAATAGATGGTAAGATGTATTATGGATGACAAATATTGTGATTATTTGATAATATTCTTGCTTATGCTACCGTGAATGTAAGACCCCATTTCGTATCCCCCATTTTATTTCAATCGAACAAGTAGTTAGATGATAATTATGATGAAATGAATGATAAAAATATTTTTAGGATTCATGGGAATTAACCTTGATTTAATTATGATAGATGCACATGTGAATTGTTGGATATAACTTGAAAGTGCTGGGTTATTTGGCATATTAAATTTTGGTAAATGGTTCATCCTTAATGTTATAGGAGTTTAAAATGAATTACTAAGGTGGTAAACAAAATGGAGTGACTATTTCATTTACTATATTTTTGTATTAGAGTAAGTGTGTATTTCCTTTGATTATAATGAAAATTGAATCATTAGGTTCATTTGATGTATTAATGAGTAAATAGTTCACGAGTGAAAATTATGTGAATTGGATTAGCTAATAATATGAAGAGATATATGATCTAATCATGTTGACCTTGGTAATGTGCAGGAATCAAATATGCAAATAGGAGGATAGATAAATGTTGGAATCAAATCAAATACATCTTTGGGAAGTTCTAAGTGTAGCCCTATTTGACTTAGAAGGGTTTGAGGTTTTATTATTGGTTGGGTGATTGAGTAGAATCCAATTGTAGGACATGTGATGTGAGTTTGGTTGGGGTTGGAACCCTTGGTTAAGATCAAAATTCGTATGGATTTTTGTGTGGGTTTTAAAAAGGGATTATTGAATCAATTTCCTTGGTTTTTGAACAAGAATAGACCCCTAGGACCTATACCTATGGGTTTGGAACCTTTTTGACACATGTGAACTTGTCCTTGGAGTGTGAAAAGACCCCTCAAAAGTCCACATTCATGAATGTGGCAATTTTTTTTTTTTAAAAAGTGTTGGGGCTTGGGAAGAGTGACTTGTCACTCTCAACCTTCTACTCCCCAAAATTTCTTGGAATTGGCACAAGACTCACACATGTGTGAGAACTTGTGGGAAAGAGTGTAGGTTTGGAAGATCCCTATATATCTCAAGAAGATGGAAGATTTGGGTATTGCCCACTTCTTCTCTTGGAGAACTTGAGTGAAGATGGTAGAAAGAATGAGAAAAAGAGAGGAGCCCATCTCTTTGGAAATATAATGATGAAAATGGCTTGGTTTGGAGAGGAAGAAGGATACAAGAGTTTAGTTCCCTCACTTGGAGAAAATAGATAAGTTCTCTCTTACTTCCATTTTCTCTTTTGTGTATTTTTCTTTTCTGTAAGAAAGTGGTATGCTGTATGGATCATGGTTGAGAATAAAGAGTAGAGAAACTAGAAGCATGAGATTTGATGCTATGTTATATTTTATCACTTGTAAAATTTTGAAGAAAGCTCCATTCATCATAATGGAGTTAAAAGAAAACCTTGCTCGGGGGTATGGCTAGAGCCCACGAGGCTCCACGACGCCATTACGGTAGGGTGGAGAGCAAACCTTATTCATTTGTGTGTATTCATTGTAATCTCAAATATTGTTGTAATATGGAAATATAGTATTTTATTTAGGAGTGAAATATGTATTAGAGCAAGCATTATTCATTAGCATGTATTCCTTATAAAAATTTGATAAAAAAAAAAGAGTTGATTCTATCTCTTGATGCCTCTACTTGAAACCCTTGTTTATTAAATGAGAGAGTTTGGTGTTTGCTCATAGTGAAAATGCTAGATTGTGGACTCATATTGTAAAAGAAAATGGTGTATTGTGTTCTTGATGGAAAGGTATAAAGAGGCTATGTTAACAAAAGTGAGCCTTTGCAAATGATGTTTAAAGTTTTAAATGAAAATGTTTAACCTCCTTTTGCTAAAAGTATAAAGGTGTTCATCCAAGATACAATACTTTAAAATGTAGAAAAATATTTCTTATTGTAGATACTATGAAAGTTTTGATTATGTAATTGTATTTTCCTTGTTTAGAAATAAACAAAAAAAAAGTAAGTTTAATTTTGTTGCATAAATAAATAAAGTTATAGAGTTATCCATGTGTACGACTTCAATACTTAAAAGGTATTTGTTTTCTTCTCTACAAAAAAAAATATAAATATAAATCTAGGTAGAATAGATGTGGCAATGTTTTCTCTATAAAACTTACCAAAATTTCTGCCTACTTTTTAGTTGTCAATTCACAAGTGATGCATATAAGACTAAGTAATGTTTTGCTAAATAGATTCATTGAAAAGAGCTTTTTTTATTTACATTTTATGAATGCTCTTTAGTAATATATTTTATATAAATATATATATTACATATATAACATAATATATATTGCATATATATCTATATTATATATTTAATATAACATTGTTATGGTTAGTTTAAGCCTTAATTAGAAAAAGAGATTAATTAAAAATATATATATGGAAATAAATAAAGAAAACAGAGATTTACATATTTGAACTGTTAGAAGAGATTTATATAAAATAAGAAGTTTCCTTTTATATATTTTAAATACTAAGAAACATTGGAAGTCCAAAAGTAAATTTTAGTTTGGTTTTAAAAAAATAAACTCAAAATTTTTTGGTTACTAGCAGATGTGCAGCAACTCTCCGCTTCTCTCATAATAAAATCAAACAAAGGCATGAGTTTGTCTTCAGCGCTCCCTCCAATCAACAAATAATAATAATAATAATAATAATAATATAAAATTTGACACAAAATTCATATTGCAATATGGGAGAGAAAGTAAAATGCACAAGAAGGAAGGTAAAATGATGGATTTACTACACAATATTATCTATATATACTTTGTGTATTTTTATTTTATTTTATTTTTTTACCACATATATGGGTAAAGAAACTATTAATGGCATTGAAAAATAAAATAGAAAGAAATCTTGTCTAGCAGGTAGCATATTGATAGTTGCTGCAAAAATAAATTAATTAATTAAAATAAAAGAGTGAGATTACAGACTGGGAATTTTTTAAAATAAATAAATAAAAGAGTGAGATTAAGACTGGGCATTTCTGTGTGCAAATCTCCATGAATATGTAATTTGCAACCCTTGAACAAAACTCTTTGTACTCACCCGCTTGCATCATGGATTAACCCTTCCCTATGCCAAAATCAAATGAATATGCAAGATATTCATAAATAATTTTTTTTATGCTAAAGAATAAAACCAATACGTTAACCTTTGTAAATTTAAAACCACAGTTTTAAAATGTGATTGCAGCAAATAAACTATTATTTTAGCAAAGCTGTGAAAAATAAAATAAATAAAACAATGACTTATAGGGGAATATTCATAGTAGTATAACATCTATTGTTGGTTGTGCATAACAACAGCAAATACAAATAAAAATAAAAATAGAGAACATTGGGGTCATCTGATTACAGGCGATGATATTCTACAGCATTAGATCTGTAAGAAAAAGAAAAGAAAAGAAAAGTATTTGAATGAAAATCTAACAGATCTGTATACTGGTTGCAAGCCCCTGTATATTCTCCCTCTCCCTGCTGCATCGCCGCCATGTGCCTCCTCTTTGTACCTGAATTTTACCTTTTCCTCTATCGCCTCCTTATTCTTCAGGGTCATTGTAGCTATAGGCACCATGGCATAAGACTTTTAGGGTTTGAAACCACTCTTATTTATCATTTATTTTACCTGTTACCTCACTCATTGGTTCTAAAAGAAGTATTATATAATATTTGTCAATTAATTAATTGATAGTACTATTTGGTAGTAATTACCTATCTGACATATCCTGAAGAGATATTTGGGCGAAATTCATGCAGCTGAATAAATTAAATGCTTTCGCTTTCAAACTTTAAATAATGTGTTAGGCTTAGTTATACTGAATCTCTAGGTAATATTAAGAGTTTGATTTGGGGGTTGGCTATAACTTACTATATGTGCAACAAATAATAATTGTCTTATATCGTAATAAAATTATTAGAAAAATGTATTTATTTATTTATTTATTTATTTTTAAATGATAAGTCCTTTGGTTTGATGAGCACTATCTCTGGTGGTATATTTAATGTTTATCTTAAATTATCTTAAAGGATTACTCTAAGTGAGTAATAATTTGGCATTAGAGGAATTACTAGTATTGATAATAATATAATAATATCTACATGATGGGTTTTAATCATAATAAGAATGCATTGTAATTAGTATTAATAATTATATTATTTAATATAAAAAAGGGGTGAAATTTATTAAAGAATGATGTTAACGGAAGTCATAATTTCAATATGGTAAGGAATCCAATAACTAATAATATTAAAAATACTAGTGTCAATATTGATAAGTAATGTATTCATGTGTTTCAACTTTAGCATTAGGGGATAAGAAATGTATTCATGTGTTTCAACATTAGCGATATTAGGGATTTCATTGGAAATGTTAATACCTATTGGTTTATATTTCAAATTGATATTAAAGTGAAAATTAATATTAATACTTAAATGGGAAGAAATTCAAATATTGGAATTTATATCATTTTAGCTTATGAGATTAATATGAAGAAAATAGTAGTTAAATAATTCAAATATCTTTATGTATACGATTATTGGTAAGTAATATTAATATAAATATGGAAGGGATAATTGAACAATTTCATGCTAATATAATTCTATCTAAAGATATTAATGTCATGTGGGAGTGTTAATTAATATTCTTATCAGTAGGATTAATAATTATCATTTTAAACCTATAGAGAAATGATATCTTACAGTCAATAATGGTATAATATTGGTACCCTCATGTGAACCCACATCATGGAGAGTCAATAATAACATTAAAGGTAATGCGGTAATCATGTTACCATTTGTTTGGGGAGCAACATTAAGTTTATACTAACATGGGTATTAGGGTCAATGTTAATAGTAGAAGTAACACTGTAATGCCCCGCCACGCAACCCTAGGGGAAGTTGCAAACTACTAAACAAATGCATTTTTTTATTTTTTTGATTAATTACAAATACATGTATGATCACAACACAAAGCCAACAATCCCCTAAGGTTACGAGACAAAGGTTATTTAAATCACAATTTAAAACAACATGCATGAAATGCAACATAACAACATTCACTTAACTAATTAAAGCACATACATTCCATACATGAGATTTTCATTAAGACCATGAGATCCTTCATGGTTACCAATGACAGAAGTTATATAATTACAATTACATCTCTCATTCCCAGAATGAGGTAAATCAATAACATGATTACTTATTACAATTTCCACCTCGATAACATGAGGGGTAATCAAATACAAGAGCAACTATCATAAATGAAACCAAGGTAGCAACTGGATCCCACGAGCTCTCCAACACGAAAGTCTCGTCCACATAAGCAAACACCAAAAACAATGGAGTAAGGTGCACGTTCCACCCAACCAAGTGATACCCGAAGGCTCACCCCCCGTGCTAGGAGATAGTAACAAGGGTTTCAGGTCAAGACCAACAACCTCTATACATAGGCAACATGACTCAACTGAAAAAGGATACGAACAAGACATCACATGACATAAAGGTTACAATGCTTCCAGATTTTAAATACTTGAACACATCACGAATACAAACATAATGCTGACTTAGGAGAAGTGTCATCACAATGTCACATGGGATATCCTGGCAAGTCTTCCTAGGTCCTGGCCCCCATCTCGGGATATCCTAGTAACCTCTAACGACTCCCGGCCCCACATGCAAACCAATGCGGAATCAGTTATCTTTCGAAGGGACAAGATAATGATCTTGCCATTCCAGGCCTTCTCGTCTCATCCCAAGTCTATACAAGCACTTGCGTCCATGAGCGAGGAAAAATTAATCTTTTTAAATGTTGGTACCACCTATGCTAATTAATTGGTTTAAGTTTTCACTGAATTAACCAACTTACATTGAGATCTCCTGGCACCACTTTGTGTGCCGGCCCTCAATGCAAGCCACTTCTCTAAGACAACACGTGGAACTATGCCACCACCAAAGGGTACTCAAGTGCAACCTAGGGATAATGACTCCCTAAACACGACATAAAGTCAACGTAGCCCGTTCATAATAACTAGGTACAACACGGGACACAATTAAGCACTACCCAAGGCAAACAAGGTCAACCGTCATGACAACAACCCCAAAACACATAAAAGAAGATCCTATCTGGAAGATTTACATAGTACTGACTAAACTGCCCCACACCAAGAAGAAGCATTACAAACAATATAAAGTAGGCTACATTAGGATTTCGTAAATCCAATTCACTCAACGCATTGGTGCATTAATCAAATTAAATAAAATAAATTCTTGCACAATTACATGAGTGTGGTCTAATGTGTTGCAAATATTTCCGTAATCTACACTTGATCATTTAATCATAATGAAAAAATTCTCATAATGATCATAACCCCATATACATTGCAAAAATAACTTATAATTGTGATACTCAAATATCATTATATTTATAATATATATATATATATATATAAATGCATATACTCGATGTATATATTATTACACATATTTTATATACATATAATTAATACTTAAATATTTACTTTAATATTTTAATTTTCAGAATTAAATCATATTACATTATTTTATTATTTAAAATATAATATAAATACATTTTAATATATATATATATAATATATATATATATATTATAAGAAATTAATATATATATATATATAACTTATATATATTAAATATTAATTATATATTTAAATAATAAATTATTTTAAAAAATTATGTTAATAATCATAATATTTATAGGCGCATATATATATTAAATATGATATATATACCATATTATATATATATAATATATATATGGGCTATATTATATTTAATATATAATATATAAATAAAAAAAGATTATTAACAAAAAAGGCATAAAGCAAAAGGGGTTTGGGTACCGCCTCATCAGTGGACGCAATTCTCCATTGCCGGGGTTGCGGCACTGTGGCAGCCGGGACGGCGCTGCCTTCACAGGCTGCCGTCCCCAGCCGTGGGGGATGCCAGGGGTTAAAAACCCCTCCCTCATACCACGCGCGGGTAAAGCCACACGGCTCCGCAAAAAAAAAAGGCAAAACAACGTCTAGTAAAAAAGAAAATTCTGGGTAAAACCCAGAACGGTGAAAAAAACACAATTTCACATTACTTCAAATTTTTTTGTTTAAACAACTCACAAATATATATGTATATATATACAAATAACCAGGTGTGTGTATATATATATATATATATATACACAATCATAATAAATGACTGTAAAAATACTTATTTTCCATACCCAGATTGAGTGCTCAATCTGAGAATTACAATAATTTTCCATTGAAATTGCAAGATTTAACACAATAAATTAAAGATTTCTCACAATTTGAATTAAGATTTTTCCAAGCAAATACACTTTCATAGAAAAACTATTGAATTTCCATGCTTGTTTTCAAGATTTTCCATTGATAGTTTGAGGATGAATTTTTTTATCTTTTGTTTTCACAAAAGTTTGAAAGTTCTTTTGTTCAAGTTCAAATGAAGATCTTCTCATGGGTTCTCAATCAGAATTTGAATTCCATTAATAGATTGAACCATTTCAACAAAAAAACAAAAAAACAAAAAAATAAAATTAAAATAAGATGGCATAATAAGGAAAGCATGGAACCTTTTGTTTTTCTCCAAGCTTTTTGAATCCTTCAATGGAGGTTGCTCTCTTTCAAATCTTGCTTCAACAAATCTTTCCAATCCTTCTTCCAAAAAATTTCTCCAAGAATTCCAAGTTTCTTTTTTGCTCTCCAAAATTATCAATTTCAAAAAAAGATCATTCAAAAAAAGAAATCAATTTCCTTATGCCCTTTCCTTCTCCAAATTGTCAAACCCCTAATTTTGAGTTCACCCACCAAAATTGATTGCAAATTTAGATATTTTCATTTTTGAAAATTAATAAAACAATTCTATTTCCCATTTCAAATGCATAATATTTATTTAAAACAAAATTCTATTTGCACCCCAAATGTCAATTAAATTCCCTTTCATCCACAAAATTGAATTTAACAATTACATTTTAAAAAAATCATTTTTAATTTTATTTCAAGAGGAATGCAAGGCAATTTCTATTTTTTTGACTTGTCACAATATTTAATAATGCTAACACAATTGAACTAATTTAATTAATCAACAAATAAATCTACTTCATGATTAGATTATTTTATTGATTGAATTAAATTAACTAATTAATTAATAAGCACTCTTTTATGAATTTTGGCAATAAATTTAAATAAAGCAAACACCATTTCACTAGGAAATTTAAACATGCAAGCAAGGAGAGATAAGACGACAAGGAAAATAACTTATCCCAACTGACAACCCGACGACACACTATGGCTAGGGTGATGTCACGACACAGAAAACCTAGCTACTATCTCCCAATTGTTTTTCGTTGAACAAGGGACATGCTCATACCTGTGGAACCAGGTGGAGTCAATGTCCTATACCTACATCCTGCACACAACATGAGTGTCGAACATGCATATATATAAATATTAAAACACACTATGAAGAGGAAATCGTGGAATCACAGGGCACTCGCATGCGAGTGATGTGATCTTGTCCCCTTCACCAATACAATATCGCTAACTGACGCCTCTAATCATCAATGGTATAATCAAAGCATAAAGCATCAATAATTCACATACATGATAATTTAATCCATAACCTGAAATAATAATATCATCTGATTAAAGTACCATCACATCAAAACATAATGTTTACATTGCTTAACAATTAGCGGTCAAAAGTAACCAAGTTATAACCAACGTGCTAACAAAGCAAAACATACATAACGAACACTATTCGATCAAAAGAACAAAATGGAGGGGTGTTACATCCTCCCCCCTAGGGTCAGGCTTACTCCTGGAAGCCTGCAAACAAATAGGGATAAAGTTCCCTCATCCTAGCTGCATCTTCCCAAGTGGATGATGAGTCATCCCTAGGATCCCACTGGATCCTAACCTGATCAATATCTCACCCTCGAAGAGTGAGCCTTCTGTGCTCCACCATGACCACGGGCTCCAAAGCCAGCTACCCGTCCTCTACCTGCAAAGCATTCCAATCAAGGACATGAGAAATATCTGGATGGTACGGCCGAAGAACTGATACATGAAATACATCATGCACACGCGAGAGACTGGGCAATAAAGCAAGAAGGTAAGCAACAGGACCAATCTTCTCGAGAATCTCGAAGGGTCCAACAAAACGAGGCGCCAACTTAGAGCTTTTTCCATAACGAATTGGACTCTTTCGTGGACGCACACATAAGAAGACTCTATCGCCTACGAAAAATGACGGTCCACTCTATGCGCATCCGCATACTTCTTCTGCCTATCCTGCGCTGCCACCAAGTGCTCTCTAATCCTATCCACCTACTGCTCCATATCATGCAACATCTCAGGACCCAAAGTTACTCTGTCCTCTAGCCGATCCCAACTCAAGGGAGTGCGACATGGTCGCCCATACAATGCCTGGAATGGAGCCATGCCGATAGAACTCTGAAAGCCATTATTATAGGCAAACTCTACCAAATAGAGAGTCCTCCCATCGTGTCTGCTGGTCCATCACATACATACACAACATGTCTTCGAGGATCTGATTAACCCTCTCAGTCTGTCCATCTATCTCTGGGTGGTAAGCTGAACTGAAGTTCAACTGTGTTCCCATCGCATGTTGTAATGACGTCCATAGAGCTAAGGTGAACATTGGATCCCTGTCCGAGATAATCTGACATGGAATACCATGTAACCTCACTATATCCTCCATGAACACTCTAGCTACGGATGATGCAGTATAGGAAGAGTGCATAGGTGAGAAGTGTGCTACCTTCGTCAACCTATCCACTATCACCATAATTGCATCATGTCGTCTCGAAGAGTTGGGTAAACCAACAATGAAATCCAATGAGATTATATCCCATTTCCAATCTGGTACTAAATGTGACTGCAAAAGCCCTGTTGGATGCTGGTGTTCGGCCTTCACCTGCTGACACTCAAGACATCTCGACACAAAATCCGCAATATCTCGCTTCATCCCTGGCCAAAAATATAACTGACGCAAATCTGCATACATCTTCTTCACCCCTAGATGGGCTGAATAAGGTGCACGATGTGCTTCAGTCATGACCAAAGCGTGAAGCTCACATGATGGGGGAACGTATATGCGTCCCATGTGTCTCAATATCTCATCAGCATCTAGAGAGTATCTTGAATATCTACCCTCAAGGGGTCTTCCTGCCTCAATCATCAATCTAACATCCTGATACCAACTGTTGGCTGGGAGGGCAGAAAGAATCTGACTCCGCAAATCAACCATAAGAGTCAACTCAGATATCTCATGCCTTCGCCTACTAGGGGCATCTGCAACCACATTCTCCTTCCCTTGGATATACTTCACCTCGAAGTCATATTCACAGAGAAACTCCATCCAATGCCTTTGCCTAGCATTAAGGTTAGGCTGCGCGAATATATACTGAAGGCTCTTATGATCACTATGCAGCACAAACCTATGCCCAAGAAGAAAGTGCCTCCATCTTGTCAATGCATGAACCACTGCCGCCAACTCAAGATCATGGGTAGGATAGTTTAGCTCATGATCCTTGAGCTTCCGTGACTCATATGCAATGACACGACCCTCCTGCATCAATACTGCACCTAATCCCTCCAAGGACGCATCTGTACAAACTACAAAGTCCCCAATAGGATTCGGTATCGCAAGTATAGGAGCACTAGTCAACTTCCCCTTAAAATACTGAAAGGTTGTCTCACACTTCTCAGACCACTCAAACCTCTTTCCTTTCCTCTGAAAGGAGGTGATAGGATGCCCTAGCCTCGAAAAGTCCTGCACAAATCGCCTGTAATAACCCACTAGCCCACTAGCCCCATGAAGCTACGTATCTCTGCCACATTCATGGGCTCAGGCCAATCTAAGATCGCTTGGATCTTTGTAGGATCCACTGGAATACCTTCGCTAGAGATCACATGCCCAAGGTATTGAACCTTAGTCCTAGAGAATTCACACTTCGACAAGTTAGCATATAGCTGATTATCTCACAAACACTGCAATACCTGTCGTAAATGCTCCTCATGTTCCTCCATCGTTCTAGAGTATACCAAAATATCATCTAGGAACACAAGAAAAAACTTGTCAAGGTATGTATGAAATACCCCATTCATAAGACTCATGAACACTAAGGGTGCATTCGTCAAACCAAATGGCACAACTGTGAACTCATAGTGACCACACCGCATTCGGAACACGGTCTTATGAATATCTGACTCGAAGCTTCAAAGCTGATGATATCCTGATTTGAGATCAATCTTCGAAAATATGGTAGCACCTTTGATCTGATCGAATAGATCGTCAATTCTAGGAAGAGGATACCGATTTCTGATGGTCACTTTGTTCAACTGTCGGTAATCAATGCATAACCGAAGTGAACCGTCCTTCTTCTTCACGAAGATGACAGGTGCTCCCCATGGAGAAACACGAGGGCAAATAAAACCCTTCTCTAGCAATTCCTCAAGCTGCAACCTAAGCTCTTTCAGCTCTTGAGTAGTCATGCAATAGGGAGCTCGTGAAATGGGCTCTGATCCAGGTACCAAGTCTATCTTGAAGTCAATGTCCCTCTGAGGAGGTATCCCTAGAATCTCATATGGAAAAACATCAGAAAACTCCTGAAGGATGGGGTGACTATCAAGAGAAACCTTCTCTTCTCCACCTCCTAGATCCAAATCATCCACTGTAACAGTGAACAATTGGCAACCCTTCCGCACACACCTTCTCAACTGCATAGCTGAGATGATCCTCAAAGAGACCGGCCTTTGAACCCCCACTACCTCTACCTCTCTACCAGATGCCTCAATGCATCTAATCGACTTACGTCGACAATCAATGACTGCACTATGAGACTCTAACCAATCCATTCCTTTGACAATGTCATAAGAACCCAATGGAATAACATGAAGGTCCGAGGTAGTCTGGAGAGCTCCAACCTCTAACCTACACTCAGGCACAAGGGAAAGGGATGCAACTTTTGCACCCGAAGCTAACTCTACCTGCCACCTATCGACCTGCTTTACCGCATCCAGTCTACATCGCGCCATGACAGATGAAGAAACAAAGGAATCTGATGCTCCAGAATCAAATAGAATAGAAACTGGGTTACACCTCAACATACCATAAGCCTCAATGACTGTACCCTGGTGCTCTACCTGGCGATTGTCAACTGCTGCGAATACTCGATGCCCACGGCCTGCATCTCCTACAGTCGGCTCTGACGCTGCTGGTCCCTGAGAATAATCCGATGCACCCTTATTGGGACACATCCTCGCTATGTGACCCTGTTGGCCACACACAAAACATCCAGTGCCTCCACCGAAGCCCCTACCTATAGGTGGTGTGCTAGACTGTTGTGCACTACCCCTAAAAGATGAATGAGAACTTTGTGTTGGCTGCTCAGAGTTGAAGTGTCTCATGCGCCTCCAACTCCTGTCCCCCTGCCTCTACTGGAAACCCTTCTGTTTCCCCTAGAAACCCTGTTGCTACTGCTGACCACTCTGAGATGGACCCTGCTGAGCTCTAGAAGGTGCACCTCCCTGAGGCTGACCTCCTCGAGCACTAGTCCCAGCTGCTGAACCACTGCCCACCTGCACTCCTACATGACCACCTAAGACCATCGCTAGGTTCTCCTCAATGAGCCTGGCCTTATCGACCGCCACCTCCATGGTCCTGGGTTCGAAAACCCGCACTCCACCACTGATACGGGCATTTAAGCCCTTGAGAAAATGTTGTACCAACATGCCCTCGTCATCACCTATGCCCACATACTGTTTGAGCTCGTAGAAACAACACTCATACATCTCTACTGACATAGTCATCTGTCGAAGGGTGTGGAACTCATCCCCTCGACGATGCCCCCAATGCTCAGAAAGAAATCTAGCCTGAAACCGCTCTAGGAACAACTCCCAAGAAACTGTACCAATATCCAGATGGAGCTTCTGCTCCTCTAATCTCCACCAAGTGGAGGAAAATCCCCTCAAGTGCATGATAGTGCACCTAGCTCGAGTGTTGCTCCCATATGGGTGCATAGAAAAACACCTAATCAAGTCAATGAGCCATGTCTCTGCCTCCAAACCACTTCCTGATCCATCAAAAATAGGTGGTCGTGCTCTAAGCAAGTCCCTCATATGGGCTGCTACCTTTGAATCAGAGTGAACTGGTACCTCTCTCTCTAACCAACACTGGCTCTACCTCCTGCCTAGGCCCAAGGCGGGCAAGGGTCTCCTCTAACAACTGACGCAACTGAGCGTCCTCGATCCTAGGTGGATCCGGATTCTGATTGCCATCTCCTGGAATATTCTGATAAGCCTGTTGCTCCTCATGATCAGAAACAAGTGGAAGATGTGGAGGTGGGTCTTGTTGTTCCCCAATGCGACCGCCTAAACGACCACGTCTACGATGCCCACCTCTTCCACGCCTAGGAGGCATTATCCTACACAGACACAAATAGGTATCAAGCACAACACACAATTAAAACCCACACAACTAAAAGCTTAATGGGCTCATCATAATCCCAGAGTACCCAGTGTTTAAACCTAGGCTCTGATACCATGTGTAATGCCCCGCCACGCAACCCTAGGGGAAGTTGCAAACTACTAAACAAATGCACACTTTTTTTTTTTTGATTAATTACAAATACATGTATGATCACAACACAAAGCCAACAATCCCCTAAGGTTATGAGACAAAGGTTATTTAAATCACAATTTAAAACAACATGCATGAAATGAAACATAACAACATTCACTTAACTAATTAAAGCACATACATTCCATACATGAGATTTTCATTAAGACCATGAGATCCTTCATGGTTACCAATGACAGAAGTTATATAATTACAATTACATCTCTCATTCCCAGAATGAGGTAAATCAATAACATGATTGCTTATTACAATTTCCACCTCGATAACATGAGGGGTAATAAAATACAAGAGCAACTATCATAAATGAAACCAAGGTAGCAACTGGATCCCACGAGCTCTCCAACACGAAAGTCTCGTCCACATAAGCCAAATGCCAAAACAACGGAGTAAGGTGCACGTTCCACCCAACCAAGTGATACCCGAAGGCTCACCCCCCGTGCTAGGAGATAGTAACAAGGGTTTCAGGTCAAGACCAACAACCTCTATACATAGGCAACATGACTCAACTGAAAAAGGATACGAACAAGACATCACATGACATAAAGGTTACAATGCTTCCAGATTTTAAATACTTGAACACATCATGAATACAAACATAATGCTGACTTAGGAGAAGTGTCATCACAATGTCGCATGGGATATCCTGGCAAGTCTTCCTAGGTCCTGGCCCCCATCTCGGGATATCCTGGTAACCTCTAACGACTCCTGGCCCCACATGCAAAACCAATGCGGAATCAGTTATCTTTCGAAGGGACAAGATAACGATCTTGCCATTCCAGGCCTTCTCGTCTCATCCCAAGTCTATACAAGCACTTGCGTCCATGAGCGAGGCAAAATTAATCTTTTTAAATGTTGGTACCACCTATGCTAATTAATTGGTTTAAATTTTCACTGAATTAACCAACTTACATTGAGATCTCCTGGCACCACTTTGTGTGTCGGCCCTCAATGCAAGCCACTTCTCTAAGACAACACGTGGAACTATGCCACCACCAAAGGGTACTCAAGTGCAACCTAGGGATAATGACTCCCTAAACATGACATAAAGTCAACGTAGCCCGTTCATAATAACCGGGTACAACACGGGACACAATTAAGCACTACCCAAGGCAAACAAGGTCAACCGTCATGACAACAACCCCAAAACACATAAAAGAAGATCCTATCTGGAAGACTTACATAGTACTGACTAGACTGTCCCACACCAAGAAGAAGCATTACAAGCAATATAAAGTAGACTACATTAGGATTTCGTAAATCCAATTCACTCAACGCATTGGTGCATTAATCAAATTAAATAAAATAAATTCTTGCACAATTACATGAGTGTGGTCTAATGCGTTGCAAATATTTCCGTAATCTACACTTGATCATTTAATCATAATGCAAAAATTCTCATAATGATAATAACCCCATATACATTGCAAAAATAACTTTAATTGTGATACTCAAATATCATTATATTTATAAAAATATATATATATATAAATGCATAGATATATATTAATATTTTATATACATATAATTAATACTTAAATATTTACTTTAATATAATTTAATTATATATTAATTATTTTATTATTAAAAATATAATATAAATACATTTTAATATATATATATATATAACTTATATATACATTGTAATCATAAATATATATATATATATATTAAATATGATATATATATATAATATATTATATTATATATAATATAATATAATATACATATATTATATTTAATATATAATATATAAATAAAAAGATTATTAATAAAAAATGCATAAAGCAAAAGGTTTCCATCATTCTAACAGGACGAACCTCCATTGGTCTGCGTGGGCAACACGCAAGGCCTTTTCAAAAACAGTCCCAGCCTACCGGGGGTGGGTTAAAACCCTCCCTCATACCTCGTAATCCACCATGGGCCTAAAAAAAAGGCAAAACACGACTGTAATGAAAAATTGGTAAAACCCATAAGGAAAAACATAGTTTCACATTACTGAATTTTTTGTTTAAACAACTCACAAATATATATGTATATATATATATATATATATGTATATATATATATATATATATATGTATATATATACAAATAACCAGGTGTGTATATATATACATATATATATACATATACACAGTCATAATAAATGATTGTAAAAATACTTATTTTCCATACCCAGATTGAGCAAATGCTCAATCTGAGAATTACAATAATTTGCCATTGAAATTGCAAGATTTAACAAAATAAATTAAAGATTTCTCACAATTTGAATTAAGATTTTCCCAAGCAAATAAACTTTCATAGAAAAACTATTGAATTTCCATGCTTGTTTTCAAGATTTTAAATTGATAGTTTGAGGATGAATTTTTTATTTTTTTTTACTCTTTTGTTTTCACAAAAGTTTGAAAGTTCTTTTGTTCAAGTTCAAATGAAGATCTTCTCATGGGTTCTCAATCAAAATTTGAATTTAATTAATAGATTGAACCATTTCAACAAAAAAACAAAAAAAATTAAAATAAGATGGCATAATAAGGAAAGCATGGAACCTTTTGTTTTTCTCCAAGCTTTTGAATCCTTCAATGGAGGTTGCTCTCTTTCAAATCTTGCTTCAACAAATCTTTCCGATCCTTCTTCCAAAATAAATTTCTCCAAGAATTCCAAGTTTCTTTTTGCTCTCCAAAATTATCAATTTCAAGAAAAAGATCATTCAAAAAAAGAAAATCAATTTCCTTATGCCCTTTCCTTCTCCAAAATTGTCAAACCCCTAATTTTGAGTTCACCCACCAAAATTGATTGCAAATTTATATTTTCATTTTTGAAATTTAATAAACAATTTTCATTTTCCCATTTCAAATGCATAATATTTATTTAAAACAAAATTCTATTTGCACCCCAAATGTCAATTAAATTCCCTTTTATCCACAAAATTGAATTTAACAATTACATTTAAAAAAATCATTTTTAATTTTATTTCAAGAGGAATGCAAGGCAATTTCTATTTTTTTGACTTGTCACAATATTTAATAATGCTAACACAATTGAACTAATTTAATTAATCAACAAATAAATCTACTTCATGATTAGATTATTTTATTGATTGAATTAAATTAACTAATTAATTAATAAGCACTCTTTTATGAATTTTGGCAATAAATTTAAATAAAGCAAACACCATTTCACTAGGAAATTTAAATACGCAAGCAAGGAGAGACGAGACGACAAGGAAAATAACTTATCCCAACTGACAACCCGATGACACACTATGGCTAGGGTGATGTCATGACACAGAAAACCTAGCTACTATCTCCCAATCATTTTCCGTTGAACAAGGGACATGCTCAGACCTGTGGAACCAAGTGGAGTCAATGTCCTGTACCTACATCCTACACACAACACGAGTGTCGAACATGCATATATATATAAATATTAAAACACACCGTGAAGAGGAAATCACGGAATCACAGGGCACTCGCATGCGAGTGATGTGATCCCGTCCCCTTCACCAATACAATATCGCTAACTGATGCCTCTAATCATCAATGGTATAATCAAAGCATAAAGCATCAATAATTCACATACATGATAATTTAATCCATAACATGAAATAATAATATCATCTGATTAAAGTACCATCACATCAAAACATAATGTTTACATCGCTTAACAATTAGCGGTCAAAAGTAACCAAGTTATAACCAACGTGCTAACAAAGCAAAACATACATAACGAACACTGTTCAATCAAAAGAACAAAATGGAGGGGTGTTCCAAACACCTTATTGATATTTTAATCTTTAATTCTAGGCATGAATGTAACATAGTTATTTGTTAGTTCCTTAAGTATAGGTGAACAAGTTTGTAATAGTATGGTTGTATTTAGCTCGTTAGTCAGTAATGAAATCGAACAATGTCTCCTTAACTCCTACACTTCAAATGTTGAGAGCGTTAATTAGCTTAATTAATGGGCTAAAAAGAAAAAAATTGTTGGGATTTTTTAGTGAAAATTATGGGCATGACAAAACACTTCACCAATTCTATGACCATTAAGTTCTTCAATTGAAACTGGTTTTGTATGTTCCTTTTTAGGCCTAAAAAACAATATAAAGTATTGTTTATAAGACTTATATTGTAAATGTTTTTTAAAAACTGTTCATAAATAATCTTTGTGAATTTTTGAAAAATATTGATATGAAAAGATACTTACATTTTGACTTGATGTTCTTGTGCATTATTTTTGTTTGTCTCTATTCTTTGAACTCTTCATTTGATATGGTATGGAACAATAGAAACCTGTTACAAAACATTTGTTAGATAATCATAAACATCAAAATGTTTAAAAAATAAGAAGACAAAATGTAAGCATAATGTAGGTTCTTACTATGTTTTTGATTTCACCTTTGAAAGGTCCTATAGTATGAGTAATATTAAATTTAAATTAAAAATCTATATTTTAGTATTTGTTATTTTTTATTGAATTAAGAAATAGACAAATAGTATCATGGTCACCCAATATGTATCTATTTTGAATATTTTGTAATATTTTTTATTAATGTTTGACCAAGCATGGTCAATAATTGATCCTGGTACATTATCATTTAAATCAAGTAAGAAATGCATATTATTGTTATGAAGAAATCTTTGTAACTGTTTTGTATTTGTATTGTCAATTTCCATATTGTTATTAAAATCTCCAAGAATTAGTATACTATTATTCAATTTAACATTGGCTAGTGATTGTTGTATAATTTCGATTATTGAATAGATTTTTGTTTTTGGTGGTGAATACAAGTTAATTATTGTGATTTCAAAGCTATGAATAAGGAGGTTGGTTTGTAAAACTTTGATATTGTTTGAACTGTATTGATTTGAATAAATGATTTGGATATACTTTTTAACAAAAGTCATCACTCCATGAAAATAATACATAGAAATAGAATTAAAATTTGTAAGTTTTTTGTGATAGTACAATTCAGATGTGTGTGTCTCTTGTAAGCATATCATGTCTGATTCTAAGAAGTCATAATGTAATACCCCTCATGTTGTTGATACTCTTTTGTGTTGATTTTGTACTTGGTTTGTGATGGTGATCATTTCTACATTTTGGTTGTGTGTGTGGATTCATAGTTTGGTTGGTGTGCTGCACTTAACATTACTTATGATGCTTAATGATACATTATGTGGTGATTATGTTATTTGGTTATGTTATGGTTTTATTTAATAATATATGTGGTGATGTTGTGATTCTATGTTGCTATAGTTTATGATTTGTTTTCTAATGAGTCTTGGTGAAAAGATGGAGTGACATCACTTGCTTGTGAGTGCCCTGCTACCCCACGATTACCTTTCACGGTGTGTCTGCAATGGAGATTTACATTCTACTTGATGTTTTTTTCTATGTAGGATGTAGGTACTGGGCACCGACTCCTCTTGCTTGACAGGTTTGAGCATGTCCCATAAACCCAATAGGTATGATGTTGAAAAGGGAGTTGATAAGGAAGTGTCCCTGTCCCAAGTCTGTCACCTCACTGTGAGTCTTACGATGTCATGGTTTTGACCTTGTCTTGTTTTAGTACTGGTTTTTATTAATTATTTATTTATTTGTGAATATTTTTTATTTAAATAATCTTTATTTTATGTGTGATTAATTAATGTTATTTAGTTGATATAATTATTTGTAGATAATTGTAGTTTAAGTTAATTAATTAAATTTTCTTAATTGAGTGAATAGTTTAAATAAAAATATTAGATGCTATAATGCGAATAAGAATTTTAAATTTGCATAAGGTAAATGATATTAATTCTTGAATTTTTAAATTAATTAAATAGAATAAATTCTTTATTAATATCAAAAGAAAATAATTTTTAAAAATTAGTTAGATAATAATTGGAATAGTTATGGGGGTGAGTGGGAATTGAATGCAAAAAAAAAAAATCTTGTTAAAAAAATATTCTCGGAGAGAATATTGGCATGCTGTGAAAAGGTAAGAAGGGACTTCACAGAAAAAAATAAAAAATAAAAATTGGCTGTAGAATTGTTTTTGGGTTTTGGCTGTAGAATTATTTTTGGGTTTTGGGGGTTTCTGGTTAAAAATTTGAGGAGGTTTTCAAGAATATATTTTTGGTCTCATATTTTGCATCTTGTTGGAAGTGAAGATTTTGGAAGGGTCATAGAAGTTGAACTCTGAAGGTGAAGTTTTGCTCCAACTCTCATTCCTTCAAGATTTAGAAAAATAGGTTCCTTTGTTATTTATTTATTTATTTTGTTTTGTTGATTTGAAAAGATTGCTTGTACAAAAATTCAATTTAGTAGAAGCTTTGTTAAATTCGTTAAATGGAAAGATTGCTTGAAGAAGAAAATTTGATAAAAGCTTCTGTAGAAAAATATATTGAAAGCTTCTTTGTGTGTAAAATTAATGTGAGGATGTTGTGCCTCTGTAGGTTGCAAATGGAATTTTCTAGTTAAACTAAGAAAATGGAAAACCTCTCTAATAATTTTTCCTGTAGAAAATATTGTATCAAATCAAATCGAGTGATTTTAATAAATGAAATAGTTTGAGTAAACTGATATTTAAATTTCCATGGTGGATATCGTGCAATGAGTTATCTTAAAATGTGATTGTTAAGTATAGTAAATTTTCATTCTTAAACAAAATCTTGATGTTGAATAATTATTTAATTCTTCGATTTTATTTGAGTTCTTTGTTGGTTTCCTTGAGTTCGGTTATAAATATGTGGGGGGCCTTAAATTAGTTCTTTCTATAGGTGTTAAGGTTATTATTTAAAACTTCCAAAGGCATGGGAAAATGGTGGTTTATTATGTGACCTTTTAATTTGATACTTGTCTCTATTTTGACTATAGTTGTGATCTTGAGTTTACATTGGGTTGTATCGTCCTTTTTATGGGATTTGATTCATATGACTTTTGGCGAGATGGTTTTTCCTCGCAGTTGTTCTATTTTGTGTTTTAAAGTACTTGTGGGTACAACCCCTTGGAATTTGTTGTTATGTTTTTGGTTTCTAGGGAGAGTGGCTCTACGTGGGAACCGAAATACAAAGGGGCTGTCAAGATAACCCATGTTAGAGTTTGAGTAATAAGTGATAACCTAATTAGTTAATTAGGGGGTGGGTAGTTAAACATTAACAAGATAATTATAAATGTCTCGTCCACTTGTTAGTGCTTTCACAGACTAAATGTGGGCTAAGAAGGATGTGGTTGGAAAGATTGTTGCCTCATCTCCACGAGAGGTTAATGGTTCCACACGAGTCACCCTATGGGGCCAACGACTAGTGAGGCTATCAAGATAACCATAGATGGGGGTTGACTCCTAGAGATAGGCAGTCAGGATAACCCATGTAGGACTGTGTGATGACACTCTCCTAGATAACTTTACCCTAAGTTGTTTTGTTGCTAACCTCTAGAAGTGGTCTTTTGATGTTGTGTTTCTCTTTATGTGTGTTTTAGCTTTCCATGCTTGGAGTTTAGTCTTGTGTATTTGTTTGGATGTTCTTGGTTGAGGACCCTTTCTTATTTACTCCTAGCATGGGGGTGGTCAGGTGGAACATGCTACGCACCCCGTTGGGTTCCCTATCTTGTAGTTTTAGCTTTCAGTGCAGATTTTTGTAGAGATGGCTTGATCCAGAGTTCATATGTTTCCAGATGTATACTTGTAGTTCTACTATACTGTGTATTGATTTGTTACCTTCCCATGTGAATGGGTAGACTTATGATGTAATTTTGAGTAATTGCTTAGTGAGATGTACTTGTAGATTGATGTAATGTATAATCACATTATGTAATTCATTCTTGAATCATAATTGTTAATATCATTAAGGTTGTGTTCTATCTGAGAAAATATGTTCTTTATATTTCCAATTTCAATTTGTTATGAATACATGTATGGTTTCTATATGGTTCATTCTTGTCTTATTGCTTATCTTTAATAAATGTTTAAATGAAGATATGTGAATGAATGAGTTACATTAGTAGAATTGGTAATTACTTTTATCAACTTTGTTATGGGATAGATTACATAATGTCACCTCATGTACCCCAAGGGACTTAGGTGTTTAACTTGTAATCATTAGCTATGTTAGTTGCATTAGTAAACTTAGTGTTTATTCTTTATGTTTTCAAAAAAAAATTGTTGCATTTTTAGTTTTCCTTTGGGGTTTGCATGACAGGGCGTTACACGCAATCATGAATAATGTCATCGATATGTGATTTTTGACTTCTTGTGTTCAAAGAATTTTTAGTGTAATGTTGTCATTTATTTCTAGGTTATTGCATTCTTCTTTCCATTTTTCTATAGTAGGTAATTGGTGCATTTCATTTATTATTTTGTCTTTCACTTTAATTTTTTTTTTTGTAAGTGGGTTTAATAAGTATAGTGATTGCATATCTCGAACACGTGAAAGTGTTGTATATACTAATCCGTGTGAGTTGATTCTTGATGGGTCAAATGTGATACCATCTAGTTTAAGACCTTGTGTTCTATGAATTTTTATGCACATGCTAATTGTATAGAAATTTTTTTACATATTTTAATGTAATGGATTTTTCATTTGAAAAATAGGTCTAGCTATTTGTAGTATTGGTACCCATTCTTTTGAAATTATGTCTATATATAAGTGCCACAATTTCTGACATTGTGATTGTCCAATATTTGAGTCATTGAATTATATCCATAGTATATCTTCTTGGTTTGTGATTGTGTATGCTTTGAAAATACCATTTGCACCATTTACCAATCCATCATTCATATTATAATGAACCCTACATATAACTCAAATGACATGTTCAATTTTAATATTATTTGTTCTGGTAGACTTTTTGTTGGATATGTTGTTGTATTTCCATGGTTTTCTTCCATTTCATCAATTTCTTTAATGATGATCAATTCCCCAACAACAATTGATAACATATTAATTTTATGTATAGCTACAAACTTGTTTGTGTAGAAAAGATATGGGAAGGTGGGGTCAATAGGAGCTAGGTGAAAGCAATTATTATTAAGGTATTGTATATCATCATTGAATTGTGAATTGGTTTGTATTCTATTTAGTATGAAGATAAATTTTTCATTTTTTTGGACCGCATTGTTGTTTTCAATTCATAACATTTGATCATTTCTATCCAAAAAGTGTAGGGTACTCTTTCTTTGTTAATAATAGGATGTTAAAAAATAAAGCTATCATGTATTGGTTGTGCCTGTAAAAGTCTCCACAGAGAACTATGTCAATGCCTCCAAAATATTTTGTAGGGGCATGTTTGATTTCTCTCATTCCTTTGCCAATTAAATATAAAAGTTGACTACCTATTAAAGAAGCTTCATCTATGAGGAGTACTTGTAACTGTTCATAATTTTTTTGCATTGAATCTATGGTTTGATTGCTAAGTGGGATGAAGAAATACTTGTTAAAGAGCAATAAAAGTGCAGAGTGTATAGTTGTTTCACTAGCATTGTATGTTTCTTTTCCTATACAAGCCATTACAAGTCCTTTTTTCTTTAGCAGATCTGAACCAACACTTGAGTTACATGTAGATGCATAGTAGCATCTGAAAAATTGCTTTTGCGATAATTTTTTTACTTGTTCCAACACCACCAATTAAGAATAGGTACAATGGATTTTCCTTTTCTTTTTCTTTTCATTGCAATTTCTTTCATAATTTGTTGTTGTTATCTTTTAAGTGTTTTTCGTAGTTTATAGTATGTTATCTAGAATATTTGGATTTTGTACAACTTGAAAACCAATCTCAAATTTATTTATTTTTTGTTTCTATTTTAATTTTGGTAAATTTGATGTTAGGTCATATATTTTAGATTTGTTGTTATTTATTTTTCATCTATTAAATACATTATCAGTTGTATTTTCATTTGTTTCTACTTGTTCAAATGCTCTGTCTAGATCTCCCCACATTGTAGAATTGAAATTGTATGTATACTTATCCTAGTTTATATTTATTTGTTTTTCATAATAAATGTATGCATCTTCAAATGTTTTGAATCCTTCTTTTATTGTATTTTCGCTTTTCTAAAAAGGTACATATAATAATAGTTTTTCTCTACAATAGTTGTTATAATCAACACACTTGTTATATTTAACAAATCTTATTATACTATTATGTTTACATTTTACAATTTTTCATTTATTGATTCTAAATTTTGAAGCAAATTGAGCAAGAAAAATTTGTTTCAAATCTGTAGGTCATTCAATGTAGTGATCTATGATTGATTTACACATTATTTGATTTGACTCATCAGGTTCAAATTTTAGTAATGAGTTAGGCTTAAGAATAAATGTATGTTCTATTGGAGATGTGTTTATGAAAATAGTTGTTTTAGAACTCGTATTTAAAGGTAGTGAGAGTATCATGTGTACTACTACATGTGTAGACATTTATTGCAAGTTAAGTAGAGTATTTCCAAGACTATGAATCATTTGTATAGCATCTATTTTTTTGTCTCATGGTATTTCCATATTGTTTTGAAAGCTATGGTCATGGATTTGTCAATTTTTGTCATGTACGATGAACAATATGTTGTTGCAGCATAAGCATTGAGAAAAAATTATGCATCAGTGTTTTCTTGCTATAATTTTGGTATTTTCTTACCAAAACTATTATTCCAAGCATGTGATGGTTCTCTTTTAAGAAGAATTGTTGGTTTTTTAGTGTTGATTGTATTTTGTTTATGTAATCGGCTTCTTCTATTTTTATCTCATTTAAGAAATCATCAAAACTGATAGAGTGGTCATAACTATTTTATTCTAGAGCTATAAATATTTGAACTGCAATATTTATAATAGTATGATCAGTTGATGTAATTGGTTCTAGTATTGTTTTCTTTCTCATAGGTGGAAATGGGAAATTGTATCTGCAATGTGTTTTCTTTGTTTTTCGACAACTTTTTGTGTGGTAGTGTTGATGTAACTTACAAAATATTTCATTGAGAATGTTTGTATTGCATGCAATATATTTGTCCACAAATTGTTCAATATGTTAAGGATTCAATTTTTCATATATAGGAGCTTCTTTAACCCATATTGAAGCATCATCGTGTTGATTTTCCCTATTTTGAAATTTTGTAACAAAGAAAAATTCATTGATATGTCCTAGAATTGTGTTATCCTTATGTAGTAGTTTGAGACAATTTATTCTATGTCTATAGTAACGAATACAAGTGACAGGATCTTTTCAAACAAGTGAATCAATATCAATTTCATGTGATTTTTCATAATTATTTTTATCAATTAAATTCTTATGTAGTTTAGTTAGTGTTGATACTAATGATATCCATTGGTGTTCTGCACTTGAAAAGGTTAGGAAAAATGTTGGAGGACCTAGTTGTCTTATCATTGCAAATATTTTTTTCTTGATTTGTTGTAGGTAATCTGGAGAGATACAGATATGTTTAAAATCCATGTATCCAATGTTTGATTTTAAAATTTTATCTAAATTTGTCTTGTCTTTAACATCTTTTGCAAGCAATGCACGTCCTTTTAATTCACCTTTTCTAATTCTTATTGATATACTTAAAATTATTTTCTTTATAATGATGCAAACTGTTTTAAAAAAAAAATTTGTTGTATGCCTAGAAAAATTACCACTTGAATGTAAGACCTCCCATTGTGCAATTTTTTGATACTTAAAATTTTTGGTTATGTCTTCATCTCTTGTAATACCAAAAAAAAGTGTTGGAAAGTTCATTTCTTCAGCATATCTATCCCTAAAAATTCCTAGAGGTTGGTTTCCTTCACCTAGTGCAATTTCAATTATTTTATCATGCAAGTCATAAATAGACCGAGATTCTGTAAATCCATGTATTAGGGTATCAGTATGTGTTTCTATTTGATCTCCATTTTCAATTTGTAGACTATTTGAATCTGAATGACTACACATTTGTTCTGTTTGAAGAGAATTATCATTCATTTTTGTATAATTTTTTTTTTTGAACTAATGTCTATAGAAACTTTTTCTATTCTATTTAATTATCTTTGAAATAGGAGTTTTAATGCTTTCATTACTAATTTAGGATGAACAATACCAACTTGATATGGATTCTTGTATTGAAGTCTCCTTTTTAGTGCAACAACAATTGTTATTGTTTCATCAATTGATCATGGAAGTATTGTTTATATAATATTCATATTTGTTGGGACATTGATAATAGATCCAACTAATCCCATTTGAGATCTTTTGTGTCCCCATTGCCTAATTTGCACAAAAGAAAGTCTTGGTGATATAAGTCTTTCCTCAAGTTTTGATATAGACTTTGAAAATATCAAGTATTTTGTTTCATCTTATTAATCGTGGTGTAGCAAACAATGGTAATTTACCATCGTGTAGCATATTTTTGCAATTCTTGCATACATTTTCAAAAGCATTTATTGTATTATTTTTTGAGAAAATTTTATAAGTTTGTTGCTCAGTTTAATTAAGCTTTTTAATGTAGTGCTGAAATTGGATCTGTTGACAAATATAACATTCGTACTAAGGAGTGTCCTCAATTGCTTTAAAATATATTTATGTTGGATTTTTTTTTTTGTATTTTTTTTCTTACAATAATTTTGTTTATTTGGTTTGTAAGTGCGTAGTGTTCTTTTCAATTTATAGTGATTTTTTCTTCTCAATAGTAATTGGTTGGTTTAGTTTACTATAATTTGGTTCTAAAAAAATTTCCCTTTTTCTTTTTCGTTATTGAATTTGATTTGATTTTATTATGGTATTATGTTGTTATTCACTTGGTTTATAATTATGCACTTGTCTCTTCCTTTGAAGAATTTTGTGTTGATGTAATTTATTGTTAATTGGTTTCGAAGATATATTCCACTTTTTTTCCCTAGTTGTTTTCTCTCGTGTTTTATAGTGGAATATGTAGAAGTTGTACTATTTTTTGAAATCAGTCGATTAAATTAGTTGCTACTAGTGGCTCATAGTGTGTATGTTGACTACTTGTTTTAAAAGAGATTATGTTATATGTATTGTTTGTGCTTATGTTTCTATTAAAAAAAAATTCAATATGTTTAGTAGCTGATGACCATAAGCAAATACTTATGTTCAATATAGTTTCAAACCATTGCAAACAGAACGATCCTCCAATTTTTCCTTTCACATATGGCTTTGCCATTTTGATAATATAATGTTTGCAATTCATAAGGCATGGCATTTTTTATAACATATTTTCTTCGAGTACATGTTTTATATAGCTGGTAATATTTGTAGTGCTACCTTTTGTTGAATTACAAAAATATTGTGCAATATACAATCTTATTGATTGAGTATCAAATTCTCCATTGATCAAATAAGATATTGCATTAAATAGGATTTCACCACAATTCCTTATCATTATAGTTGTCTTTATAACTCCATTTAGTTCCATTTCAGGTCCAATATATTTCCAATAGGTTTCTAATGTTTCACAATAATCAAAAAGGTAATTTGATACTATAGGTCTATAAATTGTTGAAGTTTTTTTGCAAAGTAATGGTTCGTAATGACCAGAATTTGCATTTTCATCATGAAATAAAATAGAATATGGTTTTTTTTTAATATTGCTATTGAAATGTAAATACTTTCTCTTCATAGTTGTTGACCATATTGCAATTGGTATGTTCAACCATTTTGATACCCATTGTATGCAAAATGTGTCGCCCCAAAGTCCTCTATGTTGTTCTAGTATACTATTTGACGTAAATAATCACATTTTAGATAAATAAGTTGTTATATCATATAGATTGTGCATTTCATGCAGCATTTCTAGATGTAATTCATTTACATGTGTTTGTAATGCATCAAAATCCTTTTTTGATTGTAAAAACAAAAAGTAATCAACTAATCCATTGCATAATTTGTTTGAAGTATAACAAAAAATGAAGCAATACTTGAAGACTATCAAACAAACAATCCCCTATAGTATAAGAAAAATAATTTAGCCAAAACAAGTTGTTTTTTTTAAAAGCAATATCAATGCTGGGTACATTTACTTGTTCATGTTTGGTATAAGTATCAACACCAACAATTTTGACCATTATTTTATGTATAATGAGCAGATATTTTAATCTAAGTTGAAAGATATTTATGATATTTAATTAAGAAATGTACGCAAAAAATCCAAAAAAGATAAATAGATGTCAACTAACCTAGAAGTTTAGTTGTTGTTTGTAATAGGAAGTCGAGAAGTCAATCTCATACTCACTTCTCTGAAATTAAATTCATCAATTACCAAATGATCATACTGTAATATGTACAATAGTCCTCTAATAAGAAAAATTAAAACCCTTGTTTACTAATTTTTGAATTTAGTAATAATAAGAAAAAATAAAACCCTTGTTCAGTTGACCTGCAAGTTTAGTTGTTGCTTTTAATAGGCACTTCGAAAGTCAATCACGTAATCACTTCTTTGATTTTTTTTTTCAAAAATTACCAAATGAATATACTATAATATGTACAATAGTCTTAGTAATACTAAGAGAAATTAAAATTCTTGTACATATCTTAGATGGAGCCTTGTATGAATTTGAGAGTAAGTTGCAAATGACAAAAAAAGTTTCAATTAAGAATTGTATAAATGGTATAGTTTTGACATTCATTTCAACTATGCTTTACTATCTAGCATTCAATTCATTCTTCCAGCTGTCATTCTAATGGTATATATTTTATTGTTCTATGTTTGTATAAAATTTCAAAGAGGATAGAATTGGAGTCACTTTTCCATAAAATTTTGTCACAAGTAGCTAAAACTAAAACATCAAACTATGTGATAAGTGATGCTTACAAATTTGACTTAATTTTTATCTCAATACTATGTGTTAGATTCGTTTCATGAATTCAGTCCATTTAATTCAAGTACCCAGGAGTTTATACAAGCTCTAATATCTTGGGGTGCATTGAAATACAACATTAATTTTACCTCCATCATGTCAAAGATTAATGTCCCAAATTCATCAGTTTGGTTTCTTTGTATTGTTTACATCATTGGATGTTTGTTATAGGAAACTCAAGTAATAGCAGTAAGAGATCATACTAGAATGAACGCAAGTTTATTTTATGCAAAAAAAAAAATTGTTTAGTACCATGTTGTGAATTGATTGTTCCATGTTGTGTTGTTTGAATTTAACAATTGTTGCAGTAAGATTACTTTCTGAGAGGTGGAATATTGGTTCACATGCAACATGGAACCTCATAGATCCATGCTTTGGCCTGGCCAGTTCTACTATAGCAATAGGAAATCCTGGCATCAAGTGTAACTGCTCAGGTACCCTCTCCCATATTCCACAAATGTAGTGCATAAAATAACCTTGTTGCTTAATAAATTGTATTGTTAATTATATAATTTGATACTTTCTATGAACCAATTAAAAATTAAAACTAGGACCTCCTGTTACAAAGATGAGGCCCTATTGCTCCCTTTGTAGTCCCAAGTGTGGATTGTTTTTCCAAAAAAGAAGGTGTTTTCCCAACTCTCGAAGCCACATAGATCATATTTACCTAATATTTTATTTGGGAAACTATGTTAAGGTTGTAAAATGAAAAGGTAAAGATGAGATTTATGAGACTTTCTTCGTGGATGTCAATGGAAAACCCAAATACAATGTAACACCCCTTCATTTTGTTGTTTTGATCGAACAGTGTTTGTTATGTATATTTTGCTTTGATTAGCACGTTGGTTATAACTTGGTTACTTTTGATCACTAATTATTAAGCGATGTAAACATTATGTTTTGATGTGATGGTACTTTTATCAGATGATGTTATTATTTCATGTTGTGAATTGAATTATCATGTATGTGAATTATTGATGCTTTATGTTTTGATTTTGCAATTAATGATTGAGATGTTAGTTAGCGATATTGTATTGGTAAAGGGGACGGGATCACATCACTCGCACGCGAGTGCCCTGTGATTCCGCGACTTCCTCTTCACGGTGTGTTTGGATATTTATATATATATATATATATATATATATATGAATGCATGTTCGACACTCGGGTTGTGTGCAGGATGCAGGTACCGGACATTGACTCCACCTGATTTTACAGGTCTGAGCATGTCCCTTGTTCAATGGAGATGATTGGGAGATAGTAGCTTGGGTTTCTGTGTCGTGACATCACCCTAGCCTAGTGGGTCGTCGGGTTGTCAGTTGGGTTAAGCTGTTGGTCTTGTCATCTTGCCTCCCTTTGCATGCATGATTTAAATTTCCTCGTGAAACAGCATTGCTTTATTTAATTTTATTGCCAAAAAAAAATGCATTATAAAGTGCTCATTGATTTATTAGTTAATTTAATGCAATTGATGAATAATCTAGCCGTGAATTAGATTTATTGTGGATTAAGTAGGTTAGTCCAAAGGTGTTAGCATTATTAAATGATGAGGCAAAAGAAAATATATATATATATTCGAAGTTGTATTGCATTCCTAATGTAAGAAAATAAAATTAAAAATGATTTATTTTAAATGTAATAGTTGGATTTAATTTTGTGAAATGAAATAAATTTAGCTAGCATGGTGGGGTAAATGAAATTTGAATTTAAATGAACATATGCATTTGAAAAGGGAAAATAAGATGGTTTTATTGTTTTCAAAAAAAAAAATGAAATATTCAAAATATCCAAGTTTGCAATAACTTTTGGTGGGTGGCTAAATTAGGGGTTTGACCTTTTTTTTTTGGAGGCCATAAGGAAAATGCTAGTTTTTTTTGAATGATCTTTTGTTTAAAATTTGGAAAATTTGAGAGAGAGAGGAGAGGAGAAAAACTTGAAGAAATTTTGGGAGAAGAATTGTTGAAGGGGATTTGGAAAAAGCTTGGTGGTGGAGAAGATTGGAAGAGCACAATCTCCATTGAAGGACTCTTCAAAACTTGGAGAAAACAAAAGGTTCCCTATTTTCTTTTTTATATGCAATTTTTGTTTCAAAAATATTGTTTGTAAATGGCTCAATTGTGGATTTGGATGATTCAAACTTTAGATGTTAAAACCATCATAGATTCATCATTCAAACTTGAGAATGTAGAGTTTTGCAATTTTCTTTTTTAGAAAACAAGTTGAAACAGAAATTTTCTTCAAACCATCATCAAAAATAAAATAAAATTTGAAACAAATTGGATATTCAAGTGGGTTTTGTTGAAAACTTATTTTGTTGTGAAATTATATTTCATTTGGGTCAAATTTGGGATTTTGGTGATAAATTGTGTTGTGTTTTATGAAAAAAAATCAGTTGTTCTCCAATTCCAACCTGGGTGTTGAATAAAAATTAAATTTTGCAGTCAGAGATTATGACTGTGTTTATCTTTGTATTTTATATATGCATATATATATGTATAATGTTGAATATATATATACATATATATGCATATATATTTCATATTTGAGGTTGTAGTTTTTTTTTATTTTAATATGTCTGGTAATAAAAATTATAATTTTTGGTTCTTTTCGGGTCTGTGTTTTTGACCCAGAATTCCGTAATTTTCTGGGCGTCATTTTCTTTTAGCTCCGCATTTTTTGGCCGGCGTGTATTTTTATGTGCTGGGGACGAAGTCCCTAGTGCGCAGCGGCGCGCCGACCCTGGCGTCGCCCCATGGAGGGAGGCGCCGCCAGTGAAGGCAGCGCCGCTGCCTTCCCTGGCAGCGTCACCCCTGTTCAGGGAGCCGGCTGCAGGTAGACCTGCGTCTCCCCTGCCGTGGTTTCGGGGCGCGGGTGGTTAGGTTTAAACCCTTTTTGTTTTTTTCGTGGTTTTGTTTTTTTTTGTTTTTTGTTATGATTTCTTATATTTTATTTTATATATATTATATGAAATATAATATATGTATTTTATATTATATTATATATAATATATTATATATATATATTATATAACATTTAATATATATATATATATAAATATTTTGGATTTCAATGTTTTTTTTTATATATAATAAATTATTATTTAAATATATAATTAATATATTTCACATATATGAGTTATATATATATATATAGTATTATTTTTACATGTATATATATATATAGGTTGAAATATATTTTCATTATATTTTAAATAATGAAAGAAGGCAATATGTTTTATTTCGGAAATTTTATATTAAAGTAAATAGTAAAGTGTCATTTATAAATATAAATGCGTAGTATTATAAATATATCGAGGATACGTATTTTGTATATACGTTTTTTTTTATTTAATAAAATGATAATTGTGTTACCATCAAGTTATTCTTGGCAATGTAGAGGAAGTTATTTCATTATGAGAACTTTGCATTATGATTAAATGATCAAGCGTAGATCGCGAAAATAATTGCAATACATTAGACCACTCGCGTAATTGTACCAGAATTGATTTGATTTAAATTGAGTAATGCACCAATGCGTTGAGTGAATTGGATTTACGAAATCCTAAGGTAGTTTACTTTATATTGCTTATGATGCTTCTTCTTGGTGTGGGACAATCTAGTCAGTATCGTATAAGTCTTCTAAATAGGACTTTCTTTATGTGTTTGGGGGAGGGGTTGTTATGTTGGTCAACCCTAGTCTACCTTGGGTAGTACATGCAAGGTGTCCAGTCAAACCTAGTTATCTTGGATGGGATAGGTTGACTTCATGTCGTGGTTAGGGGATTCATCATTCCGCGATTGTACTTGAGTACCTTTGGTGGTGGCTTAGTTCCCATGTGTTGTCTTAGAGAAGTGGCTTGCATTGAGGGCCGGCACACAAAGTGGTGCCAGGAGATCTCAATGTAAGTTGGTTAATTCAGTGATAACTTAAACCAATTAATTAGCATAGGAGATACCTACATTTAAAAAGATTAAGTTGCCTCGCTCATGGACGCAAGTGCTTGCATAGGCTTGGGATGAGACGAGAAGGCCTGGAATGGCAAGATCGTTATCTTGTCCCTTCGAAAGATAACTGATTCCGCATTAGTTTGCATGTGGGGCCGGGAGTCGTTAGAGGTTGCCAGGATATCCCGAGATGGGGGCCGGGACCTAGGAAGACTTGCCAGGATATCCCATGCGGCATTGTGATGACACTTCTCTTAAGACAGCATTATGTTTGTAATCGTGGTGTGTTCATGTATTTAGAATCTGGAAGCATTGTTATCTTTATGTCATGTGATATCATATTCGTATCCTTTCCCGTTGAGTCATGTTGTCTTGGTATAGAGGTTGTTGGTCATGCCCTGAAACTCTTGTTACTATCTCCTAGCACGGGGGGTGAGCCTTCGGGTATCACATGGTTGGGAGGAACGTGCACCATACTCCGTTGTGTTGGCATTTCTTTTGTGGACGAGACTTTCATGTTGGAGAGCTCGTGGGATTCCAGTTGCTACCTTGGTTTCATTTATGCTAGTGCTTTTGTATTTTAATTACCCCTCATGTTATCGAGGTGGAAGTTGTAATAAACAATTATGTCATTGATTTGCCTCATTCCGGGAATGAGAAATGTAAATGTAATTATATAACGTTTGTTTTGGAACTAAGAAGGATCTCATGGTCTAAATGGAAATCTCATGTATGGAATGTATGTGCTTAAATTAGATTAATTGCATATTGTTTTATTTCATTTCATGCATGTTGTATTAATTGGTGAATTGAATTAATCTTTGTCTCGCAACCTTAGGGGATTGTTGGCTTTGTGTCGTTATCACGCATTTATTTGTTTTGCAATTGATTTAAACAAAAAAAATTTGTAGTGAAATTGGTTGTAGTTTGCAACTTCCCCTAGGGTTGCGTGGCGGGGCATTACACATGGTATCAGAGCCAGGTTTAAACACTGGGTACTCTGGGATTATGATGAGCTCATTAAGCTTTTAGGTGTGCGGATTTTATTTATGTGTTGTGTTTAATATTTTTGTGTCTGTATAGGATAATGCCTCCCAGGCGTGGAAGAGGAGGGGGTCGTAGACGTGGCCGTTTAGGCGATCGCATTGAGGAACAACAAGACCCACCTCCACATGTTCCACTTGTTTCTGACCATGAGGAGCAATAGGCTTCTCAGAATATTCAGGGGGACGTCAATCAGAATCCGGATCCACCCAGGATCGAAGACGCTCAGTTGCGTCAGTTGTTAGAGGAGACCCTTGCCCGCCTTGGGCCTAGGCAGGAGGTAGAGCCAGTGGTGGTTAGAGAGAGAGAGGTACCAGTTTACTCTGACTCAGAGGTAGCAGCCCATATGAGGGATTTTCTTAGAGCACGACCACCTACTTTTGATGGATCAGGCAGTGGTTTGGAGGCAGAGACATGGCTCATTGACTTGACTAGGTGCTTTGCTATGCACCCATATGGGAGCAACACTCGAGCTAGGTGCGCTATCATGCACCTGAGGGGATTTGCCTCCACTTGGTGGAGATTAGAGGAGCAGAAGCTCCATCTGGACATTGGTACAGTTTCTTGGGAGTTGTTCCTAGAGCGGTTTCGGGCTAGATTCCTTTCCGAGCATTGGAGGTAGCGTCGAGGGGATGAGTTCCACACCCTTCGACAGATGACTATGTCAGTAGAGATGTATGAGTGTCGTTTCTATGAGCTCAAACAGTATGCAGGCATAGGCGATGACGAGGGCATGTTGGTACAGCATTTTCTCAGGGGCTTAAACGCCCGTATCAGTGGTGGAGTGCGGGTTTTCGAACCCAGGACCATGGAGGTGGCGGTCGATAAGGCCAGGCTCATTGAGGAGAACTTGGCGATGGCCTTAGGTGGTCATGTAGGAGTGCAGGTGGGCAGTGGTTCAGCAGCTGGGACTAGTGCTCGAGGGGGTCAGCCTCAGGGAGGTGCACCTTCTAGAGTTCAGCAGGGTCCGTCTCAGGGTGGTCAGCAGCAGCAGCAGGGTTCCCAAGGGAAACGGAAGGGTTTCCAGCAGAGGCAGGGGGACAGGAATTGGAGGCGCATGAGACGCTTCAACTCTGAGCAGTCGGCGCAGAGTTCTCATTCTTCTTTCCGGGGTAGTGCGCAGCAGTCTAGCGCACCACCTACAGGCAGGGGCTTTGGTAGAGGCACTGGATGTTTTGCGTGTGGCCAACAGGGTCACATAGCGAGGATGTGTCCCAATAAGGGCACATCGGGTTATTCTCAGGGACCAGTGGCGTCAGAGCCGACTGTAGGTGATGCAGGCCATGGGCATCGAGTATTCGCAGCGGTTGACAACCACCAGGCAGAGCACCAGGGTACAGTTTTTGAGGCCTATGGTATGTTGGGGGGTAACCCCGTTTCTATTTTATTTGATTCTGGAGCGTCTGATTCCTTTGTTTCTTCATCGGTCGTGGCGCGATGTAGACTGGATGCGGTAAAGCAAGTCGATAGGTGGCAGGTCGAGTTAGCTTCGGGTGCAAAAGTTGCATCCCTTTCCCTTGTGCCGGAGTGTAGGTTAGAGGTTGGACCTCTCCAGACTACCTTGGACCTTCGTGTTATTCCATTGGGTTCTTATGACGTTGTCATAGGAATGGATTGGCTAGAGGCTCATAGTGCAGTCATTGATTGTCGACGTAAGTCGATTAGATGCATTGGGACATCTGGTAGAGAGATAGAGGTAGTGGGGGTTCAGAGGCCGATCTCCTTGAGGATCATCTCAGCTATGCAGTTGAGAAGGTGTGTGCGGCAGGGTTGCCAATTGTTCACTGTTACCGTGGATGATTTGGGTCTAGGAGGTGGAGAAGAGAAGGTTTCTCTTGATAGTCACCCCATCCTTCAGGAGTTTTCCGATGTCTTTCCAGACGAGATTCCAGGGATGCCTCCTCAGAGGGACATTGACTTCAAGATAGACTTGGTACCTGGATCAGAGCCCATTTCACGAGCTCCCTATCGTATGACCACCCAGGAGCTGAAAGAGCTTCGGTTGCAGCTCGAGGAATTGTTAGAGAAGGGTTTCATTCGCCCTAGTGTTTCTCCATGGGGAGCACCTGTCATCTTCGTAAAGAAGAAGGACGGTTCACTTCGGTTATGCATTGATTACCGACAGTTGAACAAAGTGACCATCAGAAATCGGTATCCTCTTCCTAGGATTGACGATCTATTCAATCAGATCAAGGGTGCTACCATCTTTTCAAAGATTGATCTCAAGTCAGGATATCATCAGCTTTGAATTTTTGAGTCAGATATTCATAAGACCGTGTTCCGAACGCGGTATGGTCACTATGAGTTCACGGTTGTGCCATTTGGGTTGACGAATGCACCCTCAGTGTTCATGAGTCTTATGAATGGGGTATTTCGTACATACCTTGATAGGTTTGTTCTTGTGTTCCTAGATGACATTTTGGTATATTCTAAAACAATGGAGGAACATGAGGAGCACTTGTGACAAGTATTGCAGTGTTTGCAAGATAATCAGTTGTATGCTAACTTGTCGAAGTGTGAATTCTTTAGGACTGAGGTCCAATACCTTGGTCATGTGATCTCTGGAGAGGGTATTTCAGTGGATCCTGCAAAGATCCAAGCAATCTTAGATTGGCCTGCGCCCACGAATGTGGCCGAGATACGTAGCTTCATGGGGCTAGCGGGTTATTACAGGCGCTTTGTGCAGGACTTTTCGAGGCTAGGGCACCCTATCACCTCACT
Source organism: Sequoia sempervirens (assembly GCA_007258455.2). Lineage (NCBI taxonomy): Eukaryota > Viridiplantae > Streptophyta > Pinopsida > Cupressales > Cupressaceae > Sequoia > Sequoia sempervirens. The sequence goes on along the minus strand of VDFB02058242.1, from coordinate 713,029,232 downwards.
TCAGAGGAAAGGAAAGAGGTTTGAGTGGTCTGAGAAGTGTGAGAATGCCTTTTAGTGTCTTAAAGGGAAGTTGACCAGTGCACCTATACTTGCGATACCGGATCCTATTGGGGACTTTGTTGTTTGTACGGATGCGTCCCTGGAGGGATTAGGTGCAGTATTGATGCAGGAGGGTCGCGTCATTGCATATGAGTCACGAAAGCTCAAGGATCATGAGCTAAACTATCCTACCCATGATCTTGAGTTGGCAGCAGTGGTCCATGCATTGACGAGATGGAGGCACTTTCTGCTTGGGCATAGGTTTGAGCTGCATAGTGATCATAGGAGCCTTCAGTATATCTTCACGCAGCCTAACCTTAATGCTAGGCAAAGGCGGTGGATGGAGTTTCTCTGTGAATATGACTTCGAGGTGAAGTATATCCAAGGGAAGGAGAATGTGGTTGCAGATGCCCTCAGTAGGCGAAGGCATGAGATATCTGAGTTGACTCTTATTGTTGATTTGCGGAGTCGGATTCTCTCTGCCCTCCCAGCCGACAGTTGGTATCAGGATGTTAGATCGGTTATAGCGGCAGGAAGACCCCTTGAGGGTAGATATTTAGGATACTCTCTAGATGCTGATGAGATATTGAGACACACGGGACGCATATACGTTCCCCCATCATGTGAGCTTCGCGCTTTGGTCATGACTGAAGCACATCGTGCACCTTATTCAGCCCATCCAGGGGTGAAGAAGATGTATGCTGATTTGCGTCAGTTATATTTTTGGCCAGGGATGAAGTGAGATATTGCGGATTTTGTGTCGAGATGTCTTGAGTGTCAGCGGGTAAAGGCCGAACACCAACATCAGGCAGGGCTCCTACAGTCACATTTAGTACCAGAATGGAAATGGGATATAATCTCATTGGATTTCATTGTAGGTTTACCTAACTCTTCGAGACGACATGATGCAATTATGGTAACAGTGGATAGGTTGACGAAGGTAGCACACTTCTCACCTATGCGCTCTTCCTATACCGCATCATCCGTAGCTAGAGTGTTCATGGAGGATATAGTGAGGTTGCATGGTATTCCACGTCGGATTATCTCTGACAGGGATCCAATGTTCACCTCAGCTCTATGGACGTCATTACAGCATGCGATGGGAACACAGTTGAACTTCAGTTCAGCTTATCACCCAGAGACAGATGGACAGACTGAGAGGGTTAATCAGATCCTCGAAGACATGTTGCGTATGTATGTAATGGACCAACAGACACGATGGGAGGACTATCTCTATTTGGTAGAGTTTGCCTATAATAATGGTTTTCAGAGTTCTATCGGTATGGCTCCATTCCAGGCATTGTATGGGCGACCATGTCGCACTCCCTTGAGTTGGGATCGGCTAGAGGACAGAATAACTTTGGGCCCTGAGATGTTGCATGATATGGAGCAGCAGGTGGATAGGATTAGGGAGCACTTGGTGGCAGCTCAGGACAGGCAGAAGAAGTATGCGGATGCGCATAGAGTGGACCGTCAGTTTTCTGTAGGCGATAGAGTCTTCTTGCGTGTGCGTCCACGAAAGAGTCCAATCCGTTATGGAAAGGGCTCTAAGTTGGCGCCTCGCTTTGTTGGGCCCTTCAAGATTCTCGAGAAGATTGGTCCTGTTGCTTACCGTCTTGCTTTACCGCCCAGTCTCTCGCGTGTGCACGACGTATTTCATGTATCAGTTCTTCGGCCGTACCATCCAAACATTTCTCATGTCCTTGATTGGAATGCTTTGCAGGTAGAGGACGGGAAGCTGGCTTTGGAGCCCGTGGCCGTGGTCGAGCGCAGAACGCTCGCTCTTTGAGGGCAAGATATTGATTAGGTTAGGATCCAGTGGGATCCTAGGGATGACTCATCATCCACGTGGGAGGATGCAGCTAGGATGAGGGAACTTTATCCCTATTTGTTCGCAGGCTTCCAGGAGTAAGCCTAACCCTAGGGGGCAAGGATGTAACACCCCTTCATTTTGTTGTTTTGATCGAACAGTGTTTGTTATGTATATTTTGCTTTGATTAGCACGTTGGTTATAACTTGGTTACTTTTGATCACTAATTATTAAGCGATGTAAACATTATGTTTTGATGTGATGGTACTTTTATCAGATGATGTTATTATTTCATGTTGTGAATTGAATTATCATGTATGTGAATTATTGATGCTTTATGTTTTGATTTTGCAATTAATGATTGAGATGTTAGTTAGCGATATTGTATTGGTAAAGGGGACGGGATCACATCACTCGCACGCGAGTGCCCTGTGATTCCGCGACTTCCTCTTCACGGTGTGTTTGGATATTTATATATATATATATATATATGAATGCATGTTCGACACTCGGGTTGTGTGCAGGATGCAGGTACCGGACATTGACTCCACCTGATTTTACAGGTCTGAGCATGTCCCTTGTTCAATGGAGATGATTGGGAGATAGTAGCTTGGGTTTCTGTGTCGTGACATCACCCTAGCCTAGTGGGTCGTCGGGTTGTCAGTTGGGTTAAGCTGTTGGTCTTGTCATCTTGCCTCCCTTTGCATGCATGATTTAAATTTCCTCGTGAAACGGCGTGCTTTATTTAATTTTATTGCCAAAAAAAAATGCATTATAAAGTGCTCATTGATTTATTAGTTAATTTAATGCAATTGATGAATAATCTAGCCGTGAATTAGATTTATTGTGGATTAAGTAGGTTAGTCCAAAGGTGTTAGCATTATTAAATGATGAGGCAAAAGAAGTTGTATTGCATTCCTAATGTAAGAAAATAAAATTAAAAATGATTTATTTTAAATGTAATAGTTGGATTTAATTTTGTGAAATGAAATAAATTTAGCTAGCATGGTGGGGTAAATGAAATTTGAATTTAAATGAACATATGCATTTGAAAAGGGAAAATAAGATGGTTTTATTGTTTTCAAAAAAAAAAATGAAATATTCAAAATATCCAAGTTTGCAATAACTTTTGGTGGGTGGCTAAATTAGGGGTTTGACCTTTTTTTTTTGGAGGCCATAAGGAAAATGCTAGTTTTTTTTGAATGATCTTTTGTTTAAAATTTGGAAAATTTGAGAGAGAGAGGAGAGGAGAAAAACTTGAAGAAATTTTGGGGGAAGAATTGTTGAAGGGGATTTGGAAAAAGCTTGGTGGTGGAGAAGATTGGAAGAGCACAATCTCCATTGAAGGACTCTTCAAAACTTGGAGAAAACAAAAGGTTCCCTATTTTCTTTTTTATATGCAATTTTTGTTTCAAAAATATTGTTTGTAAATGGCTCAATTGTGGATTTGGATGATTCAAACTTTAGATGTTAAAACCATCATAGATTCATCATTCAAACTTGAGAATGTAGAGTTTTGCAATTTTCTTTTTTAGAAAACAAGTTGAAACAGAAATTTTCTTCAAACCATCATCAAAAATAAAATAAAATTTGAAACAAATTGGATATTCAAGTGGGTTTTGTTGAAAACTTATTTTGTTGTGAAATTATATTTCATTTGGGTCAAATTTGGGATTTTGGTGATAAATTGTGTTGTGTTTTATGAAAAAAAATCAGTTGTTCTCCAATTCCAACCTGGGTGTTGAATAAAAATTAAATTTTGCAGTCAGAGATTATGACTGTGTTTATCTTTGTATTTTATATATGCATATATATATGTATAATGTTGAATATATATATACATATATATGCATATATATTTCATATTTGAGGCTGTAGTTTTTTTTTATTTAATATGTCTGGTAATAAAAATTATAATTTTTGGTTCTTTTCGGGTCTGTGTTTTTGACCCAGAATTCCGTAATTTTCTGGGCGTCATTTTCTTTTAGCTCCGCATTTTTTTTTGGCCGGCGTGTATTTTTATGTCGTCGGGCTAAGCGCACCATGGGAAGCCGGCAGCGCCTAGCGCGCCGGCATCCTCTCTTCCGGGTGTCAGTGAGCTGAGTCAGACACTCGTTCCGGCCGTGGTTTCTGAAGTGCGGGTTGGGGTTTAAACCCTTTTGTTTTTTTTTGGGTTTTGTTTTTTGTTTTTGTTATGATTTCTTATATTTTATTTTATATATATTATATGAAATATAATATATGTATTTTATATTATATTATATATAATATATATATATTTATATAACATTTAATATATATATATAAATATTTTGGATTTCAATGTTTTTTTTTATATATAATAAATTATTATTTAAATATATAATTAATATATTTCACATATATGAGTTATATATATATATATAGTATTATTTTTACATGTATATATATATATAGGTTGAAATATATTTTCATTATATTTTAAATAATGAAAGAAGGCAATATGTTTTATTTCGGAAATTTTATATTAAAGTAAATAGTAAAGTGTCATTTATAAATATAAATGCGTAGTATTATAAATATATCGAGGATACGTATTTTGTATATACGTTTTTTTTTATTTAATAAAATGATAATTGTGTTACCATCAAGTTATTCTTGGCAATGTAGAGGAAGTTATTTCATTATGAGAACTTTGCATTATGATTAAATGATCAAGCGTAGATCGCGAAAATAATTGCAATACATTAGACCACTCGCGTAATTGTACCAGAATTGATTTGATTTAAATTGAGTAATGCACCAATGCGTTGAGTGAATTGGATTTACGAAATCCTAAGGTAGTTTACTTTATATTGCTTATGATGCTTCTTCTTGGTGTGGGACAATCTAGTCAGTGTCGTATAAGTCTTCCAGATAGGACTTTCTTTATGTGTTTGGGGGAGGGGTTGTTATGTTGGTCAACCCTAGTCTACCTTGGGTAGTACATGCAAGGTGTCCAGTCAAACCTAGTTATCTTGGATGGGATAGGTTGACTTCATGTCGTGGTTAGGGGATTCATCATTCCGCGATTGTACTTGAGTACCTTTGGTGGTGGCTTAGTTCCCACGTGTTGTCTTAGAGAAGTGGCTTGCATTGAGGGCCGGCACACAAAGTGGTGCCAGGAGATCTCAATGTAAGTTGGTTAATTCAGTGATAACTTAAACCAATTAATTAGCATAGGAGATACCTACATTTAAAAAGATTAAGTTGCCTCGCTCATGGACGCAAGTGCTTGCATAGGCTTGGGATGAGACGAGAAGGCCTGGAATGGCAAGATCGTTATCTTGTCCCTTCGAAAGATAACTGATTCCGCATTAGTTTGCATGTGGGGCCGGGAGTCGTTAGAGGTTGCCAGGATATCCCGAGATGGGGGCCGGGACCTAGGAAGACTTGCCAGGATATCCCATGCGGCATTGTGATGACACTTCTCTTAAGACAGCATTATGTTTGTAATCGTGGTGTGTTCATGTATTTAGAATCTGGAAGCATTGTTATCTTTATGTCATGTGATATCATATTTGTATCCTTTCCCGTTGAGTCATGTTGTCTTGGTATAGAGGTTGTTGGTCATGCCCTGAAACTCTTGTTACTATCTCCTAGCACGGGGGGTGAGCCTTCGGGTATCACATGGTTGGGAGGAACGTGCACCATACTCCGTTGTGTTGGCATTTCTTTTGTGGACGAGACTTTCGTGTTGGAGAGCTCGTGGGATTCCAGTTGCTACCTTGGTTTCATTTATGCTAGTGCTTTTGTATTTTAATTACCCCTCATGTTATCGAGGTGGAAGTTGTAATAAACAATTATGTCATTGATTTGCCTCATTCCGGGAATGAGAAATGTAAATGTAATTATATAACGTTTGTTTTGGAACTAAGAAGGATCTCATGGTCTAAATGGAAATCTCATGTATGGAATGTATGTGCTTAAATTAGATTAATTGCATATTGTTTTATTTCATTTCATGCATGTTGTATTAATTGGTGAATTGAATTAATCTTTGTCTCGCAACCTTAGGGGATTGTTGGCTTTGTGTCGTTATCACGCATTTATTTGTTTTGCAATTGATTTAAAAAAAAAAAATTGTAGTGAAATTGGTTGTAGTTTGCAACTTCCCCTAGGGTTGCATGGCGGGGCATTACATACAATGTAACATGAGGTTGTTGTCTCATTCTAAAAGTTACACCATGACCTCACAACATGGTTAAAACTTAAAGAGGGTTAGAGGATTGAAGTGAAGTAAAGCTCTTAAGAGAACTCTTGATGTAGAGCCCTATCCTATCTCTAATATTGTACTTGCAAACTAATGCAGCCAACCTATGAAAATTGAATAAATTGACCATTTTTCTCTTGACTATTATCTACATTTATTCCATCTAAGTGTGGCTTTCTAGTGATTTAACTAAAGATTGAAAGCCAAATAGGGAAGTTATTTAATTTGTTAAATGTTGGTAGGAATTAGTTTGTTAGTTTAAGATTGGAGAGCTTTGGAGTTTTTTAAAAGAATCAAAATAGTTCAATCTATTTGGTAATTGTTGGATATCATCTCAATGGTGGATCTTGAAAGAGAACAAAAACACCAATTTTCTTTCTTTTCATACAAAATAATGAGCCATGAAATAAAAATGGGTATCCATACTGAAAGAATTAACTACAAAGAAAAATAGGATAGTCAAACTGAGAAAAAATACTTATAAAACAAATTTAGGTATTGAAACAAAGAGAAATAGTAGCAACATTGATGGTTTTTTAGTTCTATTAGAAGGAAGCTTTCTCTTTTCTAAAAATAAAATTTACCCAGATTATTAAAATAAAATGAAAAATAGCAGTAAAAGAAAAATGAGTATTCAGAGTTCAAACTACAAATAATAGAAGAAGAAAGAAGGATTGCAACTAAAAGATATATTTTGGTCAATTTATCCAATTTCAACACTCATGTTTCCTGAGGTTTGAGGTTGAGGATGCATTTACTGTGTGAAATTTACAACTCTTGTCATGGAAGACATGGATTTTAATAATTTAGAAGATTATGAAGCCTCAAAGAAGTGAAAGACTGATGAAAGATGGGATTAGGGGTTAAGTTCTGGTTTGAGTCTTAATTTTGATCAAAAGTTCCCTAGTTTTCTCCATTCTCACCTCTCCAAAATTGGTGGCTATAATAGCCCCTCTATATGGAATTCTAGTCCGTGAAAAAAATTAATCCACATCATTATGTGAACACACAAAATGTTGTTATCCCCTTTCTAGTTATGTTCAAGTAGAAATAATATCTTTTTTCTCATATTAGAAATAGCTGATTCAGAAATTTAATTAGAGGTAATTTTAACTTCGTTATGGTAAAGTCAGCCAACGCAGCAACTATGACACCTCTCTGACCCCATCCTGGGTAAGATAGCATTTTTATTTTGATTTGATATTTTAAATGTTAAATGTTATCATAACAAGATTAGACATTGATGATTAAGGGAAAGGCTATCATGATTAGTTATTATGTTGGATTACATACTTATATGTTTATATACTATTATCTTTTCTTTTGTATGATTATGGACAGGAAAGGGATGGTGTCATAACACTCGTATTTGAGAGGCTTACGATATCATGACCCTCTTCCTGATGATTGATGTTGCTTTGACTATATGATATATATGCACATGTACTTTGATGTGTGATTGGAATGATGCAGGTATTGAGTATCAACTCCACCTGGATCCATAGGCTTGAGCATACTCGTATTCCCCGATGGTGGTTACTGAAGGTAGTCATAGGCCAAATGTTCCCTAACCTAGCCCACTGTACCTTGTTAGTGCGGTGTTCCCATATTGTTGTCTTATCATCCAGTTACCTAATGGTAATGTCTGGAGCACCTTTTGATCGCATGTGGGTTACCAGTATGACTTGTTGGGGTATTTGGTCACGGTTTATGTTAATCTTTTTATGTGGCTTTATATTTTGGTTGGTGTTATGATATGGTATTTTATAGTGTTTAATTGATTATATTTTTGAATTGTTTTATCCTTGAGGTTTTAAATATGTTATTTTAAGTGATTTTTATTGATCTCTATGAGGGAATGATATATTTCATATAGTAATTTTATATGATTTTATTAAGCCTTTTTGTGAGCTCTGATAGTCTTATTTAAATCTTATTGGGGAGCTTGTGTGTATTTTAATGTTGGATTTAAATTATTAATTTTTTTATATGAAATAGAGAATGTTGTATATTTAGTGATATTAATAAATTGCTTTGGAGAGCTTTAGTAGCTTGTTTAATCAAATGTATTATTTCATTTTTACTATTTTGAGAAATTATAAAATGGGAGGAAGACTTTTTGGGGGGAATTTGTCTTTGGAGGAAAGAAAATTTTATGTTTTGGATGGAGGAGAAACCCCATGATTTGAGAATTTTGGGAGATTTTCTAAGAAGAAATTTGTGAGTATTGGATTGTTGAATTCAACGTACCATTTTCTCCTTGTTGTCCTATTTTGGAATCTGGTCATGCCTCCCACACAAAGCATTCTTTCATTTCTATTTCATGGAAAAATTGAGGTATTTTCCTTGTTATTCTTGAATCTTTGAATGACTGGTGATCTGTGCATTCCCTTATGTTTGATTTATGCCTTGAATCTCATTTCAGTTCTGGGCTACTTTTATTTTTGTGAATACTTGGAGGAACTCCTCTATTCTATTTTTGTGAATACTTGGGGGTTGGATAATGTTTGTTTTGGATTTGATTTTCTGCTCTATAGTTTTTCTGTATGGCAAATTTTTTTGCATTACAGTAAATCTGAAATGGGTCGACGAAAAAATTTGATTTCTGGGTACTTTCATTTTATTTCGCTTTTTGCCCAACTTGTTGAAACACATTTTTTATTTACTGAACCTTAACCACCTATTACAAATGCAAAATTAATGTGGATTCCTTGAAGAAACACCCATATCTCAACTGGGTCGAAGTTAGAATTCAATTCTGGACACTTTCATTTTTGGTCAAAATTTCTGACTATCTGATAAAACACATTTTTTGTTGCAACTCTTTAACCACCTATTATAAATAAAAAATAAAGGTGAATTCCATGTAGAAACACCCATATCTCAATTGGGTTGTTGCCTAGTTTTTAATCCAAACACTTTCAATTTTCATTTTTTTTGCCCAACCTAACATAAAAATGCATTTTTTTTCTTCTGAACAACACCTTATTTTTTGTCATAAAATGAAAAAACAAAGGTGAAATCCAACTGGAAACCTCAAAATTTGAATTGGGTCAAGCTTTGACTTTAGATCTGGGCACTTTGAACTTTTATGAAATTTTATGCTCTCTTTTCATTCCATTGAGCAACAATTGGAACCTTGTGTTGTGCCACAACCGCATAGTAGTTTCAAATTGATTGAAAAATGGTTTTGTGGGATGATTAAATGAGGTTGATACTAATTATATGATTGGTTTCTTTTTATGAAGTTAATGGTGAATGTTTGAATGGTATTTGATCTACTTGTTAGCATATGTGATAAGCTATTTAAATGATTTAGCACCAATGTTGTTTGGCTATTTTAAAAGGTTTTAATGATGGATTTTAGTGACTTTCTCATTGTTTCATATTTTCTGTGGATTCCTCGTTTTGTTAAATAAAATGATCTTAGGTCTTGGTAATTAGAGTGGCTCTCTACGGGCCTAGGGCCTGTAGGTGTTTTCCAGGGGAACTAGTAGTAGAGCTATTGTAAACAAGTGTTAACTAAAGAAAAGTAATGGGGTAAAATGTAATGCCCCGTCTTAATAACTAAGGAATGTTGCAATTATGTATAAAAGTGTAATAATTTATTTTTTTAAAGTATTAAGGTTAACTTAATTAGTTGCATACATTCATTAAGTTACGCGACGTTACACTACTTGAGTTTCCATAGACGACTTTAGTATTTCACATTGCATATATTTAATTAATCATAAACTTAAAAATAAACATTGCATATCATTTGAAATTCCATTCAAGATAATATAAAGTACAAACATGTTTCTTACATTGCATTTGATAAGATATTACAATACTCACTCAATTGATGAGGTAGTTCAATAATAGTTACAATTACATTTACAAATGTTCACCTCATATACAATTGAGGGATGTTTACAAATACAAGATTTACAAGAATGCAATAAAGAAAGTACAACTATATCCAAGTGCGAGCTCTCCATCCATGAAGCTCTCGTTGCCATGTTCATAAACTGGGGACCCAACGGAGTAAGGTGCACATTCCACCCAACCATGTGGTACCCGAAGGTCCACCCCCCGTGCTAGGAGATAGTAATATGGTTACCTAGACATAATCTACTAACCCTAGACACAAGTACATAACTAACTGATGGTTACATTGCTTCCAGATTTAAGACAATCAAATGTACTAAGTACACAAGGTAAACTATTATTTTAGGTGGAGTGTCATCACAATATTGCAAAGGTTACCCTGGTGTTTCTTCCTAGGTTCCGACCCCCAACTTGGGTTACCTTGGTAACCTCTTATGAAACCCGGCCCCGTTGCAAGCTATTGCGGAATCGAATGCCTCTTAAAGTAACAAGGCATTGATTTTCCATTCCAGGCCTTCTCATCTTATACTCAAGATTGTACTAGCTCAAGAGTCACTAAGTGAGGCATATTAATCTTGTTAAAGATTTTAATTCTAACTACTGTGTTGTTTAGTTATCACTGACTTACTAACTCTTTGTAAGTTACCCTGACACCACTTTGTGTGTCGGCCTTCACAAAAAGCCACTCCCCTAAACATAACAAAGGAATCTAAGTTTTATTGACTAAGGTAGACATGGTGTACATATTACAACATAAAATTCCTACACTTTCATAACGAACATCAAGTCTATGTTCACAAACTCAGGTGTCTAAACACCATACAATACCACGTACACGTCCTTAGCCAACACAAGAATTCAATTAAAACATACACATTTCCCCACATTATCCAACTTGTCTGGAAGACTTGTTTATTTAAAACTTTCCCAATTTTCCCAACAAAGAAACAGGATTTAAAGCAAATTGAAAAATGAAAGTCTACATTAGGATATACTAAATCCAATTCAAACAATAATTTGAAGTACCTAAATTATTCATAAAATAAAATTTATTTTATTTTTCCATGCAATACAAAAATCAGATCTACAATTTGCCCAATTTTCATAACCAAATGATATAATAAAAACAACATAAACTCTGTTTCATTATTAAACAATAAAACATATTTATATAAACATTCTAATCATGGTGTTTGATTTATTCATTTAAATGACTATATTAACTTATTTAAATAATGGAATAAATCTTATTTAAACTGGTGAATATATATATATATATATATATATATATATTTATTTATTTATTTATTTATTTATTTATATATATATAAATTTAATAAACAAAATAATAAACATTTCGAAATAAAGGTTTTAATAAAGAAATAGAACCCTAAGTTCGCAAGGCCGACGGCTGCCATTGCCGAATCCCCATTAGGGCACGGTTGTGCAGGCCGCGCCGGCACTGCCTACGAAGGCAACGCCGAGCGCTGCCCTCACAGCCAGCTCCCTATGGGGTCGACCGTGGGGGTAGCCCCCTGCGGCTCCCATGCCATACGGATTTATTTTATTCAAACAATAATTTCCGTGATTCAACATAAAATCGTGTGACATGTTTCATGAATCCATTTTTCATCATTTAAAAATTTCTTTAAAATTTTTGACAAATGTACAGTCGCGTACGGTGATTTCTACATGTAATTTCTCTGAAATTAAAATTAAAAATTATTATATATATGTATCTGTATATGTATATATATTTTAATCACAAATATATATACATATATGATTACATATATATAATTTAAATAGCATCAAAATATTGAAACTGGGCAATAATTTTTAACAGAATTTTTCAACAGGAATTTGGGTAAAGCTTCAAAACTGAACAATTTATACCCAAAATCAACAAATACATTAATTGAGATTTTTTTTTTTATTACAAATCCACAAATTAATCACTAACTTTTAACAGAGGATTTAAACAATAAACCCTTCTAAGGTTTTATCAAATTTTCTCCTGTAGATTTCTACTATTTTGCTCTTTGATTTCTCTATAATTCTATGTTTTCACAATTTTCACAGAGAGGAAATCAAAAATTCACAGAATTATTTTCTAAATTTCCCGAGAAGAAATATAGCTTCATAAATAGACATTTACTCAGGAAATCATTTTAAAAGAAATCAATTTAATTACAAAGAAAAATACCTGATTTTCCCGTAACTTGAAAGCTGCCTGTAGAAGAAAGCTTATGTTGCCTGTAGCACACAATCCAACAAAGCTTCTCTAGAAAAACCCCAAATCCATAGGAAAGCTATAACCAAACACAAAGAACTTCCCACAAAGGGATCTTCCACAAATATATAACCAAAACAGAGGAAGTAACAACTTCTATAAAATGATTTTTACACAGCAAAATTATTCTTTCATTTCCCGTGAAGAAAAATTGATAACCCTTATGTATTTCCTAGATCCCCAATAATATCCGTGAACAACCTCAACCATAAACAATCAATTCAACTCATACACATGTAGAGAAGTACAAAATATGTTTTAACAACTTCTCAGCAATCTTTCCTTTTAAGATTTGCATGAATTTATTTTATTTAAAATTTTCCAATTTCCAAATACAAAATTTATTTACAATTTAAAATGCCATTTGCACAAATAATATTTAAATTTCAAATTTTATTTAAATTTATTCACACATATTTAAACAATTTTAACTTAATCAATTAATTTATTTAATTAAATAAATTTAATCTTTTAGGATCAAATTATTTAACCAAACAAACTAATTAATTAATTAAATAAAATGTAAAACCTTATTTCAACATTTTAAAAATTAATTTAAATAACAATAAATTAAGGAATAATATACTATCATTAAAATTGACAAAACTTACCTTTCAAGCAATTTATCCAAACAGGAAAAGACAAGACAAGACAATCTAAGACTCCAAACTAAACTGACAATGTACTATGACCGGGTTAAAGAATAGACTAGGATGAACCATGCTACTACCTCCCAATCAACATATCTGTTGAGTCTTGACACGCTCAGGGCTGAATATCTAGGTGGAGTCGGTGTCATGTACCTGCAATCCTGCAACCAAGCAATAACATGCATATATATATATAAACCATTGTATAGGCACACCGTGTGGAGAAAATCACAGACATCACAAGGCACTCGCAAGCGAGTGATGTGATTCCGTTCTCCACACCAATACATGTCACATCAGACTGACGAATTAAATAACAGTTAGTCCATCATAAACATACATATAGCAATAATCATCTGAAGGGAAACATCTACGCTATATCAAAGTATGTCATAAATCAAATATCGCAATACAATGTATCATCAAGTCACAAAGTGAATCCACTATCACTCAAAATCAGCGATCAAAATATCCAAACAAAGTACCATAGTATAACAGTATAAAAACATGCAACAGAAAACATAAGCATAAATGGAGGGGTACTACATCCTCCCCCCCTAGAATCAGGCTTGCTCCTGAAATCCTGCGAACAGATAGGGATAAAGTTCCCTCATGCGTGTCGCATCCTCCCAAGTAGCAGAAACCTCATGGCTAGGATCCCATTGGACCCTCACCTGATCAACGTCTCGACCCCTGAGACCGAGCGTCCGGCACTGTAGAATGGCCACAGGCTCCAAAGCCAGCTGCCCGTCCTCTACCTATAACTCATTCCAATCAAGTACATGAGAAATGTCGGGATGATATGGTCTAAGAACTGATACATAAAAAACATCATGAATACGTAACAAACTGGGTGGTAAGGTGAGTTGATATGCGACAGGACCAATTCTCTCTAAGATCTCAAATGGCCCAACGAAACGAGGCGCAAGCTTAGAGCCTTTTCCATAACGGATTGGACTTTTTCGCAGTCGCACTCGAAGAAACACTCTATCACCAACTGCAAACTGTCGGTCTATTCTATGTGCATCGGCATACTTCTTTTGCCTATCCTGTGTTGCTATCAAATGTTCTCTAATACGATCAACCTGTTGCTCCATGTCTCCAAGCATCTCAGGTCCAAGTAACACTCTATCCTCTAGTCGATCCCAACTTAGTGGAGTTCGACAAGGATGACCGTATAATGCCTGAAATGGTGGCATACCTATGGAACTCTGATATCCGTTATTGTAAGCGAATTCTACTAAGTACATATAATCCTCCCAACGTGATTGTTGGTCCATTACGTACATTCTAAGCAAATCCTCTAATATTTGGTTAACTCTCTTCGTTTGCCCATCGGTTTGAGGATGATACGCTGAACTAAAGTTCAACTGTGTACCTAAAGCATGTTGTAATGAAGTCCATAGGGCTGAAGTAAATACAGGATCTCTATCTGAAATAATCCTACGAGGAATCCCATGCAATCTAACTATGTCCTCCATAAATATCCTAGCTACAGATGAAGCATTGTAAGATGATCGTACAGGTGAAAAATAAGCTACTTTAGTCAATCGGTCAACAGTTACCATAATGGCATCATGTCGACGTGATGATGTAGGTAACCCTACAATAAAATCAATGGATATAATATCCCATTTCCATTCAGGAATGAGATGTGGCTGCAATAAGCCAGCGGGATGTTGATGCTTATCTTTAACTCGCTGGCATTCAAGACATCTTGATACATAGTCAGCAATATCACGTTTCATACCAAGCCAGAAATAAAATTGCCGAAGATCAGCATGCATTTTCTTAACACCTGGATGAGCTGAGTACGGAGCTCGATGCGCTTCAGTCATAATTAATGTACGAAGACCCTCGAAATGTGGTACATAAATACGACCTAAATGCCTTAATATACCATCCGGTTCTAGGATATATCCAACAATCTGACCTTCTAAAGGTCTACCAGATTCAATCTCCGACCTTACTTCCTGATACAATCTATTAGTAGGAAGTGCAGCTAATATTTGACCTCTCAAATCTACTTCAAGAGTAGTAGCAGAGATCTCATGTCGATGACGACTAAGAGCATCAGCCACTACGTTCTCTTTTCCTTGAACATATTTCACTTCAAAATCGTACTCACACAAGAACTCCATCCACCGTCTTTGTCTAGCATTCAAGTTAAGTTGCGTAAAAATGTATTGTAGACTACGGTGATCAGTATGAAGTTCAAAATGATGACCTAATAAGAAATGCCTCCATCGGACTAATGCATGCACAACTGTAGCAAGTTCTAAATCATGAGTAGGATAGTTTAATTCATGATCTTTGAGTTTGAGAGACTCATAAGCAATCACACGCCCATCTTGCATCAGAACTACTCCCAAACCCTCTAAGGATGCATCAGTGCAAACTACAAAATCCTTAGTAGGATCAGGAACAATCAGTATAGGCGCATTAGTCAACTTTTCTTTAAGTGTCTGAAAAGCCAACTGACATTGCTTTGTCCAAACAAACTTCTTCCCTTTTCTTTGAAGAGAAGTAATAGGATGACCGATTCTAGAAAATCCCTCAACAAACTGCCTATAATAACCAGCTAGACCCATAAAATTACGTACTTCACCTACGTTAGTAGGCACGGGCCATTCTACAATAGCTTGAATCTTTGAAGGATCCACAGCAATACCTTTTCCAGAAATCACATGTCCAAGGTATTTTACTTCAGTTTGAAAGAAGTCACACTTCTTCAGGTTCGCATACAATTGATTTTTCCTTAAACATTACAATACCTGTCTCAAGTGTTCTTCATGTTCCTTCATGTTTCTTGAATAGATCAATATATCATTGATAAATACTAGGACAAAGCAATCAAGGTATGTACAAAAAACACCATTCATTAAACTCATGAATACTGATGGTGCGTTTGTTAACCCAAATGGCACTACTGTGAATTCATAGTGCCCATAACGAGTACAAAATGCAGTTTTATGAATATCAGCTTCAGCAATTTGCAATTGATGGTAACCAGATTTCAAATCGATTTTAGAGAACACATTAGCTCCCTTGATTTGATCAAAAAGATAATCGATTCTAGGCAACGGATAACGATTTTTAATCGTAACCTTGTTCAATTGATGATAGTCAATGCACAGCCTAAGCGATCCATCCTTCTTCTTTACGAAGATAATGGGTGCTCCCCAAGGGGAAACACTTGGATGAATGAAACCATTTTCTAATAGTTCCTCTAACTGGATACAGAGTTCCTCTAACTGGATACAGAGTTCCTCTAACTCCTGAGTCGTCATTCTATATGGAGCTCTAGATATAGGCTCAGCTCCAGGAACTAGGCCAACTCTAAAGCCAATATCCCTCTTCAGTGGCATTCAAGGTATATCATCAGGAAACACGTCAGCGAATTCCCTAAGAATAGGATGATCATCAAGAGATACCTCTCGACTCTCACCTTCTTCTAAATCAGTAACTGTTGTTGCAAACAGTTGACAACCCTGACGAAGACATCTCTTTAATTGCATAGCAGATATCATCCGCAAAGAGATAGGTCTTTGAACACCTATGATTTCCACTTTCGCACCTAAATCATTAATGCAACTAACTGTCTTAAGTCGACATTCAATCACAGCATGATGAGATGCTAACCAATCCATACCTAGTACTATGTTGTACGATCCTAAAGGTGTAACATATAAATCTACTAAGGTAGTTAACATACCAATTTTAAGTTCACAATTATGTACTAAGTTTTCTACCGCTACTTTCACCCCAGAGGAAAATTCAACCTGCCACTTACCACCTTGCTTTACCGCCACAAGACCACATCGGTCAACGATGGTCGGTGAAATAAAGGAGTCGATAGCTATGGAATCAAAAAGAATGGAAACACTAACACCATGTAACTTACCTAAAGTCTTGACCACTGTGTTCTGGTGATCGGCTTGGTGGTCATTAACCGCAGCATATATTGTATGTGATCATCCTGCATCACCCACTATAGGCTCTGAAACTGTAGGTCGAGGCCCAAAACCAGTAGAACCTCTCATCAGACACTGCCTAGCAATGTGTCCCTGCTGTCCACATGAGTAACAACTTGTTCCTCTACCAAATCCTCTGCCACCCGAAGGTGCATTGGATTGCTGGAAACTACCTCTACTGATAGTAGACTAAGCACTCTGCACAGGCTAATCCTACCTATTGCGCTTGTTGCACCACCAGTTGCGGTTCTTTCCTGTTTGTGGACTATTACCTTGTTGTGGTTGTGGATTATTATTATTTTGAGGTGTACGTTGTTGCTATTGTTGCCCACCCTTTGAGGGTGTCTGTTGGTTCCTAGAGGAACCTCCTGTCTGTGCATGTCCACCCCGTGGACTAAAACCTGCTGCAGGAGCACTGCCAATCTGTACTCCTGTGTGACCACCTAACGCCATAATAAGGTTCTCTTCCACTATTCGAGCCTTCTCCACTGCAACTTCCATAGTCTTTGGCGCAAAGACTCTGACTCCACCACTAATGCGGGCATTCAAACCCCTGATGAAGTGTTGAACCAGCATAGGCTCATCATCGCCAATACCAGCATACTGCTTGAGTTCATAGAATCTACGTTCATATTGCTCAACAGAAAGAGCCAACTGACGTAGATCATGGAACTCGTCAGCCTGTCGCTGCCTCCAGTGTTCTGATAGGAACCGTGCTCTAAACCTCTCCAGGAACATCTCCCAAGACACTGACCCAATATCTAAGTGGAGCTTCTGCTCCTCCAGGTGCCACCAAGTAGAGGCGAATCCTCTCAGATGCATAATAGCACATCTTGCACGGGTATTGCTACCGTAAGGGTGCATGGTGAAGCATCTACCCAAATCCAGTAGCCAGGTCTCTACCTCTAAGCCTCCTCCTGTACCATCAAAAGTAGGAGGGCGTGCCCTCAGTAAATCCCTCATGTGTCCTTCAATAATAGCATCCTGATGCACTGTATCATCTACTCTCCTTGGAGATCTATCTCTCTCTCTAACAACCTCCTGCTCAACTTCCTGTCTAGGTCCAAGTCGAGCTAGGACCTCCTCTAATAAAGGATGTATCTGTGAACCCTCTACTCCTGACTTTTCAGGATTCTGTCCCTCATTCCTCTAATCCAACTACTCTGCCTGATCACTCTAATGAGGGCTCAGAGGGGGAGTAACCTGAGGGATTGGCCCTCGGCCTCCACCTTGACCTCTACCATGACCTCTTCCACCTCATCTAGGCATGATCCTGCACATAACAATAACGAGTCTTAGATACTAATCAACCAAGGCTAACAAGTAGCAACACTACGTACTAGGTCAACCTAATGGGCTCGTGATTACCCAGAGCGTCCAGTGTTTGTAACCTTGGCTCTGATACCAATCTGTAATGCCCCGTCTTAATAACCTAAGGAATGTTGCAATTATGTATAAAGGTGTAATAATTAATTTTTTTAAAGTATTAAGGTTAACTTAATTAGTTGCATACATTCATTAAGTTACGCGACGTTACACTACTTGAGTTTCCATAGACAACTTTAGTATTTCGCATTGCATATATTTAATTAATCATAAACTTAAAAATAAACATTGCATATCATTTGAAATTCCATTCAAGATAATATAAAGTACAAACATGTTTCTTACATTGCATTTGATAAGATATTACAATACTCACTCAACTGATAAGGTAGTTCAATAATAGTTACAATTACATTTACAAATGTTCACCTCATATACAATTGAGGGATGTTTACAAATACAAGATTTACAAGAATGCAATAAAGAAAGTACAACTATATCCAAGTATAAGCTCTCCATCCATGAAGCTCTCGTTGCCATGTTCATAAACTGGGGACCCAACGGAGTAAGGTGCACGTTCCACCCAACCATGTGGTACCCAAAGGTCCACCCCCCGTGCTAGGAGATAGTAATATGGTTACCTAGACATAATCTACTAACCCTAGACACAAGTACATAACTAACTGATGGTTACATTGCTTCCAGATTTAAGACAATCAAATGTACTAAGTACACAAGGTAAATTGTTATTTTAGGTGGAGTGTCATCACAATATTGCAAAGGTTACCCTGGTGTTTCTTCCTAGGTTCCGACCCCCAACTTGGGTTACCCTGGTAACCTCTTACGAAACTCGGCCCCGTTGCAAGCTATTGCGGAATCGAATGCCTCTTAAAGTAACAAGACATTGATTTTCCATTCTAGGCCTTCTCATCTTATACTCAAGACTGTACTAGCTCAAGAGTCACTAAGTGAGGCATATTAATCTTGTTAAAGATTTTAATTCTAACTACTGTGTTGTTTAGTTATCACTGACTTACTAACTCTTTGTAAGTTACCCTGACACCACTTTGTGTTTCGGCCCTCACAAAAATCCACTCCCCTAAACATAACAAAGGAATCTAAGTTTTATTGACTAAGGTAGACATGGTGTACATATTACAACATAAAATTCCTACACTTTCATAACGAACATCAAGTCTATGTTCACAAGCTTAGGTGTCTAAACACCATACAATACCACGTACACATCCTTAGCCAACACAAGAATTCAATTAAAACATACACATTTCCCCACGTTATCCAACTTGTCTGGAAGACTTGTTCATTTAAAACTTTCCCAATTTTCCCAACAAAGAAACATGATTTAAAGCAAATTGAAAAATGAAAGTCTACATTAGGATATACTAAATCCAATTCAAACAATAATTTGAAGTACCTAAATTATTCATAAAATAAAATTTATTTTATTTTTCCATGCAATACGAAAATCAGATCTACAATTTGCCCAATTTTCATAGCCAAATGATATAATAAAAACAACATAAACTTCGTTTCATTATTAAACAATAAAACATATTTATATAAAAATTCTAATCATGGTGTTTGATTTATTCATTTAAATGACTATATTATCTTATTTAAATAATGGAATAAATCTTATTTAAACTGGTGAATATATATATATATATATATATATATATATATATATATATATATATATATATATATATATATATATAGAATTTAATAAACAAAATAATAAACATTTCGAAATAAAGGTTTTAATAAAGAAATAGAACCCTAAGTTCGTAGGGCTGACGGCTGCCATTGTCGAACCCCCATTGGGGCACGGCTGTGTAGGCCGCGCTGGCACTGCCTGTGAAGGCAGCGCCGAGTGCTGCCCTCACAGCCGACTCCCTATGGGGTCGGCCGTGGGGGTAGCCCCCTGCGGCTCCCATGCCATACGAATTTCTTTTATTCAAACAATAATTTCCGCGATTCAACAGAAAATCATGTGATGGGTTTCATAAATCCATTTTTCATCATTTAAAAATTTCTTTAAAATTTTCGACAAATGTACAGTCGCGTACGACGATTTCTACATATAATTTCTCTAAAATTAAAATTAAAAATTATTATATATATGTATCTGTATATGTATATATATTTTAATCACAAATATATATACATATATGATTACATATATATAATTTAAATAGCATCAAAATATTGAAACTGGGCAATAATTTTTAACAAAATTTTTCAACAGGAATTTGGGTAAAGCTTCAAAACTGAACAATTTATACCCAAAATCAACAAATACATTAACTAGAATTTTTTTTTATTACAAATCCACAAATTAATCACTAACTTTTAACAGAGGATTTAAACATTAAACCCTTCTAAGGTTTTATCAAATTTTCTCCTGTAGATTTCTACTATTTTGCTCTTTGATTTCTCTATAATTCTATGTTTTCACAATTTTCACAGAGAGGAAATAAAAAATTCTCAGAATTATTTTCTAAATTTCCGAGAAGAAATACAGCTTCATAAACAGACATTTACTCAGGAAATCATTTTAAAAGAAATCAATTTAATTGCAAAGAAAAATACCTGATTTTCCCGTAACTTGAAAGTTGCCTGTAGAAGAAAGCTTATGTTTCCTGTAGCGCACAATCCAACAAAGCTTCTCCAGAAAAACCCCAAATCTACAGGAAAGCTATAACCAAACACAAAGAACTTCCCACCAAAGGGATCTTCCACAAATATACAACCAAAACAGAGGAAGTAACAACTTCTATAAAATAATTTTTACACAGCAAAATTATTCTTTCATTTCCCATGAAGAAAAATTGATAACCCTTCTGTACTTCCCAGATCCCCAATAATATCTGTGAACAACCTCAACCATAAACAATCAATTCAACTCATACACATGTTGAGAAGTACAAAATATCTTTTAACAACTTCTCGGCAATCTTTCCTTTCAAGATTTGCATGAATTTATTTTATTTAAAATTTTCCAATTTCCAAATACAAAATTTATTTACAATTTAAAATGCCATTTCCACAAATAATATTTAAATTTCAAATTTTATTTAAATTTATTCACACATATTTAAACAATTTTAACTTAATCAATTAATTTATTTAATTAAATAAATTTAATCTTTTAGGATCAAATTATTTAACCAAACAAACTAATTAATTAATTAAATAAAATGTAAAACCTTATTTCAACATTTTAAAAATTAATTTATATAACAGTAAATTAAGGAATAATATACTATCATTAAAATTGACAAAACTTACCTTTCAAGCAATTTATCCAAATAGGAAAAGACAAGACAAGACAATCTAAGACTCCAAACTAAATTGACGATGTACTATGACCGAGTTAAAGACTAGACTAGGATGAACCATGCTACTACCTCCCAATCAACATATCCGTTGAGTCTTGACACGCTCAGACCTGAATATCTAGGTGGAGTTGGTGTCATGTACCTGCAATCCTGCAACCAAGTAATAACATGCATATATATATATAAACCAGTGTACAGGCACACCGTGTGGAGAAAATCACGGACATCATAGGGCACTCGCAAGCGAGTGATGCGATTTCGTTCTCCACACCAATACATGTCACATCAGACTGACGAATTAAATAACAGTTAGTCCATCATAAACATACATATAGCAATAATCATCTGAAGGAAAACATCTACGCTATATCAAAGCATGTCAGAAATCAAATATCGCAATACAATGTATCATCAAGTCACAAAGTGAATCCACTGTCGCTCAAAATCAATGATCAAAATATCCAAACAAAGTACCATAGTCTAATAGTATAAAAACATGCAACAGAAAACATAAGCATAAATGGAGGGGTACTACATAAAACACTAATATAATAATGAGTCCTCATGCATGGCCTTGAGTGCTTGTAAAGGCTAAGGATGCACTCAAGAAGGCCTATCCATCTGCAGGGTGTTGATTCGAGCATGATTGAGTCTCCTCATCCGTATGAGAGGTGTACTTGATTATGTGTGGTGCTATCCCTTCATGCACACATGATGAAACTCCATCTGATTTGCACTCTAGTACCTAGTACCTTAGTAGTTGTGAGTAGTACCCGACATGTTATTGTATGAGCATCTTCATGTTGTGACATTGGTTTTAATGCATTGTATTATGTGTTTGCTTCATGTCTAATGTGAATGTTGGCCATATGTTACCCTTTCCTTGTTATCTTTGTTTTGGCCCTATGACTACATCTGAACACGGTGGGGTGGTCTCTTTTGAGTCCATATGGTAGGGAGGCGTTGCCACCACCATTGGGGACCGGTGTACAGGTTATTGGAGCACCAGTTGGAGCTGATCTCTCTTGTACTTATTTCATTAGTGGATGTATTTTATTCATGGCTATGCCATTGTACTCATGTATATTTCTTTATGTATATTGTACTCTCTTAAGAGAGGAGATGTAATCATATAAATTAATGAAAAGAAATGTGATGTTTATATTTGGCTTATAGGTTCTAGTGTTGTTATCAGACTTGCTTGTACTATGATAATCATTATGGCTTTTCTTTCAGAAGTTTTCACACAAAAAATTAGAGTTTTGGTTGTGTATTTCCTTCATGTAATAGTCTACAAAAGTTCTAGCGCAATGCAACTTTTTGTTTGTTGCTGCTAAAGTTTCAGTGCATTAGAGCTTTCTGTATGTGTTTTGTGATGTTACATCAGAAAGTTTTGAAGCAGAAAGTTTTGGAGCACTGGAGCAAAAAGTTCTGGAGCAGGAAGTTCCTGAGCAAAATTTCTAGAGCTATCCTATTTGCTCCTGCTCATATTTTCTTTGGAGGGAAAATGAGTCCTCTCCTCTTGGTCATACGTTTGTCCATGCTTGGCCATGTATGTTGTTGATATATCGTATCAACAACCAATTTTTGTGTAGGTTATTCTTCTTGTTAAAAAAATTTATCTTGTCCTCTTTTGGCTCTTACCCTTCAGGGTTGTGTAGCGGGATGTTACACCAACCTTCATCTTATATGTAATGATAAAAGATAGCTATCATGTCAATTTCCCTAGATTGAATATGGTGATGGTTTTACCACTTGAAATCATTCCATTTTTCCATTATTTAGGTTTAGACTCAGATATAGCTTGTATTTCTTTTTAAAAATTTCAAGAGTTAGAGTTACATTTGCTATCCAAAATATAAAAATGTTGTTCTATGAAAGGAAAAAAATCTAAAAAGAGCCTCCCCTACTCTGAAGAATCTAATCTTACATAAACCACATTTCTAGATGAGTTGTAAGTGGGATATAATAGTTGAACACTTTTAGAAACATACTATTTGATTCTTCTCTCCCATAAATAATGCAGGAGTAAAAGATGGCATCCTTACACAACCTTCTTTTGTTGATCAAACCTAAAGAACTTAATAATCTCTAAACAAGGACATCTCAATTATCATCTCTACGATTCAATTTGTGTGGAGCACAGTTAGAAAACTCAGTCACTTTGCAAAAACTTGGCAGCCTAAAATTTTGACTTGGACTGTGACCAAGAAAAACCTAGGCAAATAAAAAAAATAAATAGATACACAAAATACTTTAAAAAATGCATGAGACATATAAAGAATGAATTTAGAGACCATGTAAGTCTATTTTGATCATAGTAGCATTAAGTGAAGTCTGGGACTAACTAACAAATTCAATTGTTTAAATGGAATTCACTTACTCAGGAGATTAAAAACCACTTAATTTTTTATAAAATAACAAAAAATGGTTGTCTTTATTATTTCCATCCAAATAAAGGGAAAAACTCTACCTTTTGTCTAATGCAATCCTAATCTTTTTTTATGTTTTGTGCATGCCATTTTTAAAATAATTTTATTCTTGTAACCAACCATTGGTAAATCCTTTTAATCACTCGATAATCAATTCACATTTCTGAGAACCTAAATGCTGAAGACAAAAAATCCAAAAAGCATGAAAAATTGGGCACATTTTCTTTCATTAGATAGGTCTCTTCAAAAACTTTCCTGAGTCTGTATTGTAAACTCAGAGAGTTTCACTGAGAAACTTGTGAGTTTCCTACACTGACTTAGTCTGAGAGTCCCCAGTGAATTTGCTCATTTGGCAGAAAAAATTCTGATTTCTCCTGAGTTTGTAAAATACGGGATAGAGAATTCTATCCAAGAATTCTGTAAAGAACAATCATTAAATTTGACTGAATTCACTTCCTCTTTTATGCAAGGGGCCTTTTTCTATTGTTTTGATATTCCAATTTTAAGATGTTTTGGTGGTTACTCCAAATTAGTCTCAATGCATTCTCAATTTGTATCCTGGCCTCTGCATACATCTACTCAGATACTTAACAAAATTACAAGTGCACTTTGATTTACTCTCTAAAAGGAATCTCCACAAAATATATCATGATTTACTTGGAGGAATTTAATTATATTGGTCTGCACTAAGAAACACTGATTATTGCTCTGAAATTTTGAATTTGATATTTAATGAATACTTGGAAAGTTGGAACCACTTTGTGTAGTTAGCTATGTTTCTTGGATGGAAACAAGTTGATGAAAATATACAAAACCATGATTTAATCTTAGCCAACCCTATTTTGAGTAACACTCCTAGCAACAATATGGGAGAAGAATATAATTTGCGAGTGCATTGATGCTTTGATTTTTTTTTCATTTAATAGCACATCTAAACAAACAAGGTGTTGGTGAGAAGTAAATTAAAATCTCTAGTGGTTCAGATTGATCGGAAGTGGTCACCGACTGGGGCCAACCAAGGGGTTATTTATGTTGGGGAGTGCCTAAAGACCCACAATTGCTAAATCAATTGAACGGAGTTCCTAAGGCCTATCCCTAGAGCACGGTTCCCAAGGCCTATCAAATTTACTGGAGAAGTTTCCCCATGGCACGGTTTGATGCAGGTTTTTCATCTCCCCTCTTTCTTGTTGCTTCATGCACAATGTTCCTTTTGATTTTCCTATTTTGGACTTTTGCAAGAGCCAAGATTTTACAAGGGTTGTTGTTTAAAGCTGGAGTATTAAAAGAATATACATTTGAAACCATAATTTATTTAAAAGTAGTATTGCATCATTCAATTAGAAGAGTGATCTAAAACACACACAAAAAAACCCTCATCACAGAAACAGTGAAGGAAAAGAAAGGATTTAACAAAATCATACAGATGATTGAAAAAAAAATTCTTCTAAAAACCTAAAATAGTCAATGATCAAGAACTTAACCTCCTATATTCCACACAAAATAAACCTCACAAACCTTGAAAGGAAAACTAGAATTACAGTTTAAAAAGCAGTAGAACATACCTTTTGTTTTCTTTTTCTTCCTCTGGTCAGTAAATAAATGATAACCAGTGAGTTTTTGCAACCCTATATTGTACGAGTAGATAGGAGTTAATAAGAATACAATGTTGAGCAAAATGGTGAATAACATGCCTATATTTATTTGTAAGTTAAACTCTCCTGCTACAATTTGAACTCTCATGGTCATGTTACCAACAACGAGCTTGTCCAAGTAGTGAAATACCAAAAAATAAATGTCCTCTAAGCATCAAAATCTAACCGCCCATTAGTGGAGACATTTTTAGTTATTACATTTAAAGTTTTACAAGAGGCTGCAACGATAACTATGAACGTACAACATCATTTTTTCAGATTGTCACATAATCATTTAAAGTTTTTCTTGGACTTTGTCAAAAAGTGATGTTAAAAGATATTAAGTGATTAAGGCTGAAAATATGGAAACTAATTATGAATTTGAGTTATAATAGGATATTGACTAACTTTCCTTGAAATTCGTCAATAACACACAAAATATTATAGCCAATCATATTGACAATAAATATTTTTTACAATTTATATAGTTAAATATTTTACAAGTTCACTTTAGAAAATTGAATTTAAATTTAAAGTTTTTGTAAATATTATTTTTGATTGGTTGATAGGGAACTTATTAATAACTATTTAACTACTAAAAGAAAAACTCATTGCAATAGTATTGCCTAACGACAAGTACTAATAATGGCAAGTGCTAATAATGCATTTTTCCAACTAGCATATATATATTTAATAATATATATAAAATACGCCAAGAGATATCATTCTTGAGGCGCCTATTACACTTTTATGTGAAATTGATTTAAAAAATAGGCACCTCGAGAAGGATATCTCTCGGTGTGTTTTATATATATATATATATATATGCTAGTAGCAGTCGCAACGCAACATGTAATATCTTAAATAAATTATTTATATATTTATATATTTTATATTAAATTATTATAATAATTTTTTATTATTTTTTTAATAAAAAAGGGGTAAAAACTTTATTGAAAATGAAGAAAGAGCATAACAAGACAAAAGGGCAATAGCCCCAGAAGCCAACAAGAAATGGCCAAACAAAGCCAGAGCCACGTCAACCCAGATCAGAATCAGTTACATCTTCAACAAGAATCCCCTCCAACTCATGACGACGCTTAGGGGAAACCTGTTCCCACTCCTCAACCTTCCAACCATCTAAATGCTTAGAAGCCCACTTGGCCAAACAATCAGCAGCCCTATTCCACTCCCGCGGAATATGGACAAAAGACACCCACTCCATCAAAGAGCTAATTTGAAGAACTTGTTGCACCACCTTGGCCAGCTGCCAATTCACCTCTGAAACCTTCCACTCATTGATTAAATTAACCATAACCTGTGAATCAGATTCGCAGATCACCTTGCGCCACCCCAAAGCATAAGCCCTTTCCAAAGTGTAGAGGATCACCAAGCCTTCCATAAGGTTGACAGTCTGCATCCCTTCATGAACAACAAAGAAGAAAATCATTGATCCAGAAAAATCCCTACCAACACCACCAATCCCAGCAGGCCTAGGATTGCCTCTTGAGGAGCCATCATTATTTATCTTCAAAATGCCAACCAGAGGGGGCAGCCATCTTCCCATCCTATGAACTTTCTTTCTTACCCTCCTCCCTCTCCTGACACAAGTAGATGCCATAGAAAATCCCTGAATCCCTAGTCTATCCACCATCTCAGCATCTCGTCTCTCCAAAGGGAACTCCGCATCACACTTAGCCTCAATAGTCTCCTGAATCATACCTAAAATTCTTTGCCAAATTTGTTGGACTAACAACTTTTCACCGCGGAAGATACGACGATTATGTTCCAACCATATCTACCATAGCACGAAAGTAGGCCCAACATACCACACAACTTGCAAAAAGGAAGCCGAAGCAGGAGGTCTACCCAAACTACTCCAAAAATCCACCAGGGAAGAAGCATGAACACAAGGGCTTTTCCAGATACCCCACCAAGAATGCCAGAGATGCAAAGCAAAGGGGCAGCAAAAAAACAAGTGAGAAGAATCCTCCTCCCTAGCTCCACACAAAGCATAGATAGAAGGGCCCTGGAACCCCCTCTTTCTAATATTATCCCAAGTCAAGCATCTATTCCATGCCAAAGTCCAAATAAAGCAGTTGCACTTTGGCCAAGAGAATTTTTTCCACCAATGAACCTCCACTGCATCCAACCTCTAGGCTAATAACCCCTGATATCCCGAAGAGATAGTATAGACACCCTTAGGATTGGGAGACCAAGCCAAAACATCCCCACTCGGGAGGGAACTACACCTTCAACTGGAAAGGATATTTTGAAGTGCACCAACCTCCTCTTCCATACCAACAACAGGCCACTCCTTGGGGTTTTTCCATCTCACCACCTCTAACTGACCATGAGACGAAAAGGACTTAAAGTCACTCACCATCGACCAACCAGCCTCTAGGAACCTCTGACACAGAGTCAACAAATTAGGGAACTGAGAAACAATGGGAGGGAAACCATCCCAAGAGTCGGTCCAAAAATGTGCCTCCACCCCTCTTTTGCAAATCCAAAATAAGCCCTTCTTGATGAGCGCAACCCTTTTTTTGAGTGTGCCCCAAATCACCAAACCTTTCCCCACCAGGGGATAACGAGGAATATCCCTCCAAGGGATCCTGGGGAAATACTTATGGGATAAAATGTGGACCCAGATTTGATCTTGTTCCACACACCACCACCAATACAATTTAGCAGTCAATGCCACCCCAGACACAATAGACTACCTTAATCCAAGACCACCCATCTGCTTCGGGCTACAAACAACATCCCATCTGACCAGACTCCATTTAGAGGATATCAAGCTCCCAACCCATAAAATTTGTCTTGCTAAGGAGTCTAATTCTTTGACAAAACCCATAGGAGCCACCTGGATCATGCAACAATAAATGGGGAAATCCTGCACCACAGACTTGAGTAACTAAACACGACCAGCAAAGGATAGCCACCTGTGCGTCCAATGATTCAATCTCGCACGAAATTTTTCCAGAAGATTTTGCCAAGAACCCCTAGGCATCCTTCCCACCGAAATAGGAATACCAAGGTAGGTCAAAGGGAGGGCTCCAATATGAAATCTCAATATATGAGCAATTTGCCTCTGAATGGGCTCTGAAGTATTGAAGAAGAATATGGAGGACTTATCCTCATTAATCAGTTGTCCCAAAGTAGCAAGATAAACATCCAACACCCTGCAAAGATTTGAAGCCTCTCTAATAGTAGCCAAACCCATAAGAGCAGTGTCATCCACAAACTGTAAATGAGACTGCGGAGGCAAATCCCCTCCCCACCTCCATCCCTGAATGAGACCCAACTCCACATTCCTTCTCAACAAGCGTCCAAAACCTTTAGCAAGGAGAAGAAATAAATGAGAGAGGGGGTCTCCTTGACACAAACCGTGAGAGGCACTGAAGAGCTCAGAATGCTCCCCATTGATAAGAATGGAGAACGAGGTCGAGGTGACACAACTTATAACCCATTGAATCCAGTTGTCCCCAAACCCAAAAGCACCAAGCACCTTTCGAAGGAAGGACCACCAAACTCTATCATAAGCCTTATCCATATCCAGCTTGATGAACATCACCTTATCTTTGGAGATAGCCATAGAGTGAATGGTCTTAGTTGCAATAACCACCCCATCCAGAATTTTCCTTCCCGCCACAAAACCACTCTGTTCCTTAGAGATAAGCATAGTAAGCCACTTTGTCAGCCTATCATCAATCAATTTAGAGATAATTTTATAAATCACATTGCACAAGGAAATAGGGAAAAATTGAGTTAACTTATCTGCCCCCTCACACTTGGGGATGAGAGCAAGAAAAGTAGAATTCAGAGCACGCAACATCTACTTATTTTTATGTGACTCTTGAACGACTGCCAATAAGTCCATCTTGATAATATCCCAGAACTCCTAAAAAAAATCAATAGGGAAGCCATTAGGGCCAGGAGCTTTCCCTTTCTTCATCTGGAACACAATCCCCTCCAACTCTTCCAACGAAATGTCACCCATAAAGTGCACCTGCATCTCCCTAGAAACCACAGGTGGAATACATGAAAGAACCTGAGCTTCCTCAGGCGATCCCCCCTACGAGTCCTCCCTGAATAATGAAGCAAAAAACTGCATAGCCTCACTCGAGATTTCTTGAAAAGAGGAAAGATTCTCCCCCCTATCATTTACCAGAACTGAGATAGAATTGCCATGTCTCCCGGATTTCACCGAATTGAAGAAGAAAGCAGTATTCCTATCACCCTCCTGCAGCCACTCGATCCGAGCCTTTTGTTTCCAAAAAAATTCCTCCCGCAGCTCACACTCCTCCAGCACCTTCAAAGCCCTAGCCTCCTCTTGAAGAAAATCTTCAGTTACCCCATCCTCCCTGATCACTCTAGTAATACTATCCAACTTAGCCTGAGCATCACTCTTCTCACAGAAAATGTTCCCAAAGCACCAATGGTTCCAACGTTTAAGCTGGTACTTCACAAATTTCAATAACTTAGCAAAGGTATACATTGTCGTACCATAAGAAGGTCTACCAAACCTCCACCAATCAGCAACATGGCCATGCAAAGAGGGGTCACACAACCACATAAGCTAAAACTTGAACGAAGGAGACCAAGTCACGTGAGCAGGAGTAATGGAAAGCTTGATAGGCCAGTGATTTGAGCCCCTCCAATCCAGAATTTTAGAGTTAGTGGACCACCGACCACCAACCCAGAAATAGGAAACTAGAAAACAATCTAGACGCTCAGCAATGCAACTCTCCCCAACCCTTCGATTGTTCCACATAAACTGACCATTGGTGGGCTTGATGTCAATAAGATGCAAAGCCGCAATATTATCTTGAAGAAGCGGTGCAGAAGCCTCCAATCTGGCAATACCACCTCACTTCTCATCGAGCTCAGAAATGGCATTAAAATCTCCAGCCACAATCCATGGAAGGTAAGGTGCCATGCTACGAACAAACTTGATATGGGACCACAAAAGCAGCTTACCCTGAATCTCAATAGGCGCATAGATATTAGAGAAGAGTATAGACTCCCCAGTCTCAAAACAAGAGGCACTCATAGATAAAGAAGACTTAAAATACATCTACCAAAGAGGGCGAATCTTGTGAGGGTTCCATAGACAAGCCACTCCTCCAACCGATCCAAGAGCCCCAATACACTGGCACTCGCCACTTCCCCATAGCTTAGGCATCAACCCCATCATACACTCAACTGATAACTTGGTCTCTTGAAGGAATAGAACATCAGGAGAATGACTTCTAATCAAAGCACGAACAACTTTTTGTCTAGGGCCACTGTTCAAGCCCCTTACATTCCAAGACAAAACAATCATTTCAAGGGACATGAGAAATGAGAATCTAGGGTCTTAACGGACCCTGACTCCACCAAAGTCTCCCCTATTAATTTAATCCTTTCCACATCCTTTTTTCTACCAAGCTTGGAGGATTTCTCCCCCACCCCTTTTTTTGGGTCCTTTTGAAGGAGACCCATCTGAGAAGGAGACTTGCTATTCTTAACCATTTCAGAACCTGCTTTCCCCACCAGAGAAGATCCATCCCCCACACCCTTCTTCCCTGCAGCCGTAGGAACTGACTCCAACCTAGTCTCAACCTGAAGATCAGTTTCCATTTGTAAAGTACCTGCATCCTACGTAACCTGAGTAGCTTCAGACAAAAGACCCTCCTGCTCAAAAACCAACACATCCTGATTTAGATTCACCAAGCCTGGGTTCATTTCCTGTTGGTTGAGATCATCTAAAATCTCAAATCTATTGAAAGTGTCTTCATCCTGTCTTTCCATCAAAGTCCTCTTCTGACCCCGGTTCCTATGACGAGTCTTGACAGAAGCATAGCCATCAGCACCAACCACTTCACTCAGAATGGGATCCTTCCCCTTGTCATCCTTGGGGGGGTTGCGAGGGAACTGAGAAGATTGGGGTTCTGAAGGCCTAGCCCTTGGACATTGTCGAAGCAGGTGACCATATTCATGAAAAAGGCGGCAGCGAAAAGGAAGAGTCTCATAATCTAATTGTTGCAACCATGAATAAGGACCTGCACACATATCCACATAATTTGGTAATGGCTTACTTAAATCAATTTCAACACAAATACGAGCAAAAGTCATCACCTTTTTAACCTAAGTCTGTTGTGCAGAGCCAATCGGTTTACCAAGCATCGAGGCCAACAGGTGTAGAACATCATCCTGCCAACACTCCACAGGAAAATGAGGGAGCTGAACCCACATTGGAACGTGAGTTGGAATCACCTCAAAAGGATCGAACGGATCAAACCCCGCATGCCAAGGTTTAATAAGTAACCCGATCTGGTTGTAAAAATAAGAGCCTCCTTCAAAGACCCTAATACGATCTGCCATGCAGTTAAAAGTTAACATAAAATAGTTATTTTCCAGCAACATGAGCTCCATCTCGCCCTCCGGCATCCAGGTTTGTTGGGCCCATGACTCTAGGAATTGGAGCGAAATACGCATCCCCATAAACTTGCACAATAAAGAATGACCCGAGTAATAATCAATGTCTTCTGCAATCATCTCCAGTGGGATGACCAGCTTCGGCCTCTCTTTACAATGTTCCAGACACCCATTGATCTTCGTAATGCATGACCCACTAGTTGGTCCTGTTCTGCCAGCTCCCGAATCAGGAGAAAATAAATTATTTTCAAAAATCTTCGCACCCAAGGAAGACATCTTGGCACCAACTGCCGAGTGATAATCTATTGAGGGAAAAACCCCTGACGATTCACCAAGAGCCTTTAAAATTGAGGGGCCCAAGACGGGCACACAACCCAAAGCTCCACGGCTCGGAGTGGGGACAGCAACCCCACTCACCAATCACACTCCACTTAAAACAAGAGAAGGACAGCGAAAAAAAGCTAAACCCCACCCCCGAAAGGAACACCTACACAGCCCGAAGGATGGGGCCACCCTGCACACAGGAACCCTAAAAGCCCTCCCACACACACCTCCACCCCGCAACAAGTCTGAGCCCACACCACAGCCGTAGCCCCACGCGCGAGACCAGAAGAAACAGGGAAAAGAGACCCCTGCGCAAGAAGTAGTCACTGCCAAAGAGAAGAAAGGAGCCACCATGGGAAAGATTGTAGTAAGAATGCAAGCACCGCCCCCAAACGACACCAAAAGCCCACCCCTTAGAGCACAGAACAGACTAGAAGCAATCACCGGCTAGGGCTCGGGTGCCCTAGCTCGGCCCAAGGTTGTAGACGCCGTCGCCATTTCCCAACCAATCGAACCTAAAACTCTAAATAACAAGAAGTTTCAAATTATTATAATAATTAATATAGTATAATATTTGTAATTCAATTTAAAACTTAATATATATATAATTTAATATTTAAATGTTAAGTTAAAATATATAAATATATTTTTAGTATATATATAATATTATAATAAAAAAATATTATATCATCAATATTTAGTTAGGATTTGGGATAGGGTTAAGGTTAAGAGATATAGTTAAGGTTAGGGTTAGGTCGAGAGATATAGATAGGGTTAGGGTTAGAGTTAATATATAGTTAGGATTGCAGTTAGGGTTAATATTAAGATGAGAGATAGGGTTTGCATCAAAATTAGGGTTAGGGTTATCATCAAGATAGCTTAGGATTAGGGTTCGGGGTAGCATGAGGATTAGGGTTACAATTAGGTTTAGGGTCAATTTTAGGGTTAATAGATATAGTTAGGGTTGGGGTAATAATTGGGGTTAAGGTTATTAGGATTAGGGTTATAGTTATGTTTTGGTTCAAGTTTAGGGTTAATATTATGGTTAGATTGGGGTTAAGAGATATAATTAGACTTAGGGTTCAAGTTAGGATTAGGGCTAGAAATATAGTTAGGGTTAAGAGATATAGTTAGGGTTAGAAATATGGTTAACATTATGATGAGGGTCAAGGTTCACATCAAAATTAGGGTTAGAGTTAGCATTAGGATTAGGGTTACATTTATGTTTGCAGTCAAGTTTAGGGTTAATAGATATAGTTAGGGTTGGAGTAATAATTGGGGTTAAGGTTATTAGGATTAGGGTTATAGTTATGTTCTTGATCAAGTTTAGGGCTAGGATTATGGCTAGGTTGGGGTTAAGAGATAGAGTTAGGTTTAGGGTTTAGGTTAGGATTAGGGCTAGATATATAGTTGAGCTTATGGTTAGGGTTAAGAGATATAGTTAGGGTTAGGGTAATAGTTGGGTTAATGTTATCAGGATTAGGGTTAGGGTTAGGGTTAAGATATATCCTTCTTGAGGCACCTATGCACTTTTATGTAAAATATATATTAAAAAATAGGTGCCTCGAGAAGGATATCTCTTAGTGTTTTTAAAATATATTATTAAAATTATATGTATGCTAGTAGCATTCGCAGCGCAACATGTAAAACATTAAATGAATTAGGGTTAGGGTTAGGAATAGTGTTACAGTCAGGGTTAGGAATAGGGTTAGGGTTGGGAATAGGGTTAGGGTAAAGGTTAGGGTTAGTGATAGGGTTAGGGATAGGATTAGGATTAGGGTTAGAGATAGGGTTAGGTTTAGAGTTAGGTATAAGGTTAGGGATAGGTTTAGGGTTAGGTTTAGGGTTAGGGATAGGCTTAGGTATAGGCTTAGGTTAAGTTTAGGGTTAGGGATAGGGTTAGGATTAAGATTAGAGATATAATTAGGATTAGGGTTAGGTTTAGGGTTAAGGTTACAATTATGGTCATGTATAGAATTAGAGTTAGGGTTGGAGTTTGGTTTAGTTTGAAATTGGGATTAGGGTTATGGTCAAATAAGAATTAGAGGTAGGGTTGGTAGTAGGGTTAGATTCAGGGTTAAAATTAGATTTAGGGTTGGGGATAAAGTTATGGTTAGGGTTAGGAAAAGGGTAATCATTAAAGATGGGGTTTAAGTTAGGGTTAGGGTTAAGTTTAGGGTTAAGATTAGGGCCAATAATAGGGTTAGGGTTAGGGCTAGAGTTACATTCAATGTTAGAGGTACATATAGGTTTAGGTTTAGGATTAAAATTAGGGTTAGGGTTGGGGTTACAAGTAGAATTAAGGTTAATGTTAGGGTTAGATATAGAATTATAACCATAATTTTAATCATAGGGCTAACTTTAATGTTAATGTTAATTCTAACCCAAAATTATAACCATAATTGAGTCATAACCCTAAGCCTATTAATAACCATAATTGAACCCTATTGTAACCCTAAATGAATCATAACCCTAACCTATCAATAACCCTAATTGAACCCTACATATAACCCTAGTTCAATATTAACTCTATTTGAACCTTAACCCTAATCATAACCATAGCTCAATATTAACTCTATTTGAACCTTTATTTAATTGTAACCCTAGTTGAGCCTAATCTAACCATAGTTTAAGCCTAACCCTACTAAACCTTACCCTAATTTTAAAGTATAACCCTAACCCTAACTAAGCCTTAATTGAACCCCAATTAAACCCTAATGCCAACCCTAACCCCAAGCTTTATTGTTGAATCATAAGTGTAAATTAACCCTCATTAAATTTTAACCCTAACCATAATCAAACCCTAACCCTACCTTAATTGTAACCCCAACCTAAACCGAAATGAAAACCATAAGATCTATCCTAGAACCCTAACTATAAATCTAACCATAATTGAACCTTAACACTAACACTAACCCTTATCCTAATCAAACCCTAACCCTAACCTCAACTTAAACCCAAACCCAAAACATAAGTTTTATCATAGAACCTTCACTATAATGCTAACCATAGTTGAACCTTACCTTAACCCTAACACTAACCCTTATCTTAATAAGACCCTAACCCTAATTGAACCATAATCTAAAAAATAAAATTATTTGAATTGTAACCCTTAACTAATTAAACACTAACCCTTACCATAATTAAAAACTAACCTTATTTTAATCATGAAATTATGACTCAATGGTCAATAAAGATGTATTATAAGGATTGGTTTTTATCAATTTTTGTTTGATTCCATGAAGAGTTTCAGTGAGTGTGAAACTTCTAAATCAACATCATGACAAACAATACTGTGCCTCATAAACAATACTGTATCATCTATATCTCATTGATGAAAAGAAAATAGAAGAAGATGATTGATTAATCAAGATCAAATCTACATTTATTTCTGAAATAATCACTAATGGCGATCTTAGTTGATTGAGAAAATGAAACTACAAAGGAAGCTTAATTAATTAGGATGGAATTATATGTTGCTTATTAAATTTACTATATACACCCAAATCGTCATCACATGGAAACACCTACTACTTCCAAAAACAATTGAAAATGTAGCATTTTTATCTCATTGATCAGAGGTAAAAGTAAGAGAAAATATAAACTATAACAAATTTATTGTATGATAGAAATGTGATTTTTATAGTCTACATAATATTAGCATGAATTGTGAACTGTGTGATTTTTTTTCACATTTGAATCAAACTTCATTATTCATCATTAGAAAGATGGATGCTTCTTAGTGAGGTTATCAAGCACATAAATCATAGAAATAATAAAAGTAATGCTGGAAATTATTGACATCCTCTCTAATTTAACCACATAACTCATAGAATAACAAATATTGCTTCTCAATGGGCTTATCAAGCACATAAATCACAAACCCATAACATAAAATACCAACCTAGTAGAAATAAGAAGAGCATTTCAACATTAAATGACCAGGGAATTATTCCCATCCACTCTATTTTAACAATGCTATTCACAAATATTGCAATCACATAAATAATAGGCAATCATGAAGCTTGAACCTTCAAAACCATGATAAACCAAAGCTACCTAAAATTCCAATCCAATCATAAAACCCACATGGAAATTGTAAGACCCTGCTTCGCATGTGGATAATACAATCTTAATTTTTGTTATATATTCTCATAAATAGATGCTTATATATATTTCAGACAATGCATAGTGTGATTGTGTGACAATGTGCTTGTATTTAATTTTGACATGTTTTATTATCATTGCCATGAAGGTATTAGGCACTTGTAAACTATGAGTACGAGTTATAATTTTAATGAAATTGTTGTACAATTAAACCTTATTTCAACTACCAAATTAATATGATATGTGATTGTTGCTTATGATTTTATTGGTAATGTGTAGGAAAGAAAGGGCGCCAATACGAGAAGGGAAAACCAATGAGAAAAAATTGAAAGGCATCCTCTTGTGGTTATGTATTTGTTTTCCTTATTTTGGGAGCTTAGAAGGAAATAGAGTTATTGTGTTTATTCTTTTGGGTTGAAAGGGTATTTAATTATGTGACATGAAAGATGTAAGTTAGGGTTAAGGTTTAGAAACCCTTTTACCAAGTGTGAAATTCGGATGGAACCTTAAGTGGCTCTTTAAAGAGGGTTTTTGGTCAATTCCCCTGGTTGGGATGCAAAAAGAACCCCCTAGGGTCTATACCATAGTGGTAGGGGTCAAGAGGGCATATAATAGTGCCCCAAGGACATGATTTGAACCCTAAAAAGTCCTCATAGTGGAGAGTGACGAGTTTTGAGGAGAGGATGAGATGAAAAGATGGAGGAGTTGTCCAAGTGCATGTTTCCTTTTTAATAAGGAAAATAATCCCATTGATGGAGGTAGGTACACTTCACACCTCCCCACCTAAAATATTCAAGTTGAAGCTTCTATATATTTTGGAGAGTAAGAATGAGTGGTGTGTTACCCACTTCTCCCTTTGGAGAACTTAGTCATTTTATGAGAGTTTGAAGAGTGCATTTTATTTTTGGGGTTGTCTTCATACATGAGATTGGAGAGGAAAGCTTGAGAGCTATGGAGAAAAAGGAAGAGTGAAGGATCCAAGTAGAGCAACATGGAGAAAGATAAGTCCTATTTCCTCTAATTTCTTTTAGTTGGTAAAATAAGTGATATGCAAGCTCTTGAGTTAGAATGGTTCTTTGAAAATGGATGCATTTGTAATTGTTGAATAAGTTAGTTCTAACTTCCATACCAGGATCATTTGATAATCTTTTAGTGCTTGCTCAGGGGTATGGATAGAGCTCATAAGGCTTCATGATTCCATTATGGTTGGGTGGAGAGCAAGGTTTGTTTCATGTGCATGAAAAATATTTCTTCATTATTGTTTGTAATATAGTAAGACTTGGTTTATGGACATGCAAATATGTTGTCTCAATGTTAATTATAATAATGCAAGCTAAAATATGAGTTTTATATTACATTTATTAAAAAAAAGGGAGTCGGTTCTCATTTATTGATGTATTTATTTGATAATAGATATTGCAAAATTTGGTTGGAGTTCTTTATTTTAACTCCTTAAAGTTCATGTTGTAGCACAGAATTTCAAAGGGGAAAGTGATATTGATTAAAGAAAAAAAGATGAGTATCTTATGAGGTTCAAACATGTGATTCTTGGTTGGGTAAATAAATCCCATCCATATTTGGTTATCTCCAAATTTTCCTTCCAAGTACCCATACTAAGAGTATGATCTACTTATATATTAGAGCTCAAAATATGAACCCAAATACCCACTTTAGTAGAAGAGGAATATGAGAAACAAATATAAAAAATAAGTATTTTTCTTTATTACCTATCATTATGTACTTGTTGTACCTATTGATAGATTATAATTATATGGGTGTGATTCACTTTACTACTAATAAAGTTGTGGGCTAGCAACTCCCTATTGATTGAATGTGTGAATTCATTTTTTCAATGTAAAAAATAGAAACTCTTCCACTATATAGGGTTCTTGACCCTATTAATTTTTTATGAATGGATTAATCAAAAGGGAGACTTACCTTCTACTAGAAATGAGTGAAAAGGTATTTTATTTGAATCCATTATCCAATGAGAAAGAATAATTTATAATAAATATTATGGATTCCTTGTTTGTTCCAAAATATCCTAATTCATTTGTGTAAGAGAAAAATAAATTAATTTTATTCAAGTTAACACTTTATATGTATTCTCCCTAATTCTAGGTGGATTTATTTGTGTCAAACCACTCCCTAATTATTGATCCAACATCAAAACCCCCATCTCATTTACTATGAATCTTTCTTTCTTATTAGGGATAGTGTGGAGTGATAAAGTGTCTTGGAAAAATAGAACTCTAATCCAAACCCTTAATTGATTTATCAATCAAAATTGACAAGGGTGAGGTGACCTATAGTAGGGAGTGGGGGGACTCCCACCTAGTGTGGACTAGATAGTGAATAACATGTTAAAATAAGAAGAATTCAATGTTAGAATGTGCACTACACAATCTCACCATAGATATGAAGGTTGGGTGAAAAATAGTTAAGGAGATGTAAAAACAAAGGTTTCTTACTATTGATAGGTGTATGTGAAGTATTAAAATGTGTATAAGTGAATAAATCAATAAATACCACACAATCAATGAAACATTAAATATTAGAGAGAATTAAAATAACAATAATCAAATTGAAAAAAAAAACTCTCTAATGTCGTCCCATTATCCTCTATCTCCAAGGATTTTTCAAATCATTGTGGCTCTCAGATTGTGTGTATGCACAAGACTTTTCAAATTACCACCTAAAGAACGAGATGCTAGAAATGCAATAAACCTTTCTACATGATTGATTTCTAAAAGATATGTTTTAAATGATTGTGCAAAGATTATGATAATGCTATGATATTGATAATGGAAATGATGTGATGCAATTACAAAAATTAAGATGCAACTAATGCTAAAGCCATGATTGATTAAAATAAATGATAGTAAAATGAAAATACTAAAATTCTCAATGCTAATGCTAAGATCACAATAATTTTTTTGTAGAATGTACTTATGCTCAATTCTCTATATGAAATGTTGTAAATGAGGTTGTATTTATAGATTTCTCCAAGGCATAGGATGATGTGGCAAGATTCAATGGTTCATATTTGATCTGGAGAGATAAACATACAAAAGTGAAGAGGTTGGAGAGAATCAAGGAGAGTGTTCCCTTTAGAGGAACAAATTGCCAAGCGTGGAGGAGAATCAAATGGAGGAGGAAGCCAAGTGTCTTAAATTGGTTATAATTGGTTATTAAGAATATTTATTTTCATGAGACACATGATAAGGTGGAAGGTGAGAAGTTAGTAGAAATGTGCTCAAATTCAAATATAAAATTTGAATTTAATAAATGAGAGCTAAT
This sequence comes from Sequoia sempervirens, assembly GCA_007258455.2. Classification (NCBI taxonomy): domain Eukaryota; kingdom Viridiplantae; phylum Streptophyta; class Pinopsida; order Cupressales; family Cupressaceae; genus Sequoia; species Sequoia sempervirens. The sequence goes on along the minus strand of VDFB02058242.1, from coordinate 712,989,460 downwards.
TAAATAAAACTAACTAATTAAAGTTGTTTGTTTAATTAAAACAAGAAGAAAATGATTTAAGATAGATAGAATTTAAGAAAGTGAACTATATAAATAAATTTTGCAATTTATTTATAAGTAGAGGAATTAAACATTTATTAATTAAATAACTAGTATTTAATTAATTTTCTCCAGACCAATTTTAGGTGTATATATTTTTCCCTTGTTTTAGCGCATTTATGAAGTTTTCTAGTGCATCCATGTTTTGAGCGCATAGAAGCACTGTTTTAGCGCATTTACACCAGAATGATGAAATTTTGATTGTTCTTATTTTTGATGTTTGATGATCACGTCAACTATTGATTTGATGATGTTTGATGATGTATTTATGATTGACCTCATGATAGGTGAGGATCAATGATAGGATAATGATGATTGACCTCGTGACAAACGAGAGTTGATGATAAACACTCTATGAGCTTTTATCAAAATCTCATTAGAGCTGCTTAAGTTGATTGATTGATTGATAGGATTGCCGATTTGAGATATGTTATGATCATAGGAGGATTTTAGGATTCTTTAGTCTCGGGAGTGATTCCCGAAGACTTGGGACATGATTCCACAGCTTATGCAGGCTGATTTGGATTTGATTGTGCGATGTAGTTTGACTTCTTTGATCGATATGCCCCAGTACAAGATCAACAAGGGACTTTTGACTGCTTTGGTTGAGAGGTGGCATAGTGACCACAACACCTTCCATTTGGCCATTGGTGAGATGACAGTCATGCTAGAGGATGTGTATCGTATCTTGGGGATTCTAGTTGTTGGTGAGCTTGTTGTTTACGATCACACAAAGTAGGGTGGGACTGATGTGATGGGAAGGATTTTCCATGATGATGAGGTTAGCAGATACAAGATCCCATGGCGGGAGATGGTTGCATTTTATCAGGCATTACCCTATGTTCTTATTGGATTCATTGGAGGATTTCTATGTCCCGACCATAGGTTAAAGGGACTACCAGTTGGATGGGGTCGCATTTAGAGAGCATGATTACATAGGGGATTAGATATGCCTAGGGATCTTGCATGTTGGCCCATTTGTATCAAGATCTTCATCAGGTAGTTTATCTTGGAGGTGCTAGTCTATTAGTTGGGGTTACATTGCTGTAGATTTGGGCTTGGGAGCACATAGCTATCACATGACCTGTTGCAAACAAAGATCGTCCCATTGGGAGACCCTATATTTTTGGATACATAGGTCCAGTTGTCCAGCATAAGTTGGGAAAATTAGAGTACTGGTGGCATGTGTTGGATGATCTAGAGATAGTTACATGGCGGCCATACTTGGACTGTGAGTAGTGGCCAGAGGACGATACTAAGATGTTGTTTATTTTCAGTTCTAGATACTTGATTGGGAAGAAACCATATGTGATTGAAATATTTTTGGTTATGAGGGTGCTCCGACTGGTACAGCTTAGGGGATGCCCCAGGGAGTGGCATTGTATGCATGATGATAGCATGACATTCTAGCGTGGGGGCCCTCCTTATCCTATAATGTCGCCTATCAGGAGTACTTTGGTTTACAACCCCAAATATGGCATTACCATACAAAGATTGTTGATGCACTTATGATAGAAGATTATGCTCAGTACTTCTTTACTCATCCTTTCCCAAGGATATCCATCCTAGAGGAGCCAATGCTCGCCATGGATGATGATCAGAGGGCAGCACCGTATGCCCCTAAATAGAGGAGAGATGGAGGAGATGGGGATGATAGAGGTGGAAGAGATAGTGGCGATGGAGGGGATGGAAAAGATGGGGGAGGTGGAGGTGATCGAGATGGGGGATATGGAGGTGATGGAGATGGGGGAGGTGTAGGGCTGATATTGGATGTGAGAGTGTCTCAGAGGAGGAGATCCATGGTGTCTGCAGCACCAAAATATATTCAAATTTGGTTACCCTCCCATCAGCAGTAGGCTCAGATAGCTGCTTTACAAACACAGGTATAGACCTTACAGGCACAACTGACAAAGGCCTAGGCACAAATATAGGCACAATAACATGCACATGCTCAGGCACAGGCACATATCGCGTCTCTGAAAACAAAGAGAGATGAGGCGAGACAGAGATGCGAACATGCAAAGGCCTTTGGAAAATAGATTACATAGATTTTTCAAGGGGACCAATACAATGAATATGCTGAGGGATGTCTGCCATTTTGCTAGAGAGTCTGAGTATTACAGGCTTCAGTACTATGATGCAGTTCCTCCAGAATTGTGTGCCCCGAGCTATGCTCAGTCAGTTGGTGCCAGGTCAGGTTGTAGCCACTCACAGATGACTAGTAGAGGTGTGACTGGACCACCTCCCAAGGATCTAGGTGCAGGGCCATGGGGTGGTGCAGCAAGAGGCGTAATGGGTCCAACATTGTCTGGGGGGAGAAGCACATAGCTCTTATGTTGAAATTTTATGTATTATCACTTGATGATGTATACACTTGTTCAGTTAGAGGAATTATGATATTCTGCCACATTTTGTATCTATCTCTCAACATTTTATCATATCATTATACACTTGACATTTATTTTGAGATTATATATGAGATGCAGCCGATACTTATTGATCTATATGTTGTCTATATGCTTTTATGATGAATTCCTATGATGGATGCATTTAATTTCTGTTCTATATGATATGTGATGTTTATATGATGCTTATATGATTATGACATGATTATGTATCGATGCAATGATGAAATGATGATACATGGTTTATGATTCTATATGTTTTATAGATGATGCCTTTATGCTAGATGAGATGGATTTTATTATGCAACTTAAGATGTAATGCATTTTTTTTTTTGTATTTTTCCGAATGCAAATATATTATCGGATGCATGGATGGATGATCGATGATAATGCTTTACTAATATATGCATGATTTTATGATGATGATGTTTATGCAACTATATGTGAATGATTTTATTTCTGTAAGTGTCAAATGTACTCAATCCTTTGATGAGAGAGATAAAATCATTTTGAAATTTTCCAGCCTTGGAAAGATCTATAATGCAGATGTAAAACTAGTATGGATGCAATTTATATTAACCATGCAAATCTAACTATGCAAAGTTGTCATTTTGGCAGCCGATTTGTTGTGCTTGATATCATCATTGATCCTTTTAATATGTTGAAAGTTAGTACAAACATCAATGGTATAATTATACCATGATGACTTGAGTACAACTTCCATGGGTTTTTGATATTACAAGTTAATACAAGAATCTAGGCATAATTGAACCGAGATGACTTGAGTATTGCTTGCGTAAAATAGACAAGAGTTAATCCTTTCCTATGCAAATTCATAATGTCATCAATGATACTTTGTAGAGCATGTCCCACGACAATTTGCACAATAGTAATGATTAACTCACAAACAACAGACTAAGAAAATATCATTCTCAATCATAGCTCCTTTAGTCCATGACATCCTTGAGTTGCTCCAAATAAATGATAACAAAAATCAAGATACAATAGTTGAAAATTCATGCTAATGTGATAAAACCATGTTTCAGAAAAGTATCATCCATTTAGATTAGTTTTGATTGATTGTGTTGCTGGTTTGTATGGTTGATGTTTAAAATTTTGATCAATGTTCAATGTTGAGTTGTTTTTATTGTGATTTTTGTGTTTGCTACATTGTCTAACTATTTTCTTATCTATTGTGTTAAGCTCAAAGAGGTTTCCTTTGGTGAGTTCAGGATTTTTCCCTCAGTGAGAAACCAACTATTTATTATGGATATGCACAATGATAACCAATCCAAGATGAGACATGACCACAATGCCCAGATATGTACATGAGTTTCATCTGATGATTAGGCATAGTGATGGTGAAAAGCGAATGACCAACACACACAACAATAGATGGAAAAGCTAATCTATCACAAATAGTGCCTATTGCCAGGTTTTTATTGCACCTTTTTCAGATTATATGATATTTTTGTTGTTACCAAGATTCCTATTTGCTAGGTTTTCATCAAAGTAATGATTTTTTTAATTTTTCACTTTTTTTGTATTTTCTCTTTTTGCTTTTTTTTTTTATATTTTCTAATTTTTTTGGATTTTTACTTTTTTTGATTTTTTTGATTTTTGAATTTTGACCATGCACTGGATGAGTTAGGTGTATAACTTCTTGAGATGAAGACTATTTATGGGTTCTTCAAATAGGTCCCCTTCAGGTGTAGACAATTGATATGCTCCATATCCAAAGACTGATACAACGACAAAAGGACCTAGCCAATTTGGTTTGAGTTTTCCTTTATTTTCCCTATCCTGTTGATTACGAGGGTTTTCTTTCAAGACCAAGTCACCAACTTGAAATTTTCTTGGTTTTACCCTATGGTTATAGCTTCTGGACATCCTTTGTTGATAGGATTTTAGGTGATCAACTACATGTCAATGACGTTCATCTAACAATTCCAACTCTTGTAGCCTGGATACTCTATAATCTTCTTTTGAAATGATTCCCTTCAAAGACACTCGTAGGGAAGGTAGATCAACCTCGATTGGTAAAATGGCCTTTGATCCATAGACAAGAGCATATGGTGTGGCTCCTATAGGGGTGTGGATGCTGGTACAATATTCCCACAAAGCAAGATTTAGTTGAACATGCCAGTCATGTCCAACATCGTTGACGGTTTTCTTCAATATTTTCAAGATGGTTTGTTTGATGCTTCTACTTGGCCATTCCCTTGAGGGAGTATGGTGTGGAAAATCGATGCTGGATGTGAAATTTTTCATAAAGTTCCTAGACATCTTGACTTTTGAAAGGTCTACCATTTTCCATGACAATGGAACTAGGGATGCCATACCAACAGATAATGTAATTTAGGATGAAAGAGGCAATCTGTTATCCAGTGATGGTGGTCAATGGTACAACTTCAATCCACTTTGTGAAATACTTCGTGGTTGTGATTATGAATTTTTGACCATTGGAGGAATATGGATGTATTTTTCCCACAAGATCAAGTCCCCATTGACAGAAAGGCCAAGTTGATGCAAATGGTTGCAATTCCTATGCTGGTACATGTATGAGGTTTCCATGGACCTAACATTTTTGACACTTCTTGACAAATTGAAAGGATTATTTCTCCATGTTTGAACAGTAATACCTCAAGCATAGGAGTTTCTTAGCAAGAGTAAGACCACTTGAATGAGTGCCACAAATACCTTCATGAACCTCTCGTAAAGCCATTTTATATTTTTTATGTTCAAGACACTGAAGGAGAGTGCCATCAAGACCTTGTCAATAAAGTACATCAACTATCAAGGTATGTTGAGCTACTTGTCAGATAAAATTACGTTTTTGGTTTTGGGATAGATCTAGAGGTAGGGTATTGTCTTTTAGATAGGTGTAGATCTTCCCATAGATTGAAGCCTCAACCTCGACTAGATGGTACACAACTTGGCATTCAGGGTTATCATAGGCAGGATTAAACAGTTGTTCCACCACGAATTCATGACAAGCTCATTTTTCTAGTATCTACAATAGAGAAACAATGGTTGTCGTGGCATCTACAGCTTTGTTGTCCACTCTTGGAATTTGTTCAAATTTTATTTCAAAAAATTACTTCTTGAAGTCATCCACCATTCTCTTGTATGACATCAACTTGTCATCCTTTGTCTGATAATCATCATTAACCCGATTTATGACTAGTTGAGAGTCTCCATAGACTTGTAACTTTGTGATTTTCCATCCCACTGCTACCTTCCTACTAATGATTAATGCTTCATACTCAGTTGTGTTGTTAGTACAAGGAAACATCAACCTGTAAGATTTTGGAATGGTGTGTCCATGAGGAGTGACAAATAATATTCCAACACCTGATCCATGTTGTGTGTAAGATCTATCAAAGTATAATATCCACTGTTGTGTTGACACTGTAAGGACATCTGCATCTGGAAACTCAATGTGCATTGGATCATTATCTTATAATGGTGCTTTAGCTAGCTAATCTACTATCGATTAGACTTTGATTTCTTTTTTGTCCATATACGGGATGTCAAATTCACTTAATATCATTACCCACTTTGCTAGTCTTCCAGTTAAATTGGATTTGCTAAGTAGATACTTCAATGGATCTATCTTTGCTATCAGTTTGATGGTGTGTGTTAACATGTAGTGTTGCAATTTCTGTGTAGTAAACACTATTGCTAAACAAGCCTTTTCAATGAATGTATAATTAATCTCATAACTGTTTAGTTTTCTACTGATGTAATATATCACCCCTTTCTTTTCCTATGGAGTCTTCTTGGGCTAGAAAAGTTCCCAAAGATACTTTAGTAGTTGCAATGTAGAGTAGTAGTGGTTTTCCTTTTGTTGGTGGTACCAAGATAGGTGGGCTCATCAGATATTGTTTCAGTTGATTGAAAGAAGCTTCATATTTTTCATCCCATTTAAAAGAAACATTCTTGTGTAGCAAGTGGGTAAAAGGGTGACTTTTGTTTTCTAGTTGTGCGATGAACCTTCTGATAGATTGGAATCATCCTTGTAAAGATCTGACTTGTCTGATGTTCTTAGTAGGAGGCATATCCATGATGGCTTTGACTTTCACTGGATCTACTTCAATACCTTTAGTCGATACTATATATCCTAAGAGTTTAGCTGATGTCACTCCAAATACACACTTCTTTTGGTTTAAATGCACATTGAATTTCTCCAATCGGGTGAAGATTTTATTCAGGATTTCCAGGTGTCCTTCTCTAGTGAATTATTTTGCTAACAGGTCATCCACATAGTCTTCCATGAAAGTATGTATCATGTCATGAAATATTGTAGTCATTGCACGTTGATAAGTGGATCTTGTATTCTTTAACCCAAAAGGCATGGAATTCTTTAACATAATGTAGTTTTGTCTTGGTTCTCTGGTGCAATTTTTATTTGATTATAGCATGAAAATCCATCCATGAGTGATAGCATTGTGTGACCTATTGTTAAGTCCACGATGATGTCAATGTTAGGCAAAGGAAAGTCATCCTTCAAACAAGACTTGTTAAGATCTTTGAAATTTATACATATCCAGATGCTATTATCTGGTTTCAAAACTGGCACAATGTTTGAGATCCATTCAACATAATCAATAGGTCAGATAAATCCTACATCTAATAGTTTCTTCAATTCAACTTTCACTAGGAGGGTGATATATGGATGCATTTTTCTCAATTTTTGCTTCACTGGCTTCACCCCAGGTGGTAGTGATAAATGATGCATTATAAGCTCTAGATCTATACCTAGCATGCCAACATAGGACCAAGCAAAGCTGATTTGTCTCTCTTCAAAGAACTTAGTGAAGCTTGGTTTTTCTTCCTTTGTCATGGATGCTGCTAGATGTAGAGTCTTGACTGTTTTAGTTGTACCAATGTTGATGGATTGTGTGGGCTCACCAGTACTAAAGATCTCTCATGATAGTGTTTGGGAAGAGTGTCAAATATCCCATCCTTTGGTAATTTTTGATATTCATATTGTAACTGAGATATTTGGCACTCCCCTTGTCAAAAGCTTCATTATGAGATTCATTGGTGGAACTTGTTTCAGGATTTTCAAAACAAAGGAAGTTCACAATGGCATCATCATTTGGAAAGATGGGGATATCAAGCAGCTCAGTTTGGTCCCAGTCAATTAGTTCAGGGTATACCAATGGTAAAGAATCATCATATTGGTTAAGGTCAAAAGGCGTGAGTGTCATGATGGAAATTCCATCAAAGTGTTTGATAGAAATGTCAATGTCTATGATGTTACTCTCTTCTGAATGATCTATCTCACTCGATGTCTAATCATCTTCACTAGAGTCATCGATATGTAATGATCCAAATTCAAGTGGTCTAGACCGTAAAATTTTTCCCTCCATACATGTGGGTGCATACCTCTATATTACATCAACTTATTTGTCTTGAAAAGATTCTTCAGATAGAAAGTCCCATTCATATTCATTGGATTCTATTTTAGAACTATCTCATAATTGGAGGATTCGCTCACAAATCTGCTACTTGGTTTCTTCTTTTGACTCTTCTTTGTATCCTAGCCCTGTCTTGTCCTTTGAGTTGGTCATGGTAGGCTAAATCGGTTCCACTATACCTTCTTTTATTTTTCTGACAAGACCTTTTCAATCATATCCCATCTTCTCTAGGATTGTAAACCCTTTACCATATGGCTCTGTTAGCACGTTGGAAGTTTATGCTTGTGATTTTTCTTCATCTTTGTACAACCAATTTAAAACATCCTTGTCTTCATATTCATCCACTAGGGTGCTTGATTTTACAAACTTACCATCAAAGAGTGTGATAGGTTGTGAGGGTTGCTGTCTTGATGTTGATGGCTACCCATATGACCTTGGAGAAGGTAGTAGTTGTGATAGACATAAGGATTGTTCAAAAGAATATTCACCAATGCCTTTGTTCTTCAACTAAATTTTTTTCTCAAATAGTTTTGACAAAACATTTAGTTGAATTTCATTGTTGGAGGAAGTGGAATCACCAATACCTTTATCTTTTGATTGAACCTTTTTCTCAGGCTGATTTGACAAAGAACTAATTTGACCTTCATTTTTTAATGAACTAAAAGTGATAACTTCCCTGTTGTGTGGTACAAAAGTATCTTGAACTGTCTTAAGAGTATTACAATATTGAGGATTGTTGGAATCAACTGAAATGGTGATATCTTGTCCATTAAAAGGGGAATTTCAAACATTGTGATACATTGACAACACTACTTGCATCTCATGGATCCAAGGGACCGATCCAAGAGTATATGTTGTATGTTAAATCTTTGTCCAAAACTTGTAAAACTATATCTTTTTGGATTGGTCCCACTTGGATTGGTAAGACAATCAGTCCTTGGGATGATATTTCTTCATCATCATAGGCTTTGATAGTGATCTTTCTTCTAGCATCAATGGAAATCCTAGTGCACGAACAAGTTTTATGTACAAATATTTAGACTGGCTCCTCCATCTATTAGAACGTGTTTGACCTGATGTTTATGAATGATAACCACAATATGAAGGGTTGCGTTGTGTGGATCAGTAAGGGATGCATCATCATTTTCTGAGAATGATAGGAAATGAGGCGCGGTCAAATGTCCCACCATGGCTTGGAATTGAAAAACTTCCAAATTGGTAGGTACTGTAGTTTCCACTAGAGCCTTTTCCAAAATATCCTTGTGGGCTGGTAAAATTTTGAGAAGTTCCAATATGGATATTTGAGCTGGTATCTTTTGCAATTGGTCCACAATGTTGTATTGATTTGATGGGGCAACAGGTGTTTTAGAAGTACTTCCCTTCAATACATACTTAGAATGAGCTCTTGTGGTTGTGTTTACTGGCATGTTGTCTTGTTTGTCTTTTATTTTGATGAAATTAACTCAATTATCATTTGCAACCATTTCTTGTTTGATGTCATTGATTTGGATTTCAGCTGTAACAATTTCATGTTCATGCTCAATTGTGATGTCATTAATTTGATTATCAGCTGCAACAAAGTTTTGTTCGTCATTGATTTCAATGTCATTAGTTTGATCATCAGTTGTAGCAATATCATTGGTTTGGTTATCAACTACCTCAATATGGAGAATGGTAGAATCATAAACATAGTTCACATTTTTCCCTTTGGTGTTTGATGAAGAGGACTCCCCTTTTTCGTAGTTAGGTAAAGGGTTCTTGAATGTTCCATGATCAAAATTTGTTGGGGATCCTTCTATTGATATTTCCTTTCTATCAATTAAATAATGCACCAAATGTTTCAGTTGCATGCAATCATTTGTTTTGCGACCTTTGTTTCTGTGAAAATTACAATAATGTGCAGCATTCCACCATGAAGTTTTTACTCTTGGTTCCCAATCTTGTGCCTCTGGTAATGTTATAAGCTTGGATGAAAAAATTTCTTTTAATTTTGATTTGAGTGACTATCCCAAAGGTGTAAATATTCTTCGATTTGATGGTGTTCAATATGGTGGTGGTTTAGATTCAATATTATTTTGATTGTTATTTTGATTGGTGTTTTGGTTGGTGTTTTGATTGGTCTTGGGTGTAATTCCTAATAGATTAAATGTCGGTTTTGCATTATACGTTTCAACTACACCATCATTACCAACATTCTTGTTTCTTTGCAAAAATTTGGGTTTCTCATTGTTGTTATAATGATTGGAGGAGTTTTCTAAGTTGTTTCCTTCATTATATATTTTTAAGACTCCTCTCTTAACCAAGGCTTCCTCAATTTTGAGTTCATTTTCAATCATTTTCTCAAAGTTGGGTGGACATTTCAATTCGAGTCTATAGCTCATCTCATCGTTTATATTTTCAATGAAGATTTCCATCTTTTCCTTTTCACGTATAGGACAAGGATATCTAGAAAATAATATTCTCCATCTTTGTAAAAATATGAGGAATGATTCACCCTTTTTTTGTTTTGCGTTGCAAAGGTCCTTCATGGTAATCTTGTGTTGGATGTTGTATGAGTATTTAGTGATGATCTATTGACCAGCTCTTCAAAGGATCTAATACTGGGTAGAAGTTTTGAAAACTATTCCATGCAATGGCCACCCAAACTTCATGGAAACAATCTCATCAAATAGGTCTCTTCATGTGAGAACTCAAGACTCATGGTACAAAATTCTCTTATATGATCTATAGGATCATATTTTCCATTACACTTGTCATATTTTTGGAGGTCACAATTTGGAGGAAATGGTATCATATTCAAACTTCTATCAAAAGGATAAGGACAGATATCTTGCAACAAATATATTTTTGTGGTTCCTCTTTGCATGTCTTGAATTTGTGTTTGAAGATTTTGTATTTGTTGGGTCAACGCATTCATTGGAACAATATTTTTTGAATCAACCTCTATCCTCTTGGGATTCCCTTTCAATTGGTTGATGCCAAAATCATGGGGAAGTTTCACACCTTGGTTTGCCAACATCAAAAAATATTTTTCTCCATCTTTTTCTAAAACCTTTTCCATGAATTTGTGGAACTTGGGGCCATGTTGAGCTATTTGAATGTCTTCATCAGTGATTTTAGTAGTTTCAGGTTGGTGGAATCTATGAAAGGGATTTTCTTTAGCTTTAGCCATGATGTTATGAGTTTCAAGTTCTTGTTCTTTGAGTTTTTGTTCTTGAGATCTTGTTAAAATGGGCATACAAGTGGTAAAGATTTACTATACTTTGATCTATGTTTAGAGAGTGACAAGGATATTCCTAAGTCAAAATAGAATGATGGATTCTATTGATGAGATCCAGGTGATTTTTATTGTATAGTGTTTGTTTTGTGATGAAGGATGATAAATCCTGATGATGAAACTCAACTAACAATTAGATGATAGGTTTGATTATTTAGGCACTTTAAGATGGTTTGATCCAAGTTTAGTAAAACGAATTCACTTGTAGAATCCAATTTCTTCAAGTTCATCCTGTTGTGGTGATAATGAATGATCTGTATTATGGAAAAAGTCCCTAAATCTGATGTTAATTGTCTAAAAAATGTTCAAATTATCTCTCTATTTGTAAATCAACCAAATCCACTAAAATAGGGACCAGATGTGCTAGAACAGAAACTGGATGCAATAGTATGTACCCTAGATGCACTAGAACATGAATTTAATGCACTAGAAGACCTAGTGAATGCACTGGAAAAGATTGTGTATGCGCTGAAGGATGAGTTAAATATGCTAGAAGAGTGACCAAATGCACTAGACTACCCCTTTATATGTGCTAGAATAGAAAGTTGATATGCTGGAAAATTGAGGTAAAATGTGCTAGAGCATGGACTAAATTTGTTGAAAGATGAAGGAAATGTGCTAGAAAATACCCTAGATGCGCTAAAGGATATGATGAATGTGCTAGAACCAGCCAAAGATGTGCTAGACTGCCCCTAAATGTGATTCAAGTTATCTAGCAAATGTTCAACTTAACTCTGTTGGAATCTCAGGTGAATGCACCAGAATATGACCTATATGTGCCAAAAGGTATGATGGATGCGCTAAAATCGAAACTAGATGTGCTAGAAGGTGAGCCAAATGCGCTAAAACATAAGTTGGATGCACTGAAACGTAAGCCAAATGTGCCAAAATATGAGATAAATGTGTTGAAAGGTGTGATGGATGCGCTAAAATAGAGGCTAGATGGGCTGGAAAATGAGACAAATGCGCTAGAATATGAAGTCAATGTGCTAATCTGGAGATGATCACCGTGTTTGAAAGTTTGTCTAATTTTCTCATTTTCAACTCAGTGAATTGGGTGTTTTTTGAATGAAGGATCTTCTGAACAAGGAGTGTGCTTGGTTTTCTTGTCTTTGAATCAAGTGAATTAAATGTTCTTTAATGGATGATCTCTTCAAAATTATTTCAAACACAACAAGTTGTAAAAAAAATATTTCACCCTATGAACTAAACATTAAGTGTATGTTCAAGGATCTGGTCTAATCCCTTTGATTTCCATAGGTATTAAACAATAGCAAACATATCAGTCACTTTTCTAATGTCAAGGTTCATTAATAATATCATAGCCCACATCTTAGAACTATGTCAACTCACACAGTCGTATCACCCCATAGAGGGCGTCTGTGTTTTTTGCTTTACCGGGTCTTAACCAAAGTTGAATCCTTCACTTTTGGCTAGTAATCCCTGGTAGTTATATGGTGAGTATCTTGGGGGAAGATTCTTCCCTCCCCTTGCACTGTGAATATTAAAAATGTTCAGAAATTGGCTCGGCTGGCTACTACACTTAAAGCTCTTAGTAAGGGTTTCCGTTTGGTACAAAAAATGATAAACTCCCTTAGGAGACCTCCCGACCTTTAGAAAAAAGGCTTTTGGGATGGTTATCAATGCACACTACCGTTGACTGGGAGTTTCCTCATAATCATGTTTGATTATAGTGGACTGGAATACTTGGCTTTAGCCATTCCCACTTAGGTTGTTCCCGTAGGGTGAGTACTTTTTACCACTATGGTATGCCTTCTAAAGGTTCTAATACATTAAATGAAAGAGTGAGTCTGGCATTCTGGTCACCTAGTGAAGGGGAGATCATAGGCCTATCACTTTACAAGCATAGTATACATGGGGTTCATTAACCTTGTATTTTAACTAGGTGCCTAATTTAATCAAAGGAAGAAAAAATTAACTCTAGCCCCTACAAAAACCATTAGTAGTTTCAGATAATTGTCTTTGACAACATTTAAATCACCTACAAAATAGAAAGACATCAATTAGTTTCCCGAATTTTAAGTTTCTGCAAATAAAATTGAATGCGCTAGAACAAAAACCATATGCGTTGAAAGATTCCCTAGATGCGCTAATAAACAGACTAAATGCACTCTTCTGGAAAGCATAAAATGAAAACCAAAGTCTTGTATGCACTAGAAGAACAACCAAATTTGTTGGAAGATCCCACAGATGTGTTGAAAGATCCTACAGATGCGTTGAAACAGAGACCGAATGAGCCAAAAGAGCCGCCAAGTGCGCTAGAACAGGAACTGAATACGCCAAAAGATTAGATGGATGTGTTGAAAGATGCTTCAGGTGTGCTACATTGAAATTCACACCCAAACCTGCAAACGGAAAACTTTTCAAAAAAATGTTAAAAATGGGGCTAGGCCCCACGGTGGGTGCCAAAATGTATGTGAAGTATTAAAATGTGTATAAGTGCATAAAGCAAGAAATACTACACAATCAATGAAACATTATATTAGAGAGAATTCAAATAACAATAATCAAATTGAAAGAACAAACTCTCTAATTTCATCCCATTGTTCTCTATCTCCAGGGATTTTTCAAATCATTTTGGCTCTCAGATTGTGTGTATGCACAAGACTTGTCAAATGACCACCTAAAGAATGAGATGCTAGAAATGGAATAAACCTTTCTACATGATTGATTGCTAAATGATATGTTGTAAATGATTGTGAAAATATTATGATAATGCTATGATATTGATAATGGAAATGATGTGACACAATTACAAAAATTAAGATGCAAATAATGCTAAAGCCATGATTGATTAAACTAAATGATACTAAAATGCTCAATGCTAATGCTAAGATAACAATGAAATTTTTGAAAAATGTACTTATGCTCAATTCTCTATATGAAATGTTGTAAATGAGGCTGCATTTATAGATTTCTCCAAGGCATAGGTTGATGTGGCAGGATTCAACGGTCCGGATTTGATCTGGAGAGATGAATGGTCGAAAGTGAAGAGGTTGGAGAGAATCAAGGAGAGTGTTCCCTTAGTGGAACAAATTTTCAAGTGTGGAGGAGAATCAAATGAAGGAGGAATCCAAGTATCTCAAATTGGTTATAATTTGTTGAGATAAATGCCAATTTAAATATTAAGAATATTTATTTTCATGAGACATGATGAGGTGGAAGGTGAGAAGTTACTAGAAATGTGTGCTCAAATTCAAATATAAAATTTGAATTTAATAAAAGGGAGTTAATTAAATAAAACTAACTAATTAAAGTTGTTTATTTAATTAAAACAAGAAGAAAATGATTTAAGATAGATAGAATTTAAGAAAGTGAACTATATAAATAAATTTTGCAATTTATTTATAAGTAGAGGAATTAAAGATTTATTAATTAAATAACTAGTATTTAATTAATTTTCTCCAGACCAATTTTAGGTGTATATAATAGGCATAGATAATTATTATATAATGAAATAGTTATTTTTTTTAAAAGATTATCTAAACTTATAATTTCTTCTAACTATATTTAAACAAGCTATATATGGGTAGGATGGGTGTTGACCTCCTAATTATTCAAAACATCGACAACCTCAATGATCAAATGAAATTATTCAACTCTTTCTAACTAAAAAAAAGAGGTTTGTTTGTGTTCTCCTTCTCACTACTCTCCTCATAGTCTTATAAACTCAAATTATTGCCCCTTACCAAGGAGTAGTGTAACTTTATCAAATTAAGTACGGTTATGAATTTTTTCCCTTACAAGACCTAGAAGAACAAGGCATTTTATACTAGCATATTTCATCCTTACATGGGAAAGGATGTTTTTCAACCTCTTATTAATGTTGATGCAACCTTTGTATAAGCTTTGTAAAACCTATTTTAGCTTTAATTTGATTAATGGTAGAGAAAGTGTACATACATATAAGACTAATATTTATAAATAGGTGATTGATCCAGATAGATGCAAGATATCCCAATATTTCTAGCTCTGAATAATTTGTAGGCCTCTTCTCTAATTGGTGTATTTGTATTCCAAATCAAATGGGAAATTTCGGTTCCATTTAAGTTGAGCCTAATCAATTATCTCTCTCTAACTAATCCTATCCAAAGGGTAGGAAATATTCTCATTCAAATCCTGACTTATCTTAGTCTTGGATACACTTCTCTCTAAGAACTAGCTATTAAATTCTTTGTCTTCTCGATAATTTCATGTTTATATTCTCTTGATTAATGTATTCAATTCCTAGGAGGTTGTTCTTAAGGAAGTTTCCTTGATCAGTTGGAACTTACCTAGGTTTCCTAGCTTATTTCCAAACCAACCTAGCTCCAACTTGCTAACCAACCAAATAATTCAATCATGGCCTTCACCTCCAACTCAATAACTCTCCCAACTAATGAATCAAATCTCATCCTTCATCGATGAAAATAACAAGCCTAGCTTATTCAAAATGATTCAAATATAGTTTGTTGGTGTAACCCATACTATAGGTGAATTCTATAGTGCCCCTCTCGTTTGCTTCCTGTTAATGTCAAGTCAGTGTTTTAGCTTCACCATTTCCTTTTGTTTGATGTGGTGATTATTTTATGGCTCTAAATGATGTGTATGAACCACCACATGTTTGATATGGGATTCCTGAATATGTTAGTTGTTGGAAATTTGTATGTTTACATGATTGGTTTATTATTATGCTTCAATTTGGTGATATGCACTATATATGTTGTGATTAAATGCAACCTTGATTATTGACATTAAGAAGGAATGATTATTTAATTATTTATATGATTGATGCATAGATTTCATTTTATGCTTATGCTATTGGACCCTATTGGGATAATTATTTTATGCTTCAATTGTATATACATTGAGCAGGTACCCTTGACGTGTGTTGAATGGTTATAGGTACGAGGTTATTTATCCACTTGGATACATAGGTCTAATTTATTTCCCAATGATGGTTAATTTAGAGATGTCACATTGGGCCCCTTCATATCCATTCCTTGGTCATACTCGAATTGAGTATGATATGTGTCATATTTGACCTTATGTGAACCCAAATCCAATTTAGGAGTTATTATGGAATCCCTGTGTTGTGAATGAATAATGAATGTTTAACTTAATTGATGGTTTAAATTCTATGTTCTTCCGCAATTGAAATATTGGGAATTCAAATGACACATTCATTATTAAAATATTCTTTGAGCTTCGAGAAAAGGGAAAATATAAGGAAAGAAATGAAATTTATCTATTGTTTAATTTAAATTAAAAAAAATCCTCGGGTTGGGAATTACGAGTTGTGTTTGATTTAATTATTGTATTTGAATTTGAGATTTCATGAATTTAAATGAAAATAGGCTTATATGGATTTAATGGCTAAATTATATGTTAAATGATGTTTTTGAATGTGTTAGAGCCTAAAATTTAATGCGAATTTTAGGTTCTCATAATGTGAAACTTGATTTTAATGGTCAGAAAAATTAGTTGAAAATCAGTCTCAGTAGCACATTTTGAAAAATCATAATTTTGGATCTGTTTAATTTCACACAAAATAATTTTGCAAATATATTCATCTACCATAAGTCAACATACTGTTAAAATTTTGTGGCTCTAGGAGAAATTTTGATCAGTTTTTTGAAACAATTTTGGAGGCAACTTGATTTGTCTTTATCACAATGCAAAATAAAAGATCTTTTAGAGAAACAAAAGGGTTGATTTGGATAGCATCAACTATTAGAACTAGTGGAATTAATCAATATCAGTTCTTTGCTGGTATGGCATGATAATGGGCATGAAGGGAATTTACATTATGGGAAGCAAATTATTAGATCTTGTCATCAGAGGAAAATAAGAGACATTCTAAATTTAACTAATGTCTTTAATGATATCGGCTTACTGCAAAGTGAATTCTTAAATGAGCTCAATGAAGACAATTGACCCTTACATGAAGAGCTCGCCCAAAATGTTACAAAATGAGGATATTGGTAATACTGAGAAATGGAAATCCTCAAAGAGAATATGAACATTTTATTGTAAGGAAATCTTACACAAGGAATAGGAAGCTATTTGCAACTATTTGAAAAAGATATTAGGTAAATATAGTATTTACTGTGTGCTTTAGTTAAGTAATCCCAAATTTGGAGGCTTAGAGTGTATGGCAACATTACTTTCACTATTAGTAGCAAGGAATATGATTCATCGTGGCCTTGTTTGGAAGTCAGTGGATGGGATTCAAATCTTAATTACCTGACAATTATTTGTTATAGTGTGATTTTTGGTGGTTTTGATAAAAGGCCTGAAGCTAGTGAGGAGTGTAGTATTGTTTATTGATCAGCACCACCATAGGAAAAGATAATACAAACAATAGTACAAGGAAAACCATTTCGTGAAGTACATAATCCATTATCAATTTTGTTAGAAGCACACTAGATTAGACCGTGCTCTGGTGAAGGGCGAGGACATTTGGAATGGGATTTTCACAGTTACATATAATGGGGCGGACTTCCAAGTGGACCTGAAACAAAGACTAAAGGACATGGGTTTGCAATTTTTTCGGGTGATTGAAAGGTCAGAGCAATCTACAACCCAAACATTTTTCCAGAGTATATCTAGTATAAGGGTGATAGGGTAGGGTTGGATGGAACACTCATTGTTCCATGCTCTGGGTCTCACCTTGGCGAACCCCTCTGGTGTCACTCTCCACCACCTTAACCTATAGGCCCTAATGCTTGTTAGGCACCCCTGGTTCTCCTGGCCAACTCTACTATCATCTCCATTTCCCTAACCAAGCCAATCTTGGTGCTCTCTCTGCCATTCTCTCCTTAGCCCTTAATCTTCCTAAAGGCTAGCTAAATCTCCAACCTTCACTAATTCGATGCAGGGGTGTGTGATGTCTCCCATGGCTTCAAGACCATCTCCCTAGGGTTCTTGATCATCCACCAATCTCCAATTCTCCATCACTCTCACCAAACCTTATTCTAGGGTTAAAAAGGCTACTAGCCCTTGAGCCCCAATTAGGTCTCCTAACCCGCGAAAAGTGGAAACCACTCCAAAAACCTCTAAATGACCAAGGATCTTTCCTTTGGTTTTGTGTTTCCTATGCCCACACCTTGAATATTTTTGGGGTTTGGATCCTTTACTGTCCGTACACTACCCTAGCCATGAACTTAGCAAATTTAGGCTTGTTTTAAGCCAATTTCTGACCCCCTTGAGATCAGTCCGTTTGTCTGCCACTTCTTGTTATGTGTTAAGCATCCTTCTTGTTACCAAGCCTCTACAAGGCAATCCACATCCTCTCCACACCGTGGTTCACTAGGAGATTGGTACCCCTGTAACCTTAGTGCTCTGCACTTTTTGACTGTCCTAGTCGGGCACTTCCAAGCTCTCCTAGGAACAGTCTTTTGCCATGGATTCCTAACTCCTAAGGACTCCTAACCCTAACCTATTTATAGACATGGAGCCTAGCCACATTCCCACAAGCCCGTACACTATGGTACAGGGGAAATGTAAGCTAAAACTCCATTTCTTTTACCAGTCTGCCAATCAGATCTGTCACTAAAGAAAGAACAAAGTATTTACAAGTAAGCTTGAAAAGAATAACCCAGCTATCTGTTGTTCCAAGAAAGCTTGAAAGATAATTTTACTACATCCTACTCTTATTCAAAATGCCATGATCATTCTATTAGCATACTGATTCAAACAAAGAAACAAAACTGGAAATGTACACCAAAATATCACTGCTCTCTTAATTTCATAACCAAAATACAAACTTGAATGCTTCCAACCCCTGCTTCAGGTCGAGGCCCACCTTAAATATGGTTCCTGAATCAGTTATCTTCTTTGGTCGGACTTATTCATGACCTAATGGTCAAAGTTACAAAATCCACTGTGTTTTTCAACTTTTCCAAATGTTAACAACCTAAGCAAGATGAGCTTCTAAACCCATCCATTCTTTCCACTTCTATTTCTACTGATCACAACAGATCCAGTCTTATTCATAAACCTCAAATGCTATCTAAATGGTCAACATGACCTTCAAAATAACATATCAAAAAAAAATGCAATCTAGACTGCTTAAATGCCTAGTGTTTCCTAGGTGCTCCTGCACCAAAGGGCATTTGCAATTGATCCATTTATGTGTTCCTCAACCAGACCACATCTCATGCCTAATTCTTTAAACTTAAGCACTCATCATTGTCTTCACCAAATGCGAACAACATCATCTCAAAGCAGTTATTCCATGTCCTCAACAAAGAAAGGGACTGTCTAAAGGCCTTCACAATCCTTCAAGGGGATATAACCCAAAAGGGGTACACTCCCCACCCTTCAGTCTACAAATTACTCATTCATCGTCTGGGCTGAGCAGGACATTTGGAGCACATGCAGGTTGTTTCAAACTTAATGAGTGAGCCAACAGAGAAAACCTTTTGCAACATCATTATGAGCTATGCCAAAGCACACATGGTTGACCAAGGCCCTTGGGGTCCTTAACGAAATGGAGATGTTAAGACCTTCACTACATTGATCAATGCCCATTGTAAGGCTGGAAACATGGCTTCTGCATTGAGTTTTTTGAAACACGTCTGAATTTGGTTATGCCCTTAATGAAGTAACATATAATACTCTTAGGGTTGGGTTTATTCTGATGGACAGGGTGGAAGAGGCCTTGGAATTATTGAAGGAATATCGACAAGACACATGTTGTCGGAGTGAGTTCCTTAGCTCTCACCAATATGGTTTTAGGGGAAATTCTCATCAACGGCCAAAGAGTCTTACTTCATCAACAAGAGATATGTATTGATGGAAAAAATTTAAGTGTTCTCGATGCTTCAAGTCATGTCGATGGAACAGTTCGGAAAGAGAATCAAATTCGGGGAAAGTCCTTCCGATGGAGCATGTCACACCGAAAACTTGAGGGTAGATAAAGTATTAAAATAAATACTATGGGTAAAAGGTGAAGTTTAAATATGAAATTGCAGGAGCAGTACACAAGTAAAGATTTTTTAGAATAAGGCTGGAGATCTAAAGTATTTTTATAAAGTAAAGTATTATGTGAAATATTTTAATTGAGGAGGTTAAAAGAAATACATTAAATTATTCAATAGGTGATTAATTTTATTCACTTGGTGAAAATGCATAAGCTAAGCGCAAGGTAAAATACTTCAATAAGGATGGGAAATATTTTCACCAAGGGAGTTATAAGGTGGATATTTACTTTTCCCACAAAAAAGGCATAAGGGGTAAAAAATATAAAGCATTTGCAAAGGAAAGTGGAATTTTTCACCAAGGGGAATAAAAGGATGGGTAGTTATTTACCCGATGAAATAGCTAAAAGTAATGAAATCTTTCAGCCGAGAAATATAAACGGGGAATATTTTTCCCCAAGGAATCATGGAGCGAGTAATTAATTTAAATGGGAAAAAACTGAAGTTTCCAGTAAAAGATAACTACCAACATTAATTATCGCCGAGATGCAAAATGAGATTAAAATTAAAATACTTAATTTTCCGGAAGGAAATTAATTAAGTATTTTATTCACCAAAGATAACTAAAGAGTTGCATTGTGTAGGGTTGTAACCCTAATGTAATGTATATATGTAAGATGATATAAAATCATTAAAGCATTAGATTTTAGGAGAAACAAGAAGTAGGCTAGATAGTTGGTAGTTTGAATAGTTGCCGAAATAAAACATCATGATATGTATTGTAAAATATTTTAAAATTATATAATTGAGAAGAATATATTTATCTGGTGATCCTATTATGGTGTCAATTTTTTGTCAAATTTATTGAAAACATTATCTGGTTGTCTCCAATGTTGCAATTTCCTAATTATTTAAATTGAAATATCAAAGATATTCTTCAATTTATCAAAGCACATTTGTTGCTTTTGTGTGGCTCAATTAATTGGTTCTTGCAAGATAGGATTAAATCCTTTTGATTAATCACAGTAATTTGGAAAAGGACATTTGGATCATTAAGAATAACTTGGTAATTACATTCTTGCAAATTTACACAAGCTATAAACAGTCACAAGTTCCAAGCAATTTTAATTATAGCCATTAAGCAAGTCACCCATTATACATATCTTGAATCCATTAGCCCAACAAAAGTAGGCACTGGTCGCACCATTCAAACCTTAGAATTTTATAAAGTCTTATTAAAACATCCACATCTCAAGTTTAATATTAGGAGTAGGAATAATCTGTAAGCTTTCATCTATTACTCTATGTGCCATCGTAATAGATCCATCAAATCAATCAAGTCATACAATTTTAAGTCTGCTTAATCCATTTAGGTACACCCACCTAGGTCTAGCAGCACCTAAAGAGTAGAAGGTCTAAACCATTTGGCCTTGTTTGTTACCCTAAAACATACCAAGAGATTGGAAAATAGGAAAAATAATTCTATTTTTCTTTTCATGTTGTGAATTTGGGAAAAATAGTGAGAGAAAAACCTTGTTTGAGCAATTTAGAAAATTGTTGATTAGGAGTACAATTCTTATCAGAATTCAATGAGGTCAGATTTGTTGGGACAAGAATCAGGAATGGATTATGTTTTCTTGTTTTTGTGAGTCCTTGCTTGGCATGCTTGGAAATTTTTTCATTTCAAATTTCAAAGGGCATTGAGGCATTTTCCTTGTTTTGAATTTGTTTGAGCATTATTCTTTTTTTTGTAGGAGAATGATTAGGGATTGTAGAATCCTCCCATATCCTTTTTGTTGAACACCCAAAATACTAAGAGGGGGGGGTGAATCAATATTCTAATAAACCATTAAGCTATAAACCATCAAAACATTAAAACATATATAACTGCAATTGTAAGTAAAGATGTGAAATAGATCATAACACCACATAATGCATAAACACTTGGATTTTTATGTGGAAAACCCAAAATGGGAAAAACCACAGTGAGAATTAGCCACAACATATTATAATTGCTTATAAGATATTGCAGGGGCTTACAACCATGACATACTATCCTTGAAAGGCCCATAGCTTGAAATGATTACAAAATAGAGTGTGGCTCGTTGCTAGGAGGTGAAATAATGGAATACACCTTTCATGTGCTGAATTAAATTCCAATTAAGCTTTGAAATACAAAATCCTGCACTAGTTTGTAGTTTTTCAACATACATTGCAATTTTTCCTTGATACAAAACTTATACATACAAGCTTGCATAATATCACATTATCGCACATTTCCTCTTATCATATCTCACCTCTTCAATACAAATTGTTTATATATATATATATATGCTATTACATCCACACACATCAATTAGGTTATCCTAATTAGATGTACACACACTTAATTCAAAAATAGCTTGTTGGCTCAACAAAAAAAATGTGCAAGGCATGATTTAGGTCAGCACAAACTTAAAAAGGATATCTTTGACATTCGTAAAACATATTAATCTTCATACCACTTATTCATGTCGGCCAAAAGAAGACTTGATCACAAAAATAGACCAAACTAACTAACACAAATCAACCATACAATCATATGAGCGTGCGCCCTTTGGAATACATGTAGATTTGATGCTTTCAAATCATCTCCCAAATTCATAATGACTGGATCAAAGTACCGAAGGAATGTGAACCAAATAACTCATACCACTATGCACAACTCTGAGAAGAAAATTGTATGTCGATCTTCTGTCATTTGTATCTTTCAACCCATTCAACCAAATTTTTTGAAAAATTGTTCATAGATGTATTTAATAGTCCTTAATAACATACTAGAACCATATAGTTTGAACTTCTAATATGATTAATTCTGGACCAAATTACCAGATTAGGGTAACTCAAATATAGTCTACCAGATTAGACAAGACTACCAGCAAAAAATGTTGGAATCAATGACAACACACTGGAGGGTTTCTTCTTCATTATTCCAACAATATCCTCATTTTTCATTGATGGCAACATGTGCCAAAAATGAATCTTCAAAATTATCTTCACTCAAACTATGTGAACTCCCCCTTTCAAATATACACCAAAGTATCTTTACAACTCCAAAACTTCAAAACTTCTCCTCAAAATTGCAAAACTTCAAAAATAATTTCTCCAAAACTTTAACTTCTCCCACTAAAAACTTCTCCCCCTTTGACATCAAGGACAAAGGGTGTACCGGTGATAAATTTGCAAAAAGAAGTTGAAATAACATTAATCAACCATATGATCATATGAGTGTGTTCCCTTTGAAATACATGTAGAGCTAGCACCTATAAATCATCTCCCAAAGTCATTTTGACTGGATCAAATTACCAGAGGAATGCAGTCCAAATAACTCATACCACTATGCACAACTCTAAGTAGAAAATTGTATGTCAATCTTCTTTCATTTGTATCTTCCAACCCATTCAACCAAAATCGCTGAAAAATTGTTCATAGATGTATTTAATAGTCCTTTAAATAGCATACTAAAACCACATAGGCTGACATGATATTTAAAATTTGATTGGTGTAGTGTATATTTTTATTTTTATTTTTGACATTTTTCATAAATACAGGGTTATAATGCCCAATATTTTGGGAAATGGGTGAAATGTGAATTTTATGTGAAAAGTGTGTTCTTGGGTGTATTTAGAGAAAAAGAGTATCTTTATATTTTTGAATTTCAAAAAATAAATTTTGAAGAAAATTTTAATGGTGGATTTGGGAAATTTCTAGTTTTTTCCTTGTAAAAATATGAAGAAAATTTCAATGTTTTTCATGAAAATGAATGTTTTTGAATGTTTTGAAAAGATGGTACTTTGTGAAATGTGAAAACAGATGTTGTGGAAAATATTCATTGAATTTGGGAAAAAAATGAATTTTGTGCATTGGTTTTCATGCCACTCGTTGGAGGGTATGATGAGCTTAGGGTTTAAGTGTTAAATAGATTTTGGTAATAGCTCCCAACATGAACCTGGCCCAAACTAGTGTGTAGGCAATCATGGTGTGGGGTGTTTAGATTAATAAGTGAAAACTAATGAAACATTGCTAATTAATTAACCAAGATAATAGATAGCCCTCACATGCCTTGATTTCTTGTAAAGGCTAAGGATGATTGAGGAAGGAAAGCCACTTAAGGAGCATAAGACTTTTAAGATAAAGTACCCTCATATGTATGAGATGATACTTGGTTTGATGTTGAGCCCCATGTGAGTGTCTGTGATAACATTCCCTCTATTGCTCTCTAACATTTAACCCTAGTGTAGTTGAATAGAGTCTTGAAGGATGGTGTATTCCCTTATATCTGTATGTATTTTTTTACCCTTGGTGAACTTTCCCAAGGATGATCTTGTATGGAATTGGTTATTTTCCCCAATACAAATTTATGATGTGACATTGGTGAGTTTTCCCAATGTGTTTTGCATTATTCCATTGTGACTATACCATGTGTTGATATGTAATGGATCCATTATGTTATTTGGATGATTGAATATTTATATGATGTTCATGTGGAGATTATTCATTGTGTATGGTGTGTTTGTAATCCATTCCCCCATTTTTTGGCATGAGTGTTGTGTTTGTGGTCCATGTGACTATCTCCTAGCATGGTGGGAGTGGATCATTTTGATTCCATGAGGTCAAGTGGCATGTTAATCACCATTAGGGACTTGAGGTTCGTGGATTGAGGAATGACATGTAATCGTGTAAATTAAATTTCAATTCATGTAGATACATTCGTTTCATTCATTTATAATGTAATTAATTGATTTGGAACTTCTCTTTAGAGATGATTATAACTTTTAAAAGAAAATAATAGTTTGGTCATTTAGCATGTCTCAGTGTTGGTGTTGGGAATGATTTACTATGCACATTCTTATCATGTTGTTAAAATTCTTAATAAAACATAGAAACACTTTATTTGGTGCTTGAAATGAACATAATTATGCATTTTCATAGTTGGGCAACCTAGTCTTGCACCTAGGTAGCCCTATCAAACACTACATTGAATCAGGTTTTCCAAAACAATTTATAACACTATTGGGGTTCCTTGGATAATTCTAGGGTGGGATGGTAGAAATGGGTGTGGCTTGGGGTAAACTAGGGAGTTTTGGTATTCAAGGGCAACCTAGTTTTGATAGGTCTAAAAACTCAAATTTTTCTTGTGTGTTGGGGTGGCCTGGTACTATGTTGGGGCGAGCATGGTCCCCATACAAATTCTAGAATGTAAAACCTCTTAATTAGGGTTAGTTAAGGGTTTTCTAATCCTAATAACCTTGTTAGATAATTTTTATGCCTTTTTGTTTGTCTGTGATGATCATTTTCATTGACTAGGTCTTCAAAACCTAGTCAAGTTTTCCCTCCTTTTGATCTTGATAGTCTTCTTAGTTTTGAGACCTCAGATGGGTAAAGCATGCCAATTCATTTTTTTCATCATGTTCCTAGTGGTCTAGTTATGTTTTTTTCTAGTTATCAAGTGTCATCATTGAGGACTTAGGTCATCTCTTGCATCATTTTATGTGCAACCTTTTGAAATGACTCAATTGTCAAACCTAGGGTTGGGGAGGTTGTTCTCTTAGTCTTGTGAAGGCTATAATACTTATTCGTACATCATGTGAGTTTCCTCAATAATAATCATAGGTCATGGGGTGTTTTGGAGTAGTTTATTCCCTTGGGTGATGTCACTTTGTGATGAGATGTATTGGGAAATGTGAGCTTATTTGGAAGTGACTTGTCATTCCATTTTGTGGTGAGTTGTTCCTCTTGGTTAGAAAATCTCTTGCGAATATTTTCCTTTGTGTGTTTAGATGTGGATTGGAGGATGATGTTTCCCTCATCCTATTCCAGATTTGTTTGTGAGAGAATGTGATTGTGGGTTGTAACCAATCGTTGTGTGGAGATGTTCTATTTCTCCCTCTTTTGTTCATCCTGGTGGATCTATCCCATGATTGGTTAGTATTCCATTTTTTCCACCTTGATTATGAAATGTTGAAGTGACTTGTTGTCTCTGGCATCGTGTCATTATGATACTTGTGTGCATGTTCTTGTGCAAGTGCAACATGTCATTGTTGCATTATTAGTTTAGTTATTTCAAAAAAATGTTTTATCAGGTTTTGTTGTAACCTTGTCAGCTCAGGGCATTACAAATTCTCCTAGTTGGATGTATATGATGGGTGGTTGTGATTTTGAAGGTATTTCAAGTGGGATCTACCTATAGAAGTGAATTAATTAGTTATAATAGCTAAATATATGAGGCTTGTTTTTACTCCCTTGATGCCTAACATCTTTGATCCCATACTAAACCACCTAGGGTGTCATCAACCTTTCTTGTCATAATAAAGGTGCTTTAATTTGAATCTACTATACAATTATAGATTAATTTATCTTGATAAATAAATTTTAGATGGAATGACTTGGGTTTTATCTTGCTTGCTTCTCTTTATACCATGTTAATAATCATGATAAAGGTTCTTGAATTGGAGTCTTACATGCAATTATAGATTAATTTGTCTTAATAAATTAATGCTATATGGAATGTATTTGGTTTTATCTTTCTTACCTCCCTTTCTACCACTTGAATAATCATGTGTGAAGGCTTGATCACTTCAGGTGTGTTAGCAACTTGGTATCTTTGTTTTATTTTCATCTTATATTTCTTCATAGATTCTTCTATCATCTTCATCTATTCTAGGATCAAAATAGCCTCCCAAAATGGTATATTGATTATGTATTTTTTTAGTTATTTCACAATATTGAAGGAGCCTTAATATTTTATAAACTTCTTACTATATTGGGTGCCCAATTCACTCTTGATTTCTTTATCATAGTAAGTTTTATTTTTCTTTGCTTCTAGTATTTCTTTATTTACCTAAAAATTCCAAGCTTATTGATATTTGTAATAATTAGAGCCATCGACCTTGAAGTTGAAGTCACACTTATGCCAAATCGTAAGGCTTCCTCATCTCTTTCCTCTAGGTATGCCAAATAGTGAGGCTTCCTCATATCTTTCCTTCATAGAACTCATTTTATTAACTTGTATCTAGGCCTCCACTAACTTATTTTTGTCCCTTGTCTGGTACTAAAAAAATATGCTACTTTTCTATACTTGTGGAGGGCTTAGTTACTACATATAATTCATAACCTTCCTGTGTCACCAATGTTTTCTCTAGAATTTTATATAGGAGCATCCTAGGGTGTAAGAGAAATTTTTCCATTACCAAAAAAAATATTTATTTGATTGTTTGTAGGTTTACAATCACATTCCAACCATTAGTTAGTCACAACACTTGCACATTCTATCTCACAATTGGTAACATCCATTCTATATTAATCCCACAATTTTTTATTTAATTTCAATAATTTTCTAATCACTTCAAAGGCTTGATTTGATCTCTAACCTACTATCGAGCATAATTAACTATTTTTTTTATTTTACTCTCTGAGGATTGCAACAAATTTTAAAAAAATATGGAAATAAAGGAACACATTTCAAGGTACATTGGATCTAGGAGAGCTTATGGCATGAACCACATGTAGATTAATCTATCCACCAACACCACTTCTAATTTAAGATATTCTTTCACATATTTGATTGAATACACATTTCATAAGGTATAAATATTTGTGCCACTTTGTTTCCAATTGAGATCACAATCATAAGGCTATAAGATGCTATATAAAAAATGTTCATGATTATTAGAAAGTATTTAAGATGATAGAAATAAGTTATTCTAGAATTATAACTTGTCAATTTTGCATTTCATTGCAATATCATTTGAATTATGCAATTCACACATACTATGCCCATTTACAATCAAATCACTAAGGCCTAGCATGTTAGAATCCCATTGCAATTGAATATAACTTATTTATGACTATGAATGAATAAGAATCATATTATTATTTTATTTTTCAATTGAGTTATGTTGTGTTTTATATATTCATTGCATGGTTGGATAATCCTTCATTGGATCCTCCATTCATGACTTCATCAAGTGGTATTAGAGAATAAGGTTTGGTATCATGAAGGTTTTTCTTGTGAAAAATAATTTAATTAAGACAACCAACAATAAATTTGAAAATATGACACTAACTTAGAGGTAGTTGCAAGAATTGATTGTAGGAAAATTGTTAACTTGAAGCAATCCACACCAGATCTAGGGGGAGATGCCTCCATGAAGAGTTCAAGATGTTGCTAATATATTTTAAAGAATGAAATAAATTTTCAAGATGATGAGTCTAATGGAAGTCTAATCAAATGTTGTGGAGGAACACGAAAAAATAATTTTAAACCTAAAAAATGGTGATGAGAGTGATGAGGATAAATGTGAAATAGAACATGTGTAAGCTAATAAGTAGGGTCTATAAAACCTAGAAGAAGAATAAATGTATTAGGTGAAAATTTTGAAGGCTCAGAGAACTAGAATTAATATTTATAATTATTTTCATGATTTGAATCTTAAATAATTAATTCATTGCATAAATGATTTAGAAGAATATTTTGAGTATGAATAAATTGTAGATCCTAAGAGTGTTACATTTTATAAAACTAAGTTTAAAGGACATGATGTTTTTTGGTGGGAATAATTATGATTAGAAAGAATTAGGAGAGGAAAATAAAAGATAACGAAGTGGGATATAATGGCTGTAAGTTTTAAGAAGCAATTATTACCTATTGACTATGAATTTGAATTGTTTAAAAAGTTACAAAATTGAAGGTATAAAGATAGGGAAATGAAAGAATATATTTAGTAATTTTATAATATGATCATTAGGACTAGACATAGAGAAGCAAGAAAATGAAAGGTTACAAGATATATCAATGGATCGAGGAGAAGTATTTAGGAAGAAATAAGCTTCATAACGTTGATGATAATAGAAGAAGCATTTCAATTTTCAATGAAGGTAGATGAGAAACTAAATTTTTTTTTGAAAATAGATATTTCGCAAAGAGGAAGATGGGGAAGATAAAATATAAGTTTTGAGATGTTGAAGTAGGTGATATAATAGCCAATGTTAGCATTGTCATATTTTAACATGGCATTTTAGGTGGATTGTGGTGCAAATGAAAGTGCAATAGTAGTGTTGAGCCAAGAAGGAAGAACAAAAGAATATTTTAGTTAAAAGTTGAATGATGCAAGGAAGAGATGTTCAATATATGATCAAGAATTTATGCCATAATTCAATCATTCCAAAAGTGAAGACATTACTTGTTTCAAAAGGATTTTATGTTTTAAACTAATCATCAATTATTATAGAATCTAAATAGAAAAGGAAAGTTGAATGAAATACATGTGAGACAGGAATAATTCTAAAAAATAGAAAATGGTAAGTGTATTGATGTGAGGGTTTAAACACATTTACACCTTCTCTATGTTGATTAGAAAAAGAGATCTCCTAGGGATATGTTGATTAGAAAAAGAAATCTCCCAAGGATAGGATTGAATTTCAACCTTGAGGTGAGTCAACCCTAATAGAAGGATTTGTTGTTTTCTTATGACAAAAAATGATTGAACTACACTTTTGGGAGATGAAAATAAAATACTTAATGAACTCAATTATGTGGTGTAAAAATTGAAATGAAGATTTAAAGGATAGCATAAACAAAAACTACAAATTTCAGGTAGATCTAAGAAGGGATGAATGATGTGTACCTATCACCAAAATTGGTTGTTGAGTGTCTTGCCAGGACAAATTCACCCTAGGGTGAATGGGTCTCTGTATAGGGGTTCAAAATATAATTTCACAACCCTCTGATGAAAACTTTGACAACTTTGCAAAATTACTCTTTCGATCCAATTTCAGTCATTCATCTATTAATCTGCACACACAAAGAGAGGGGAAATGATTTTTTTTGGGTGAATAGGGGTTTAACTTGGTCAAACCCTGATTTGTAATTAAACCTTGATGATCAAATAATTAAAAAATGGAAAGGATTTGATGAATGAATAATGTTATGCCACAACTCACCAAACCCTTAATGTTTGCCCTTAGAGGATTCAAGTCTAACACATCACTCTAAGGAGCTTGATCTTGCATGAATTGACTTGATTGGATGCTTGATTTGACATTTGATTTTATGCTTGAATGATTGAAACCTACATCACAATGTTCTCTCCAAAACATGATATGAAGATGCATAAACTTTAACATGATGATATGATCTTGATTGTTGTTGTAGATGACTAATAATGCTAGTCTTAAATTCTCTTGAAAATAATATTTTCTCTTGTGAAAGTTGAATTAATACTAGATTAATACAAATGTTGATGGGATAGGATGACAAAGATCAAGGAGGTGGCCAAGCCCCCAAGATCAAGATCCCATGGCAAACCAACATAATCACAAAGGGACACACATATGTATGATATGAAGCAACAAGACAAGATACAACATCATAAAATATCAAAATTAATGTGAAAAGAAAAAGATGGAAGGAATAACAAGTTGCATTATGCCACATCCTTTAATACTCTCATAAGGATGTAAAATCACTTATGAAACAAATGTCTCTAAAATAAGGAAAAGTTGTGTTATGCTAGGTGGCCATGAAAAATATGCTCACAAGGGCTAGTGTAGTCCGATATATACTAAGTGAGCCCCCAAGACAAATATGAGAAACACACACTAGGTCTACAAGGTGTGATTCCACAAAAAAAGTGGTGATGGGAAAGTCATGCTAGGTCTACAAACTCCCATATGTCAACCATACCAAAATATATACTCCTTGATAACTTTGATAAGGCACCACAACATGATCAATATGCTATGCTAATGCTACACTAAATTAAAACTTTGTGAATAAAGTGAAGCAAGAAATGTCAAAATGTTAATTCCAATATGAAATAATGCCAATAAAACAATGCCAAAGATAATTCCAATGTAATAAGACAATTCCAATGTAATGATCACACTTCCTAGGAGATGTATTCTATCATCACTAAGAAGGGAACATGCAAACACTGATCAGGGGACAATATGCCCCCCACTTAAAATGTCAACATACTTGCTATGTTAATATTTTAAGTAGAAAGAGAGGAAGGGGGATCCTTGAAAAGAATGTGCATCTCCAAAAACCTAGTTATCCTTGCCCCCTAAGCGTAGAGACAAGCTTCCAAGATAAATATGGTTGCACCTAATATTGTACCACCATGAATTGAAATGAGCAAGACACATAAAGCTACTAATACCACATAGTGACAAGCAACATGATAGGATGAAAATCATTATCAATTAAGTAGGTGCATCAACACAAGAGCACCACAATCCTTAAGATATTGAATTTTATTACTCAAGGCCTTACATTCATTGGTAGAATGAACATGCACTCGATGATATGCACAAAATGAGATTTTTTTGTTGAATTTCTTTCTTGTTCTTGGAGGAAGAGTAATCAAGCAATCTTTGAGAAGCTTTGATAAGATAGTCTCTTGATCAATAGTAGATGTTCCTTTATTTTGTGAAAGATATCTTTCATACTTACTACAATGTGTCATACATACACAAGACTCTCTAGATTGTGAGATTTTACACTCTCCCTTAAAAGAGGGTGTAAAATATAATGAACCCAATCATCGCTAAGATATGTGTTTGAAGATGAAGCAATATTTGTCCTAGGAGTGTTTTTTGTGATGACATTGATATTGAGTGAAGGTTTATTTGATGTTTTTGTTTCTTTCGAAGGAAAATAACCAAGACCTCTTGTTTGTTCTTGTGGGGTAGGCTCTATAGGGACATGGATACCTTTTTCTTTAAAACCACATCCTTTTCCATTATAGCCAAGTTGTTTCAAAAGATCATAACCTCTTCCATAAAAATTTTCCATTTCTTTTGGATTTGGTGGTTTCTCATGATCACACTCATCATATGTGGATGTATAATTTTTTTTTTCCTCTTCTAACACTAAACTTTGGATACAACACCTTTGACCATTTCTAATAAACATATCTAAAGTGCATAAGAATATATTCAACATAGATTAAATGCGAAGAAACATAATAACACAAGCCTGCAACCTAGAACACCACTGCAACACACTATTTCTTCTTTTTACCAAATTTTCTCAAAAGAACTTGGAAACCAAGCATCATAAACACATCCTCATCATCTTCAATGCTTCCTCACACAATTAAACTAACTACAATATAGAAACTCAACCATTGATCACAAAATATTATCACAACAACACTAGAGATTGACACTATTAGCTTTACTAATGACAACATAATGCAACTAATCAAAGCATGGATAACATCAATTTATCACATTCTTTCAAAAACCTATAAAAAATAGACACCAATGACAACACAGGCTTGTTGACATCAATGACAACACTAACTTCTCATACTTGCAAAAATCTCCTCCTTTGTCATTGATGGAAACACATGATGTGAAAACCCATCAAAGACACAACTCTAAACATCAACAACTCTTCAAATTACTTGTCCCCCTTTTATAATTAGCTTATTACTTACTCTTCTTGAATAGCTTATCTTTTTCACATGACTCTCTCTCCCCCTATGCTATCAATGGAAAAGGACAACATAATTGCATAAATCATTCTCTCCCATTGACATGAATCAACCTTCTCAAAACTATTTTATAACAACATTTTCTTTACTACTCTGTATACTCCCCCTTAGGAGCACACACCAAACTGCACCAAATCAACTACCATAGCACAATGACAACACACACCCTTCTGACTACAACAACCAAAAATGCTACTATCTACCCTCCTTGAGAGGTAGCCACCAACATCAATCCAGAACAAAGAAAATTTTGAGATCCAATGGACTAATGCATATCCTTGTGCATCTAGTTCAAATAAGGAAGGGAAATAACCACCAACTTCTCCCAAAGCTACTCAAAAGTATCCTTTGGAAGAGCCTTAGTGAATATATCAGTAATTTGATCCTTTGTAGGAACATATTCAAGCTTTACTTCATTCTCCATAACCTTCTCTCTCATAAAGTGATACCGAATTGAGATATTATTTTCCCTTAAATGCATTACTAGGTATTTGAAATATTTATTGCACTTGTATTATCACAGAAGATAGAAATAGGCTCATCATACACCACTTTGATATCCTTCAATGTTTTCCTCATCTATAACAATTGTTTGCAGCAAGATGTTGCTACAATGTACTCAACCTCTATAGTAGATAAAGAAACTAAATCTTATTTCTTGCTTATCCATGATAAAAATCTACATCCAAGAAAGAATAAACCACCACTTGTAATTTTCTTATCATCTACACAACCAACCCAATCTACATCTGTGTAAGAACTCAAAGTGAAATCAGTATCCTTTGGATACCATAAGCCATGAGTCAGAGTTCCCTTCAAGTATCTGAATATCCTGTTTACTGCTACATGTGATTCTCTAGGATCTTCTTGAAATCTAGCCACAAGAAAAACTACATGCATAATATATGGTCTAGTAGCAGTTAGATATAGTAGTTCACCAATCATTGATCTATACTTGCTCTGATTAGCCTTAGGATATTCATTATTCTTGCTCAACTTGTAACCAATAACCATATGGGTACACACTGGTTTCTAATTTTCCATTCCAAACTTCTTCAACATTTCTTTGACATACTTTGATTGTGAGATTAAAATGCCTTTATTTGTTTGATTGATTTGTAGCCAAAGGAATAAATTCATCTCCCCAAACATAGACATCTCAAACTCATTCCAAATTTCTTCTACAAACTTCTTACACATAGCTTCATTTCCTACAAAAATTATGTCATCAACATATACAACCACAATCAAATTTTGATTTTTTTCAACTTTAAAGTAAATATTACTATCTGTGGTACTTTTATTAAATCCTTGTTGTATCAAATACATGTCTAACCTTGCATACAAATCTTTACAAGCTTGCTTTAGTCCATATAATTCCTTCTTCAATCTACATACAATATCTGATTTGTCTGATAACTAAATTCCTTTTGGTTGTTTCATTTATACCTCTTCTTCAAACTCTCCACTCAAGAAAGAAGACTTCACATCCATTTGATAAAATTTGAAATCCTTATGTGTTGCAAAATCCAAAAACATCCTGATAGCCTCCATTCCTGCCACCAGAGAAAATTTCTCCTCAAAATCTATTCCTTCAACTTGTGAGTAGCCTTTACACACAAGTCTTTCCTTGTTCCTTACCACTTCTCCATTCTCATTTAGTTTGTTCCTAAACACCCATTTAGTTCCAATTATATTTTAGTTTATAGGTCTTGCGACAAGTTCCCAAGTCTGATTCTTCTCAATCTATAGTAGTTCTTCTTCCATAGCCTTTATCTAATGTTCATCTTTGCATTCCTCAATTATTGTTTTAGGTTCAACTTCAGAAAGTAAACCTGGATTTACCTCTTCTTCAGTAGCTTTATTTCTTGTCAATGCACCTTTTCTTTTGTCTCCAATGATCTATTCTTCAGAATGATTCTTCTACACATACTTAGGGGTTCTAGGGGTTCTTTTCAGAGCTTCTTCCTCTTCAATTTGTACTTAATTTTCCTTATATTTTTCCTCTTCTTTGCAAGTAGGCTCATCTGATTCATATCCATCTATTACTCCTGAATTATGAAAATCTTCATCAAATTTGACACTTTCACTCAACAATCTTTCTCAATCTCTTTTTGTAGCATATGAAGACATTTCTTCTAGTAGAGTATCTAAGGAAGATACCTTCATCATACCTTGCATCAAACTTTCCTAAGTTTTCTTCATCTCTTTTGATGTAACATTTTCTTCCAAACACACTGAAGTACTTGACCATAGGAATCCTTCCATACCATAGCTCATAGGGAGTCTTTGTGTTGTTTGATTTTGTTTTAACTCTGTTAAGAATGTAAACAAAAGTATGAATTTCTTCTCTCTAGTAGACTTTCGACAAGTTTGCTTCTCTCATCGTAGTCCTTATAGCTTCTTGAATAGTCTTGTGTTTCCTTTCAACCACTCTATTTTGCTGAGGAGGTCTAGGGGTATATAGCTACCTCTTTAAGCCATGATTATCACAAAACATATTAAATTAATTATAGGTGAACTCTCCACCTCTATCAGACATCAAACACTTTATTTTCATATCCATTTCATTCTCAACCATAATTTTAAATGCTTTAAACTTATCTAGGGCTTCAAAATTTTCTTTGTGAAAAGTAACCCATGTCATTCTAGAATAATCACCAATCAATAGCATGAAATACCTATCACCTTGAAGACTTATTACTCTTGTAGCACCAAAAAGATCAATATGCACCAACTCTAACAATCTGGTCGTAGATTGTTCTTTTCCTTTGAAACTTCTTGTTTTCTTTCCAATGTGACAATCCTTTCAAAAAACATTGATAGGCTTTGTAATCTTTGGAAGATCTCTCACATCTTGAATTGAACTAATTCTTACTATATTATCAAAATTAATGTGACACATCCTCCTATTTCATAACTAACTTTCATTAATCTGAGTCATAAAGCAATGACCATCAACACCATTAATTTGAGACATTTACATCTATCCTTCTTCCATAATAAATCAAAGTTCTAGACCCTTTTTTTGATCTCACATCCATTATTCTAAAACACAAGATTGTATCCTTTACTACACATTTGTCCAACACTTAAGAGATTATACCTCAAACCATTTACATAGTAAACAACATCAATATTATTCTTTCCATAAAAAATGATTGAACCAATTCCACATATCTTAGCACCTTAATCATGACCAAATATAACAATTCTTCCATCATACTTTTCAATTTTAAAAAACTTAATCTTGTCACCGGTCATATGGTTAGAGCATCCACTATCAATGATCCAATAGTTCTTATCTTGTCTATCATGAAAAGAAGATACCAAAGTACCTTCATTCTTGTCCCTTGTTTCCAGAGAGCTTTCCTTCACACATCTTTCAAAGTTACCATAATTGGTTTCACCTTTTAAAGCCATAAAATAGCATTCACCATCATCATCATCTCCATAATCAGATTCATCATCAAAAATAATTGCATCTTCTCTAACATAATAGATTTTCTTAATCATCTTACTTGTGTTCTCCTTGTTTTTGTCATTCACAATTCTATTTGGACATCTTGAAGCATAGTGACCTATGTTTCCACAAATACAAAATTTGAAACGAAAATTACCTTTGTACTTACTAGTACCATTTTTCATCCTTCTCATAAATTTATCTTCCACATCATCAAGATCCTCTTGATCTGATTCTTCAATCTTCTTTGATTTTCCAACCTTAAAGGCAGTCTCAACTTTTACACCATTATTTGCACCAAATTATTTCATTTCAAATGTAGTTAGGGATCCATACAACTAATATCTAGTATATAAATATAGATTTGAAAATTCCTCAATAGTATAAAATTTATAACTATAAGCTTTAGGAAGAGTTCTGAGAATTTTCTTTACCACTTTTGATTCTTTGACTTTTCCACCAAGACCTCTGATGGAATTGACCACTTCATCTACCTTCTACATGTAGCTTGTAATATTTTCATCTTCAAACATCTACAGGTTCTTAAATGTGATCTTCAGATTCTACATCTTAGCTTGTTTGACCTTATCATTTTCTTCATAAATACTTTCCAACCTTCTCTAGATTTCTTTAGCAATTTTCAGATCCATAACTTTCACTAATTCAAAATTTATAAGACTACACAAGAGAGAATACCTTTCTTTAATATTGCATTCATAGGCCTTGATTTCAACTTTAATGCTTGGACCATTTGTAGGCATTGTATAATTATTTTGTAATACCTTCCATATGTCAAATCCAATATAAACCAAATAACCTTCCATCCTTGTCTTCTAGAATGCATAGTTTGTGCCATCAAGCATGGGGATCTCCTTCTTGTGCACCATCTCGGATCTACCTCAAGTGGTTAAGCTTTTCTTCCAAGGAACATTTCTTTGATACCAATTGTTGAATGCACAAGACAACTGAGAGGTGGGTGAATTGGTTGTACCTTAAAACTTCAAAACCCTTATACACATTCAAATCCACTTTCATTAAATAAACCCTTTAATATGTTATGATGTTTTATCATGGAAATAAAATAATAGAAATTGAAACATAACAAAACCATACACATGAGAACACCATATTTACATGGAAAAACCAAGATCAAAAAACCACAGTGAGGATTAGCTCACAATATAAGTAATATCAACACCGATTACAAAGGCTCGTTGTCGGAGGGCTCATTGCCTAGAAAAATAAAGACTCGCTGCTAAAGGATCATTTCCAAAATAGAAAATAAGATAAAGAAGAAGTGTTACACAAATAAATCCATCTCAATTCAATAGAGAAATCCACCACAATATCATTAACACACTCAAAACATGGTTGAAGAATTGTAGACACCTTCTTCTCACTACATCAATTAATCTAACACATGAAAGCTCACACTACACTTCTCAAATTCACACTCTAAAACTATACAATTTTCATAATTCTTGTCTATCTATTCTATCACACAATCCATCAAAAAATCAACTCATATTTCTACCGTCTTCAATCTTGAAACATTTCTCCAAGGCTGGTTATGCACCTCAACCATGCAAATTCAAATTAGGTTAGAACCAAAAAATTCCTTCGATGGAAAGGAATGAAGTTGGACCAAAACCCTCCTTATATAGGATCTAAATACATCCTTACACACCACACCATGCTTCTACAAACAACTAATCACCTTCACAAGTAGTGTAAACACCAAGGTCAATTGATACCTATTTAAACACCACTAAGATTTTAAGTACAAACTTCCTTTGATCTATCCATAAATCATGGAAAAAAAATTCACCTAAAAAGATAGAATATTTCATAAACACCTTAAAATATAACAAAATTATTTGCAACAACTTTCACCTAAATAATGTACACACCCAATACATCTAAACAACTCTGATATACACTGTAACTCAAGAAACTTAATTTTGAAGTACCAAACCTTGAACCACTTCAACTAAAGAAAGATACCAACACTAAGCACTCCTTAAGATCCAAAAGACCTAAAACATAATTGTAAAGAAATGCAGAGAAGAAAAATTTCTCCCAAATACCTCTACAATACACAACTCACACTTTGGTGAATACAACTTCTTTTGCATATCAATCCAACACACCAAATTATAGACACAACACCTTTGATCATTTCTAATCAACATAATTGAAGCACATAAGCATATCTTCAACCTAGAAGAAATGTGGAGCAATAAAAGAACACAATCCTGCAACCCAAAACACCACTACAACACATTGCTTCTTCATCTTATCAAATTTTCTCAAAAGCACTTGGAAACCAAGCATAAAAAACACATCCTCATCACCTTCAATACTTCCTCAACACAACTAAATAGACTACAATATAGGAACTCAACCATAGATCACAAAATGTTATCACAACAACACTAGAGGTTGACACTAGTAGCTTTACTAATGAAAACATAATGCAACTAATCAAAGCATGGATAACATCAACAACTCATATTATTCCAACAATCTATAAAAAATAGACACCAATGAAAACACTAACTTCTCATACTTGCAACATCTCAATGAGTGGATCTTTTGACACCAAAGTATCTTTGACACAAATAGGAGAGATATTGGAAGAAGAACAAATGTAATTATCATGATTGTCCAAATTTGTATTCTATTTTACCAAACTAACATCATACATAGGAGATACAGTGGGAGAGGGATTAATGAAAAACAAGAAAAGAGGGGAAAGGACTTCATATTCATATGCTTGTAACAACAATTTCCTAGAGTATTCAAAAAGATCTGAAAATATAATATAAAGTATGATAACAAGAGATTTTTTCAATGAAAAAATGATGTAATAATTGTTCTACATATTTGAAATGCACCATTTTTTCCTAATGTGTAATAAATCAACCAAAATGATACTTTTCTTGCACATATAATGACTGTGTTTGACAACTTCAAAAAATAGATTTACTAGTAGAAATAGAAGGCAATCACAGAGACAAAAATTCACCCAAATAGTTGTTAAGACACTTGCACATGGACAGATTCGCCTAAAGGCGAATGAGTCCTTGCTCAGGGGTCTGAAAAATGAAAAATGCAAATTCTGAGTTATTGTTAGTGTTCTCTATTTCAAGTTGTAGACTGTTATTTTTGTGACAAATATTTATATATTTTGATTTCTAAATGAGAATGCAACTAATGAAAAAAAATGAACAAAATGACAACTTTTTGAATGCAAAGTTACCTAAAATTTTGATCTAAATGACTGAAAAATACTCTTGATACAACTAACATGCAAATTGTATGTAATATTTATGTAATATTTTTGGATTTTTTTGAACTTAAATGATGCAAAATGTAATTTTAGATGATGCAAGATGCAATTTTGAAACCCTAAATAAAATGAAAAACAAACTAATGCAAATCCTAGATCTAGGTTTTGAAAAGACTAACAAATCAAAAAACATAGTGTAAGAATGTTAGGTTCACCAAAATGAAACATAGAAAAAATTAATTGTGTGGTTGTGAGGGTTTAAACACACTTACACCTTCTCTATTTTCATTAGAAAAGAGATCTCCCAAGGATAGTATTGACTTTCAATCTTGAGGTGAGTCAAACCTATTAGGAGGATCTATTGTTTTCTTATGACAAAAAATGATTGAAATGCACTTTTGGGAGATGAAAATAAAATACTTAATGAACTCAATTATGTGGTGTAAAAATTGAAATGAAAATTTAAAGGATAGCATAAATGGAAACTACAAATTTTAGGTAGATCTGAGAAGGGAAGAATGATGTGTACCTATCACCAAAAGTGGTTGTTGAGTGTCCTATCAAGATGGATTCACCCTAGGGTGAGTGGGTCTTTGTACAAGGGTTCAAAATCTAATTTCATAGTCCTCTGATCCTAGATCTACACTCTCGATTCCTCTGAATTTCATTGTCAAAAAGTCAAAAAAAAAAATTATAGGTGAGTTTGTGTGGCTTGAAAACTTTGATGACAACTTTGAAAACTTTGTAAAATTACTCTTTTGATCCAGTTTTAGTTTTTCACCTACAAATATGCACACACAAAGAGAGGGAAAATGTTTTTTTTTGGGTGAACAGGGCTTTGCCTTGGTCAAACCCCAGTTTGGTAATTAAACCTTGATGATAAAACAATGAAAAAATGGAAAGAATTTGATGAATGAACAATGCTATGTCACAACTCACCAAACCCTTAATGGTTGTCTTTAGAGGACTGTAGTCTAACACATCACTCTAAAGAGCTTGATCTTGCATGAATTGGCTTGATTAGATGCTTGATTTGACACTTGATTTGATGCTTGAATGCTTGAAACCTACATCACAATGTTAGCTCCAAAACATGACATGAAGATCCATAAACGTTAACATGATGATATGATATTGATTGCTACTGTAGATGACTGATAATGTTGCTCTTCAATTCTCTTGACAATAGTATTTTCTCTTGTGAAATTTTCCTTAATGCTAGATGTTTTGAATTGATAAAATAACTATGTATTTATATGTGTTTATCTAATTTCCCAAAAATTAGATTCCGTAAGTCGACATTTGAAACTTGAATTTGAATCATTAAAATGCTACCAAAAACATATTAAAAATTGGGTCTTAGAACTTAAGGAGGACCCATTCATCCTTGGGCGAATGGGTCTTGGGACCTAAATCCAAGACACACAATTCCAAGATGTTTAAATTAATGTGGGAAATTGTTTAATATAAGTTTCAATTTCAAAAAATGGGAATAATAAGGCTTAGGAATGCATAATTTAAATCATTATAAGCTTAATTAAGTCCAATTAATTAAGGGGATGCAAACATAGTCTGAAAATGTAAAGGATTACATTTTTCTAGACTACAAACTCACATATATTTATACTTTTATATTGAAGCATAGCAATGGAAAATACAATTTGGTTGTCAATGCATTAAGAGAGAAAATTTTCTAACTAATATGAGAGTAGAAGTAGTTGGATTTGAAGAGCTAAAGTAATTATAGAAAAGTTAATCCAAATTTGGAGAAGGATGGGTAACATGTAAATAATAAGTAAGTGTGGACATAATTAAATGATTAGATTATTTGATCCAAAATAAGATATTGTTTAAGGGTAATCAATTGTGTAATCCAAGGAGTTAAGTGAGAGAAGTTTTGAACTAGTATAAGTATAGAAAAAAATTAGTAGTAAATTTTAAAGTGGATAAGATAGTGGCAATTGTACACAAGAACTAATTTTGACCAAAAATATATAAGGATGGCAAGAATGTTCAAAATTACAAGACTTGTCAAGTTGCAAAGGGAAGTAGTCAAAATGTTGGTTTATATTAGTCGTTATCAATTCTAGAGAGAACTTGGGAGGATATAGGTATGGATTTTGTATTGGGGTTTCCTAGAACACAAAGAGGATATGATTCAATATTGGTAGTCATGGATAAATCTTTTTAAATGGTATACTTCATTCCATATAAGAATAAAATGATGTAGTACATGCAATTGATTTATTTTCAAAGTAGTGAGATTGCATTGGTTACTAAAGAGAATTGTTTTAGATAGAGATTCTCAAAATTTTAGTTACTTTTGGAGAACCTTCTAAAAGAAGATAAATCCAATTTTGGAATTTA
This sequence comes from Sequoia sempervirens, assembly GCA_007258455.2. Lineage (NCBI taxonomy): Eukaryota > Viridiplantae > Streptophyta > Pinopsida > Cupressales > Cupressaceae > Sequoia > Sequoia sempervirens. The sequence goes on along the minus strand of VDFB02058242.1, from coordinate 712,947,665 downwards.
GTTCATCATATCACCCACAAAGTTATGGATAAATATAAGTAAAAAGTATTTTAAATAATTTATTGAGATGTTTGGTTGAAGAAAAGATGGGAAGTTAGGATATAATTTTACAATAAGAAAATATTACATATGATAGTTCAATAAACAATAATATATAAAAAAACAAGTTGTAACTGCATATGGTAATAGTCCAAGAAACATATCAAAATTGAGGGATATCAATAATGAAGCGAAGAGGAGTTTAAAAGAAAAATAATTTATTACACACATGAAATGTAGTGCATGTGGAAGTAAAGAGTCACTTGGATATAATGAATGGTAGATATAATGGGATAGTTGATGAGAAAAGAAGGAATAAGGAATTTTTGGTTGGAGATGAAATGATGGTATATATCAAGAAGGGAATATTTCTAGCTAGAACATATAATAAAATAAAGATAAAGACATTTGCCCCTTGTACAATTATCAAAAGGTTTAAATCACAAAATGCATATGAACTAGATTTATTAGAATGTTTGGACATATCACTAGTATTCAATGTTGTAGATATATATCAGTATCATGAAGGAGATCCATTAGATAATAATTTAGAGATACATTGGAAGAATAAAAAAACTAGAGAAACCAAAATTAGAAATCACAAAAAATTTAGTCATTGGAGAAGCACCATGAATATATAGTATGTGAAGTGTTTGGTGAAGTGGAAAGGAAGGCCTTAAGAAGATTCAAGTTATATTTCTAAGGTTGAGCTAGACTATCTTAGTTTCCCTATAGCCACCAAAAAGTGAGGAAATCACTTTTCAAATTATCCCAAGTGGTTGATTCAAAAGAATCATAGGGTGTAAGTGCAATATTGCTACACCCAAAATATATTTTCTTTTACTTGTTTTATTATTTATAATATTATAGCTATTTTCCAATTTTCAGTAAGTTGCCATAATTCCTATTGTATTGCACCATACATGGAAATTCTACCTCATAGTTCATAACATCTATTCTACATTGATCCTGCAATATTACATTCAATTTCCCAAAGTTTCTAATCACTTTAAAGCCTTAGTTTGGTCTCTAACCTACTACTAGGCATAAAATACTAATGTTCAATTGCACTCTTTTAGGTTTGTGGAAAATTTAAAAGATTGTGGCGATAAAGGAACACATTTCAAGATGAAATGGACTCAAGAGAGCTTATAAAATGAATCACATTGAGATTCATTGATCCACCTTTACTACTTCTATTTCAAGATATTTTTTCACATGTTTAGTTGACTACATTATTTATAAGGATTTGAGATTTGTTCCACCTTGTAACAAATTGAGATCACTCCTAAGGCTAGAAGCTACTTTATAAATATTGTTCATGATAATTATAAGGTAATTAAGATGATAGAGAAAATTTGGTTTGTACTCCTTTCTTAAAAACTTTAAATTTCATTGTAACATCATTAAAATTCTATAATTTTCACATATTATGCCCATTTGTAATTAAATCCAGTTGAGGGATAGCATTTTGAAAGCCCAATATGGTATACTATAACTTGTTTATGATTGTGAATGAATAAAAATTATATTACTAATTTATTATTCAATTAAGTTATATTGTGTGTTGTTTCATTTACTTGCATGGTTGGATAATCCTTCATTAGGTCCTCTACCCATGGTTGAATCATGTTTGTTGTTATAGGTAGGGCTCTATCATAAGAAAGTGAGTATCTTTATTATTATTCTTCTTTTTTTTGAATAAATATTTAAACTAGATCTAAAAAAATTAAAGAAATTTAACGAGAGGATTTTGTAAGGGAAATTTAGGGCATCTCAGAGAAACCTCCAAGAATAGTAGTTCCTTCGGTAACTTTAATTCGATTAGATTTCCTCAAAGAAACGTACAACTATGTCCTAAAGCAGAAACAAACACAGTTCATTTCCCACATTAATCCTTCTAAGAGAAGCACATGTAAATTCAACGTCATGCAATAATAGATTCTAGAAGTAGAACCAACACAAATGAAAGATAAGATAGAAAATCAGAACACACAGATTTACATGGGGAAAACCCTTTCGGGTAAAAAACCCCACCCTCCAAAGTTTGATCCATTGTACTATTCAACAACAAAAGGTTACAATACTATTTCAGGCTCTTAGCCTTTTTCAGAGATTACATCTTGTTCATTTTGGAATCAATCTGGTAGCAAACTCTCCCGTTTAAATTTCTTGATCAATCCATCAGACCATACAATCTTCACACTGTTGCAATATCCTCACACAATATATAGTGCAGATCAACATGAGAGATCAACCATGGCATTCAATCCTTGATCAAGAGATTTTGGCAACATAACCCTGCCTCTTTCTTTTCTTTGTTTCGGCCTCATGGCCTCGACCTTCTAGCCAGCCATTCAGCACTTACTGTAACGCTATCTCTCTTTTCTCTATTTCAGCCTCATGGCCTCGGCCTTCTAGCCAACCACTCGGCCCTCACTCTATCACTCACCATCTCTCTCTTGCTTCAGAAGGTCCAAAAAATGCATACACATTCGTTCTCTACTACCTCTATGAATCGGTTCGTTTCCAACTGTGAGATCACAAAAAATAGTTCACATTCTACCTCCTCTAATTTTTCCAAGTCACACCACGTAGGACAGTCATCACTCGGTCAAAGGCATTCAAAATTTATTCGCATGTCAGTGAAACACTAACTGTGTCTCCCCGATGTCACAAAGCCAGATTGTCATTATTGCCAAGAGTCTTCACTATCCGCAAGACATTACACCAAGTTCACAAGCTGTCGCTTAGACTTCCCCTTGTCAACAAGACATCATACCGATATCCATCACATGTATCGCTAATCGGCAAGACCATCGTTATTCCATGAGACATCATGCCGAAGTCCCCAAGTCATATAGACATCAGTATTCCATTTATTGAAACAATCGCTATTTTCCAAGACATCATACCGAAGTGCACAAGTCACATAGACAAGAGTATTCCCATCAGCAAGACTATCATCTTTTGCCAAGAGATCATACTGAACCTTCATGTTATTTTGAAATGTCCAACAGCCGGCAAGACTTACCGCTATCATTGAGAGTTCTTACCAAAATCTTCAAGTCACCCCGAGATCAACTTTCGACAAGAGTTATACCAAAAATATCCCACAACATCAGTGAGACAAACACCCTTCACCAAGAGTTCTTACTGATCCACCATATGTTATCCTGATGACTCCGAGTGTATAGTTGTCGGTGAGACATCTCCCTGTCGCCAAGAGTTCCTACCAAACCCTTATGTTATCCTGATGAATCTGAATGTATAACTATCGATGAGACTTTCCATATCCTAGGACAACATACCAAAACATTTGAATTACTCCAATGATTTAGTTGCCATTAGTCTCCCCAACATCCACTAGACACCAAACTGTTGGCCAGAGGTCTCCATTCAGCAGAAGGTTACAACGAACATCACAAGTCACAGCGACAACACTAGTAAACAAGACAGAAGCATTGTCTCGCCATCTCTCTCTTGCTTTAGAAGGTCCAAAAAATGCATACACATTCGTTCTCTACTACCTCTGTGAATCGGTTCGTTTCCAACTGTGAGATCACAAAAAATAGTTCACATTCTACCTCCTCTGATTTTTCCAAGTCACACCACGTAGGACAGTCATCACTCGGTCAAAGGCATTCAAAATTTATTCGCATGTCAGTGAAACACTAACCGTGTCTCCCCGATGTCACAAAGCCAGATTGTCATTATTGCCAAGAGTCTTCACTATTGGTAAGACATTACACCAAGTTCACAAGCTGTCGCTTACACTTCCCCTTGTTGACAAGACATCATACCAATATCCATCACATGTATCGCTAATCGGCAATACCATCGTTATTCCATGAGACATCATGCCGAAGTCCCCAAGTCATATAGACATCAGTATTCCATTTAGTGAAACAATCGCTATTCACCAAGACATCATACCGAAGTGCACAAGTCACATAGACAAGAGTATTCCCATCAGCAAGACTATTATCTTTTGCCAAGAGATCATACTGAACCTTCATGTTATTTTGAAATGTCCAATAGCCGGCAAGACTTACCGCTATCATTGAGAGTTCTTACCGAAATCTTCAAGTCACCCCGAGATCAGCTTTCGATAAGAGTTATACCAAAAACAACCCACAACATCAATGAGACAAACACCCTTCGCCAAGAGTTCTTACTGATCCACCATATGTTATCCTGATGACTCCGAGTGTATAGTTGTCAGTGAGACATCTCCCTGTCGCCAAGAGTTCCTACCAAACCCTTATGTTATCCTGATGAATCTGAATGTATAACTGTCAATGAGACTTTCCATATCGCTAGGACAACATACCAAAACATTTGAATTACTCCAATGATTCAGTCGCCATGAGTCTCCCCAACATCCACTAGACACCAAATTGTTGGCCAGAGGTCTCCATTCAGCAGAAGGTTTCAATGAACATCACAAGTCACAGCGACAACACTAGTCAGCAAGACAGAAGCATTGTCTTGGCGACCTGTACAAACCACAAGGATACTAAACTGCCAGTCAGCCAGACAAAAGGAATGTCACACCAACTTTTCTCTTCCAGAGGTTTTAGCTTGTGAGATTGAGACACAATATTCCAACAGATTTGACATAGATCAAGATTGGCACCAAGGAAATGCTTCTAGCATATAGTTGCTTTGGGTCATGGTTAGCTCTCTATTACGATTATGATTATATATAATTTTTCATAGGGATTATTTGACAAGGACTAACTAGTTGTGAGGTTTTTTAGAGGGTCTATTTGGTTGAAAAGATAGTCTTCAGGGAAAAATTTAGTGGCGAATAATTGAAATTGAGACCTCCAGAAATGGCGAATAGTACAAGCTAAAAAGGATGCAGAATCGCTAGGTTTTTACAAAAAAATATAATTTTATCTTAATTAATTTGCCTATGCATTATTCTTTAAATGACGAATCATTGGAACTAATTCGCCAGTAGTTTATACTCTAATTACAAATATTAATTATATTCGCCAGTAATATTATATTCCTACCATTAATTTTGGGGCAATATCACCACTAATAATAAATTACCATTTCATTTTAGTGATATTTTTGCCTTGAATAGGGCTTTTATTTATTTCCATCGATTAGCTTTTTAATCAGATGGTTGTAGGTTGATTCTGTGAGTTTATATGCACGTGCATTTTAAAAGGCTTGTTGAGGCCTGAAATTTGTTTTGGGCCACAAGATTAGATTTAATCGTGTGCCCCAAAACAAATTTTGGGCCTCAACAAGCCTTTTAAAAGGAACATGCATATAAACTCATGGAATCAACCTGTAAGCCATCCGATTAAAAAGCTAATCGATAGTCATAATTTCACTTTTCATATAGTCTTTTTTTAAAGTGATAATTTTAAAAAATGCTTAATCCGTGTGTGCTCCAATGCATTTTCAATAGTGAATTTATGCTTGGTGGCGAGGGCCTCTGCCACGTCAGGGCCGCTGTCCTCAGACCTTGGGAGGGGGCATTTCCCCCTCAAACCCCTTGACCCCTACAAGGGGCACTATCCCTTGACCCCGTATGTGGTTTCCAACCTCGGGCCCGCATGTGGTTACCAGCCTCGGGCCCCTACTTCAATATTACAAAAGACAAAAAAAATATGGGGGAACTGTGCTAACCAACTATGCAATTTTTTAAAGGAGAGATTCACCATTGTAATTAATCTTTTTAGTGATTATTCGCTAGGATTTTCCATTGTGATTATTATTTTTTCCAATTATTCATCAAGATTCGCCAGGAAAATTAATAATATTTTTCAAATAAAAGGAAATATTTGCCAGGATTTTACACCTTCGCTGAGGGGGGGGTTTCTTAAAGTTATCCCTGATAGTCTTTTCTAGAATTTTTCATCATTTTAGAAATGTCCATAGCCATTATTATCATACTAATTATATTACTAGACTTGAGAATGTTGGTTTCTAGGATATGATAATCTATGCCTATTATTTTGTTGTATCTTGAGGGTAATGACCTTATTAGACATACTTTGTAATGCCCCATCTCGTAACCTAAAGAATGTTGCAATGACCTTTTCAAAATTACACAGAGAGGTAACAAATTTTCTATATAAATATTTTATCGAGAAGTACAGAAGTTTCAATCAAATATTCTTCTACAAGCAATCTTTTAATTTTACAAATTTAACAAAAATTCTACAAAATTAATTCTTTATAGATGCATTCTTTTCAAATCACAATACAACTAATTAAATAGCAAAGAACATGTTTTCATGTAGCTTGAAGAATTGAAAGTTGAAGAAAATATTTTCCTGCTACGTGCAACTTCCAAAGCCCTTTTCAAATCTCCACTTTCGAAAGGATGCAAATTAATGAACAAAAATAATCCCAAGATCTTCTTCCAGAATTTTAAAATCAAAACCCCAAAATAAAAATCACAATTTTTCCAGCAATACTCTGTTCCTTTTCTCTTTTCGTGAAGTGCCTTCTTGCCTTCCCAATTTTGGCAATATTCTCTCTGAGAAAATCCTCAACAAGAATTTGCATTTAATTTTTCTAACACACATGGAAAATCAAGAAAATATCTTCTAACAAACTCATGAATATTTTCTTTTAACAATTATCAAGAATTTTTCTATTTTATTGAATTTAAAATTTCAAAAACTAATTTCATTTTCTTTAAACAAATTTAAAATTCTCATTCACACAAAAGCATTTAAAAAATATTTAATCTATTCCCTCAATAAAATAAATTTAATCAATTAATTTATTTATTTAATAAAATAAATTTTAATCATAATGATTAAATTATCTTACCAAATAAACTAATTTAATTAATTAAATAAAATAAGAAGCCTTTATCTTCAATATTTAAAATTAATTAAATAAGCACTAATTATAAAGAGCATTAATCTAACATTAAATTCACAAATAAACCTTACATAACAAATAACAAGGAAAACTTAGACATGACAACCAAACATACCAAACCTAAACTGACAACATACTGTGACTAGGTTTGAGGTTGGACTAGGAAAAACCTTCTTACTATCTCCCAATCAACATTACCGTTGAGTTTGGACATGCTCAGACCTGTAAGACTAGGTGGAGTCAGTGTCATGTACCTGCAATCTTGCAATCAAACATATAACATACATGCATATAATCCATAATTCAAACACACCGTGAAGAGAAAATCATAGAAATCACAGGGCACTCGCAAGCGAGTGATGCAACTCCATTCTCCTCACCAATACAATATCACATCGAACTGAAAAAATAAATATCAATTAATCTACCATAAGCATATATATAGCAATAACATTTGAAGTAAACATCTATGCTAACATAAAGCATGTCAGAAATAATCACCACCAAACAGTGTATCATCACGTCATAAAATAAATCCACAATCACTCTATTGTTAGCGATGAATTACATAAAAAAAAAAGTATTAGGGACTATCAAAGTGAAACATACTGTCAAAAAATATAAGCAAAATGGAGGGGTACTACATCCTCCCCACCTAGGATTAGGCTTACTCCTGAAAGCCTACGAACAGATAGGGATAAAGCTCCCTCATGCATGTCGCATCCTCCCAAGTAGCAGATGCCTCATGAGTGGGATCCCATTGGATCCTCACCTGATCAATGTCTCAACCTATGAGAATGAGCCTCTGGTGTTGAAGAATGCCCACAGGATCCAAATCCAACTTCCTGTCCTCTACCTGTAACGCATTCTAATCAAGTACATGAGAAATATCAAGATGATAAGGTCTAAGAACTGACACATGGAAGACATCATGAATACATGATAAACTAGGTGGTAAGGCGAGTCGATATGCCACAGGACCAATCCTCTCTAGAATATCAAATGGCCCAACAAATCAAGGCACAAGCTTAGAGCCTTTTCCATAACAGATTGGACTCTTTCATGGCCGCACTCGAAGAAATACTCTATCACCAACTGAAAACTGGTGATCCACTCTATGCGCATCGGCATACTTCTTTTGTCTATCCTATGCTGCTATCAAATGTTCTCTAATGCAATCAACCTGTTGCTCCATGTCTTGAAGCATCTCAGGTCCAAGCAACACTCTATCCTCAATTCGATCCCAACTCAATGGAGTCTGAGAAGGACGTCCATATAATGCCTAAAATGGGGGCATACCAATGGAACTTTGATATCCATTATTGTAAGAAAATTCCACTAAGTACAGATAATCTTCCCAACGTGATTGTTGGTCCATTATATACATTCTAAGCATGTCCTCAAGAATTTGATTAACTCTCTCTATTTGACCATCTGTTTCAGGATGATATGTTGAATTGAAGTTCAACTGTGTACCTAGAGCCTGTTGTAATGAAGTTCATAGGGCTGATGTAAAAACGTGATCTCTATCTGATATAATCCTACGAGGAATTCCATGCAATCTAACAATATATTCCATGAATATCCTAGCTATAGATGAAGCATTATAAGATGATCAAACTAGAGAAAAATGTGCTACCTTAGTCAATCTGTCAACAGTAACCATAATGGCATCATGTCGACGTAACGACATAGGTAATCCAACAATGAAATCAACCGATATAATATCCCATTTCCATTCAGTAATGAGATGTGGCTGCAATAATCCGGTGGGATGTTGATGCTTAGCTTTGACTCTCTAGCACTCAAGACATCTCGATACAAAATCAGCAATATCATGTTTCAAACTAGGCCAAAAGTACAACTGTCAAAGATCCTCATGCATCTTCTTAACTCCAGGATGAGCTAAGTAAGGTGCTCAATGTGCCTCAGTCATAATCAACGTGCGAAGACCTTCTGAATATGGCACATAAATACAATCTAAATGTCGCAATAAACCATCTGGTTCAAGAGTATACCCTATAAATCGACCCTCTAGAGGTCTACCTAATTCAATCTTCGTCTTCACCTCCTGATACAATCTATCTGTAGGAAGTGTTGCTAAAATTTGGCTCCTCGGATCTACTTCAAGAGTAATAGCAGAAATTTCATGTCGTCGGCGACTGAGAGCATCAGCCACTACGTTCTCTTTTCCCTGAACATACTTCACCTAAAAATCATATTCGCATAATAATTCCATCCACCATCTTAGCATTCAAATTAGGTTGCGTAAAAATATATTGCAGACTACGGTGATCACTATGAAGTTTGAAGCGGTGACCCAATAAGAAATTCCTCCATCGAACCAATGAATGAACAACTACGGCAAGCTCCAAATCATGAGTGGGATAATTCAATTCATGATCCTTGATTTTGCGAGACTCATAAGTGATCACACGCCCTTCTTGCATCAATAGTTCTCCTAAACCCTCCAAGGATGCATTAGTACAAACAACAAAATCCTTAGCAAGATCAAGAACAACTAATATAGGTGCATTAGTCATCCTTTCCTTAAGTGTCTAAAAATCCAACTGACACTGCTTTGTCCAAAAAAAATTCTTCCCTTTCCTCTGCAGAGAAGTAATGGGGTGCCCAATCCTATAAAACGCCTAAACAAACTGTCTATAATATCCAGCAAGACCCATAAAGCTACAAACCTCAACTACATTGGTAGGCACGAACCAATCAACAATAGCTTGGATCTTTGAAGGATCCACAACAATACCCTTTCCAGAAATCACATGACCAAGGTATTTCACCTCAGTCTGAAAGAAGTCACAATTCTTCAGGTTTGCATACAATTGATTCACCCTCAAGCACTGCAATACCTGTCTCAGATACTCTTCATGCTCCTTCATATTTCTTGAGTAGATCAAAATATCATTGAGAAACACAAGAACAAAAAAATCAAGATATGTGCGAAAGACACCATTCATCAAACTCATGAAAACTGATGGTGCATTCGTTAACCCAAACAGTACTACTATGAATTCGTAGTGCCCGTAATGAGTTCAGAATGTTGTTTTATGAATGTCCGCTTTTGCAATTCATAATTGATGGTAACCTGATTTCAGATCAATCTTAGAGAACACATTAGCTCCCTTGATTTGATCAAAAATATCATCGATTCTTTATTGTTACTTTGTTCAATTGATGATAGTCAATGCACAATCTAAGTGATCCATCCTTCTTCTTTACGAAGATGATAGGTGCTCCCCAAGGAGAAACACTTGGATGAATAAAACCCTTATCTAAAAGTTCCTCCAATTGGATATGAAGATCTTCTAGTTCCTAAGTAGTCATTATGTATGGGGCTCAAGATATAGGCTATGCTCCAGGAACTAGATCAAATCTAAAGTCAATATCTCATTTCAGTGGCATGCCAGGTATATCACCAAGAAATACATCTGTGAATTCCCTGAGGATAGGGTGTTCATCAAGAGATATCTCTCGACTCTCCCCTACCTCCAAGTCATTAATTGTTGTTGAAAACAGTTGACAACCTTGACAAAGACATATCTTCAATTGCATAGCAGAGATCATCCGCAAAGAGATGGGTCTTTGAACACCTATGATCTCAACTTTTGCACCTGAGCCATTAATACAACTCATTGTCTTCAGTCGATAGTAAATCAAACCATGATGAGATTCTAACTAGTCCATACCTAAAACAATATCATACGAACCTAGAGGTGTAACATGAAGATCCACTAAGGTAGATAACGAACCAATTCTTAGTTCACAATTGCGTACAAGGTTCTCTACCACCACCTTCACCCCAAAGGTGAATTCTACCTACCACATACCACCTTGCTTTACCTCCACAAGACCACATTGCTCAACTATAGTAGGTGAAATAAAGGAATCAGTAGCTCCAGAATCAAAAAGAATAGTAACATTAGTGCCCTATAACTGACCTGAAGTCTCAACCACTATATTCTGATGATCGGCTTGGCGGTTATTTACTACAACATAAACTATATGAGAATGGCTTGCATCCCCAACTATAGGCTCAGAAGTTGACAGTCGCTGCCCAAATCCTGATGAACCTCTCATAGGACACTGCCTAGCAATATGTCCCTGTTAACCACAAGAATAACAACATGTACCTCTACCAAATCCTCTACCACCCGAAGGTGCATTGGATTGCTGAAAGCTACCTCTACTAATAGTAGACTGTGCACTCTGAGCTAGTTGATCTTGTCAATTGCGCTTATTGCGCCACCAGTTACGGTTCCTTCCTGACTGAGAACTATTACCCTACTGAGGCTGTGAATTATTATTCTTCTAAGGATTACGCTACTGCTGCTACTGTCCACCCTTAGCGGGTGTCTATTGGTTCCTAGAGGAACCTCCTGTCTGTATCTGACCACCTCATGGACCAAAACCTACTATAGGTGCACTACCTATCTAGACACATATATGTCCACCCAATGCCAAAGTCAGATTCTCCTCCACAATACGTGCTTTCTCAACTGCAACCTCCATAGTCTTTGGTTTGAAGACTCTAACTCCACTAATACGAGCATTCAAACCCCTGATAAAATGTTGCACCAACATTGCCTCATCATCTCCAATTCTTGCATATTGTTTGAGCTCATAAAATATGTGCTCATACTGCTCAACAGATAAAGCCATTTGACACAAATCGTGAAACTCATCAGCTCGTCGTTGTCTCCAATGCTCAAATAGGAAATGTGCTCTAAATATTTCTAAGAACATTTCCCAAGAAACTGACCCAATCTCCAGATGGAGCTTCTGCTCCTTCGAACGCCACCAAGTAGAGGAAAAACCTCTCAGATGCATAATGGTGCATCTAGCTCGGGTATTGCTACCATATGGGTGCATAGCAAAACATCTTCCCAAGTCTAATAACCAAGTCTTTGCTTCTAGACCACCACCTGTGCCATCAAATGTAGGAGGGTGTGCCCTCAACAAATCTCTCATATGTCATGCAACTATGGCATCCTGCTCTACAGTACTAACTATCTTCCTAGGAGATCTATCACATTCCCTAACCACCTCCTAATCAACTTCCTGCCTCAGACCAAGTCGGGAAAGTACCTCTTCTAGTAAGGGATGCAACTGTGCTCCCTCAACCTTTGGCTGAATCAGAATTCGTTCCCCACTTGTTTGTCCCAACTAAGGACCCAACTATTTGGCATGCTCGCTCTCGTAGGAGCTTTGAGGGGGAGTAACTTGAAGATTTTTCCCACGACATCCACCTCAACCTTGACCATGACCTCTACCACGATGTCTAGGCATGATACTACACAAAAAAAAAGAGTCTCAGATACATAACAAAAAAGGCTAACAGAAACCAATACTACAAAATATAACATCTAGGACAACCTAATGGGCTCACAACTACCCAAAGCATCTAGTGTTAGAACCTGGCTCTGATGCCAATCTGTAATGCCCCGTCTCATAACCTAAAGAATGTTGCAATGACTATGATAGTGTAATAATTTTTTTTTAAAAAGTGTAAACATGAACTTCACTAATGAAAACATTCTCTAAGATACATGATGTCACACTACATGTAAATCCCATAGATGACATTAGTAACTAACATAGCATGTGTTTAATTCTCATAAACTTAAGAGCATACATTCTTTAACAAATAAATTACATCAATGAAGGTATAATGTACAAAATGATTCTTTCTTTACATTGTATTTATAATAACATTTACAATACTCATTTCTGAATGAGGTAGGTCATACAAAATTACAATTACATATTACAAAAGTTCTCCCCGATTACAATTGAGGAGTGATACAAGAATAAGGTTTCCACTGATACAAATAAGAAAGTACATTTTCACATATGAGCTCTCCATCCAAGAAGTACTCGTCGCCATGAACAAGAACTGGGGACCCAACAGTGTAAGGTGCACGTTCCACCCAACCAAGTGGTACCCATAGGACCACTCCCCATGCTAGGAGATAGTAAAAATATTCCCTAGACACATTCTACAAACCGTAGACATAGATGAACCCAAAGACAAAACTATACAAGTACCAACTTAACTTATGGTTACATTGCTTCCAAAACTAAAGGATCAAAAACACTAAGTTCACAAGGATATAGTTATTATAGGTGGAGTGTCATCACAATGTTGCATAGGTTACCCAGGAGAATCTTCCTAGGTTTCAGCCCCCATCTTGGGTTACCCTGGTAACCTCTTATGAAACCTGGCCCCACATGCAGTCTGTTGTGGAATCGAATATCTTCCATAGTGACTAGATATCAATTTTTCCATTCCAGGCCTTCTCGACTCATCCCCAAGTCTGAACTAGCCCTTGAGTCCATGAGTGAGGCTTATTTAATCTAGTTAAAGGTTTTAGACTACCTAATGTGTTGATTTCATTTTCACTAATTAGCTAACTCTACATGAGTTACCCAGGCACCACTTTGTGTGTCAGCCCTCATAAGGAGCCACTCCCCTAATAATAACACAAGGAAACTAATTCCACTAACTAAGGGTAGACAAGGTGCACATAAACTAACATCAAGATAAACAACAATATAACAATAAACATCACAACCTATTCATATAAATAGGTGTCTAATCCGAATATAACTATGTGCAATACCCTAGTTTGATCAAAATATGGAATAATCATAAAAACATCTCCCTTATGAAGAAACTATATCTGGAAGACTTATTATCCCGTGTAATCCCCAATATGCCCAATAAGAGTAAAAACAACTAAAAGCAATTCAGGCACAATAAGAATCTACTTTTAGGATTTACTAAATCCAATCCAATCAGTTACATATAGCATGAAAATTAATCAACTTGTTTATAGTTCTTTTCTCAAACAATAAAAATAAATTGAATCAATTAGTCTAATTCTAATTTTCTCAATTTCACATAAAAATAAATATCAGTTTTCTCTTTTCAATTTTATTGTTTTAAAAATAGTTAATCTTAAGCATTTACAAGCATCTATTCAAGTATTTTTATTTAAATTCTAAATTGTTTTCCTAAAACTATATATGTATGTATATATATATATATATATATATATATACAAATAAATATATATATTTACATATATATATATATATTCATATATATATATATAATATATTCATATATATATATATATATATATATATATATATATTCATATATATATATAATATATTCATATATATATATATATATATATATATATATATTCATATATATATAATATATTCATATATATAATATATTTAAAATTTAAATCTAAGAATTCAAATTTTGTTTTTAATAAAATAAGTCAAATTTAATAAATATCATATGGCGAATAAAGTTTAAAAGAAGCATATGGATCTGTTTTTACACGCAGCCGCGACAAGTTTTAAGGGTTGTGTTTTTAATAGCTGCAATCGGCACCATACAAGGGCGTCGACCTATGTGGGTGGGGTAGTGCTGGGCTGCTCCCACCGTCACCTCCCTTAGGGCCAGTGGTTGTGGGGATAGCCACATCCCTTTCCCCATAATTTTTTTTTTTTAAACAATAGTTTCATTACGAAAATAAATCCGTAAATTTATTCCGTGATTTTAAAGAATTCACGTACGGATTTTTGATTTATTGAAATTAAAATTCCACAGTATAAAAATTCATATATGTATATTTGTATATGTATATGTATATATATCATTTGTATGCATATATATATATATAAATATATATATATAATTTAATTAGTAAATAAAAATACTATAATCAGGCAATTACTTTCAAAGAGGGTTTTCTACAAGAAATTGAGAAATCTACCAATTTAACACAAATTTATCAGAGATTTTCAACTTCAATAACCTAGGGTTTCATTTTCATTCAACAATCCTCAAAATATTTTCTATAGGAAATATTTAGAAAATTTTATCTCAGAGGTTTCTGTTTCCTCAAATTAATCAGTGAGTTTCATTTACAAATCTACAAAGATTTTCTTTTGTTTCTTTTTGAGAATTTTCTATTGTTTAACATTAACCTTCTATGTTGCTCTCTGATTTTACTATAAAGCTTTGTTTTCGAACTTTACACAGAGAGGTAACAAATTTTCTACATAAATATTTTACTGAGAAGTACAGAAGTTTCAATCAAATATTCTTCTACAGGAAATCTTTTAATTTTACAAATTTAACAAAACTTCTACAAAATTAATTCTTTATACAGGCATTCTTTTCAAATCACAATACAACTAAATAAATAGCAAAGAACCTGTTTTCATGTAGCTTGAAGAATTGAAATTTGAAGAAAAGCTTTGTCTGTTGCATGCAACTTCCAAAGCCCTTTTCAAATCTCCACTTTCGAAAGGATGCAAATTACTGAACAAAAATAATCCTGAGATCTTCTTCCAGAATTTTAAAATCAAAACCCCAAAATAAAAATCACAATTTTTCCAGCAATACTCTGTTCCTTTTCTCTTTCCATGAAGTGCCTTCTTTCCTTCCCAATTCTGGCAATATTCTCTCTGAGAAAATACTCAACAATAATTTTCATTTAATTTTTCTAACACACATGGCAAATCAAGAAAATATCTTCTAACAAACTCATGGATATTTTCTTTTAACAATTATCAAGAATTTTTCTATTTTATTGAATTTAAAATTTCAAAAACTAATTTCATTTTTTTTAAACAAATTTAAAATTCCCATTCACACAAAAGCATTTAAACAATATTTAATCTATTCCCTCAATAAAATAAATTTAATCAATTAATTTATTTATTTAATAAAATAACTTTTAATCACAATGATTAAATTATCTTACCAAATAATTTAATTAATTAATTAAAATAAGAAGCCTTTATCTTCAATATTTAAAATTAATTAAATAAGCACTAATTATAAAGAGCATTAATCTAACATTAAATTCACAAATAAACCTTACATAATAAATAACCATTCAAACTTAAACGTGACAACCAAACATACCAAACCTAAACTGATGACACACTGTGACTAGGTTTGAGGCTAGACTAGGAAAAACCCCGTTACTATCTTCCAATCAACATTATCTTTGAGTCTGGACAAGCTCAAACCTGTAAGACCAAGTGAAGTCAGTGTCATGTACCTGCAATCTTGCAATCAGACATATAACATACATGTATATAATCCATAATTCAAACACACTGTGAAGAGAAAATCATGGAAATCACAAGGTACTCGCAAGCAAGTGATGCAACTCCGTTCTCCTCACCAATACAATATCACATCGAACTGACAAAATAAATATCAATTAATCTACCATAAGCATATATATAGCAATAACATTTGAAGTAAACATCTATGCTAACATAAAGCATGTCAAAAATAATCACCACCAAATATTGTATCATCACATCATAAAATAAATCCACAATCTCTCTACTATCAGCGATCAATTACATCAAAACAAAGTATTAGGGACTATCAAAGTGAAACATACTATCAGAAAACATAAGAAAAATGGAGGGGTACTACATACTTATTAACAAACTTCTCATATCATCAAGCTCACTTAGATTTTATGACTCGGCTATTAGTAATATGATTGTAGAGCATGTTGAAAGTTTAAGGAGCTTGTCATTGATATGCTTGTTGCAACATGAGAATGAGATACACAGTGTGTAAATACAGTGTTTACATTGATGTCAACATTGTGGCTTGGTATGAAGATTGATGTCAAACTGATTAATGAAACATAAGTGTGCATGAAGATGATAATCTAGTGCACAAATGCAAGAAGTTTTGATCTAGCATAGATAAATTGAGTTATAGAATTGGCTGTGTTAGAACATAGTTTTTTTTATATGGTGCATTCAATTTTTAGTTCGTGTTTTTTTGTATTGAATAATCTCACTCTTTGGTTCTTAGGAAAATTTTGAGAAGATCAAAGGAGTCTAACTCCAAACTTTTATATTGTTTTTCCCTTTTGTGTAGAAGTTATGAGTAACTGAGTATTTGGTTTTCCAGTGATAGTGTTTCCAATGTAGAGTATATGTTTTGATAAGTCTGCACTTCACTGCGGAAGAATATTTGGTCTTGTGGATTTTTTAAAGTGTTTAAAGGTGTAAGTTACATCTAATTTCCAAGTGGCATGATGTTTTGAGGTTCACATATGTCGATTCAAGGATGATCAGTTGGTGAATTTTGATGTTAGGTCACCAATTTAGTGCTAGCCTAATATGTTTTGAGTTATGTGGAGTTTAGATCAATGTTGATCAGTTATGTAGGAGCTATTATAGGTCCACCATAACCTATTTGATGTGTTATAAGTTTTTAGTTGTGCCATGAAGCATGTTTTGGGCTGACAAGTCATATTATGCAAAGTATATCTAATTAGGCTGACCTAATTGATGTTGTGGGTTATTGTGAATGTAATAGGTATAAATGTAAGATAATTTTTGGTGTTGAAGAGAAAATGTTGAATGTGTGTGTGAATTCCTAAGTAGAGCATACAAATGTGATGTGAATGCAGAGCATAGTAGAGTAATATGAAGTGTGTTGATTCAGTGTTTTAAGCTTCAGTGGAACTATATTTCCAACATATTGTAGATGCATTTGTAGCAGTTCAAATCTTAGCAGTGAGCCACCCCTCTCTTATATTTATCTTATTCTTTGGACAGTGATTCCACTTGGAATTGAGCCTTTTTTATAATATCTTATAACCAGTTATAATATATTGTGAGTTAATCCTCTCTATGGTTTTCCCCTTTTTTTGGTTTTCCACATAAAAATTTGGTGTTCATGAGTTATATTTTTTGATGGTTGATTTCATGGTTTCTTTCCTTACTAAAATTTGAATATGATGTGTGGAATGAATGTTTAAATGGTTAAGTGGTATTAGAGCATACATATTCCCCTCTCAATGTTTCAAGTGCTCAACAATTGGTGTCAGAGCTTGGTTCCTTCGATTGGATTGATTGTTGAGGTAGATCTTGGAGTTGAACACATGGCTACAGTAATTATCCTACTCCAAAATAAATTCTTATAGTAGGATTTACTGAAGAAGATTCCATTGTTGATATGGAAGGAGAACTCAAATATATCCTAGATGATTTGGATAAAGCAAAAACTAAGAACAAAGATCTAAAAAAGAATCTTAGTGATGCAAATGAATGCATTATGATATTGAGATAGAAAATTAAGAAAGCTACAAACTAGATCAAAAAACTCAAGCAATCAAATGAGATCATTCCTAGCCTGAAATTGTAGATTGAAGAAAGTAAAAGGGTCGAAGACTGCTTGAATGCTAAGCTAAAATACAAATATGAAGAATTCTCAAAACTTGAACAAGAAGTTGTAACCTTGAGATTAGATCTAGAGAAAACAAATATTCAAGAAGATAAATTCAATACGAGCTCTACAATGCTTGATCAAATGATTGAAAATCAGAAGAATTCTAAAGATAAAGGTGGATTAGGGTTTTAAAAAGGAGAAAGATCAAAGGAATATTAGACATGAAGTGCGGAAAAGAAAAAAAATGAACAAAAGAAGATCGAGGAAAAGAAGAGAAATGGAAGGAGGTCTGGAATAAAAGGAAAGACTTCAAAAGACCACCTTTCAGATAACCAAATGCACAAGGTACCCATATTTTAGTGGTTACTATTATTCCTGCAATAATTTTGAACATAAGGCTATAGAATGTAGAAGCATAATAAATCAAAATATTCAATCATTTCCTAGTCAGTGTTTTACATGCAATAGATTTGGTCATAGAGCTAGTGAATACAAAAATCAAATGATGAATTTTTATAGAAATGATATGATGTTTCAATCTTTCAATGGCTATTTTTATATATGTAATGGATTTGGGAAAAAACATAATCAATGCAGTTCTAGAATGGTTGGAAGTAAGCTTGTTCAAAATGTTTTCACTTCTTACAATTGCAATAAACCTAGACATATAGCTAAATTTTGTAGAAGCAAGAATGTGAAGAAGAATAATCCAGTAAAGAAGAATGATTTAGTGAAGAATTTTGATCCAATAGAGATGAAGAAAGATATGGATAAGATCTAGAGAAATAAGGAAGAGAGAAAAGTCAATACTAAGTCGGTCCTAGCTTTTGGTGTAGATGTTTCCTTCAGATACTAAGTTAAGAGATTTGGCTCAAGGGGATTTTTTAAAGACAATCATTAAGCCCTTGCAAAAGATATGGTTTTGATGCCTTCAACACATGGATATGAGGTGTAGGTTGATATGATTGACCTATTAGTGAAAACACTAGTGGAAAATATCAATATGTGGAATTTTGCGGAGCATTTGAAGATGACTATGCATTACAATTAGGGTTATCAGTTTTTTTGTGCCTAACTTCAAATCACTACATCCAATGAAAATTAGGTAAATTTTCCAAAGGTTTAATAATTAATTTATTATAAAAAAAGATCATTTTCAAACAACATTCAAGGAGAGAAAGAGAAGACAAGGAGCGAAGTAAAAAGATTCAAAAGTTCTTGCACACAAAACCCTAACTAGAAGCAATCAAAAGGTATTTACAATTTTTGTTCACCCTAAGTTATGGAAGTTATTTCAAATTGTTACAAAATATATACCCCACAATTTTTTGAGGTTATAGACTGACCCCATCCAAAATTCAAGAAAAACCTTAATAAATCTATGGTGACGGATCCAAACAGAGCATTTTCACACATTCCATATGGTGTGCTTCATACAAAAGATGTAAGGATATATACATGCTAAGTTGGAAGAGTACAATCACACAAAGTTGGGTGATGTGTGGTTCAATGAACTAAATAGAGATGAATTTGAATTGAAACCTAAATTCAAGAGCTTGGTAGAGAAAAACCTAGATGCTTGGAATAATTTCCCAAACTTTTGTTATGTTGAGTAGATTCAATAAACCCTAAGCAGAATTCATGCCAGGTTTATGTGGTTAAATATTCCACATTTAATCAAAAAGGAGACAATTAGGGTTGTTATGAGATTATGCTCAGCTAGACCGGTTCTGACACTCAAATAAGTAAAGAATGAAATGATGATGGAGTTGACTAGTGCAAAGTATGATAGAAGAGCTTTGATAGTTGAGGACATCAAATATCTAGTAGTTAAGCATGCCTCAATATTTATTGGATATAAGATATATGTTACAAATAGAGAAAACTATGTTTTTTCCACCACCATCAACATTGCCTATGAGATGGTAAAGAAAGGTGCTAATTATGAATTATGCAAGTTTCTCAGAGAATAATTGATAGAAAATATGCAAAATACTAAGGAATCCAAGTACCCTTTCAAATTTGGTACTTTGATCATTTGTTTATAATTTTACTTTTTAAATGAGGTTCCTAATACAAGAAACATAGTGTGGTTGATGGAACATCAGATTAGAGATCATCTGATGAGGTTGGGTGATTCAAAAGAATAGGAGACTACCTTATGGGTATTATTCAAAACATTTCAACAAAACATGCAAGCCAAAGAAAGGATCTCTTGGAGCATGATAGAGAAGTACAAGAATGATATCACCTTCTTAGTGAAAAAGGATTGTTGCATCATGTAGGTTGTTGAGACTAGAACTATTTGGATCCCAAATATGAGATATGAGATAACAAAGTAAGAAATGATCAGTTAAGTAGAATTTATGCTAAGCAAGCCTAAAGACACCTCTAAAGAAAGATATGGCACATATGAAGAAAAGTGTATGGAGGTGCACATGTAGCAGAGGGATAAAAAGATAAAGAATTTTTTTGAGAAGATGATGCACAGTTTGTGGAGGAAATGGGCCTCACAAAGGAACAAGTAGAAAAATCCAAAAGCATATATGGCTCTTCGGGAGGTACATCTAGTAAAAGAAGATCTAGTAGAACATTTACCCCCTCTCTGGTTGCCCCCAAATATTTTGGAAATCTTCCCTTTGTTAGTGGAGAACAAAGAAAGGAATCAACCAATATCCTAACAAAGCAATAGAGTGTGCCAGTAAAATAAAAGGATCCTTCAATGAAGCAACAAAGAAGAGTGAAGGCTAAGGCCACAAGGGAAAATAATTTGAGTATGGATGAAGAAGAGGAAAAGGTAGAAGAACAACTTCTGATCAAAAAAAGGAAATATGGTGTAGCACAAGTAGAATCAAGTGCAAAAAAAATCAAGGTTGAAATTGTTGACACGGATAGTGAGGTAGAATTAGAAAAGGAAAAACAAGCCTTTATGATTCATATGAGGGATAATAAGTTAGAATCCGATAAAGGAAATAAAACTCTAGAAACAAAGAAGAAAATTAAGGACAAGCCTTTCCCTTCAATAAGGAAATATAGTCCCATGAGATTAGATGCATTGTTCAATGGTATTGTAGAACATGAAATGTTAGAGGAAAGTATTGCATTATATACTACTATGAATGGAACTAATAAAGAAACAATAGAAGAATAAATTTTCAAATATATTGTGACTTTTGAGGTGAACATGAAAATGTTGAAGGCCAATTTCCTGAGGATCTAAGAAGTGAATTATATGAAAGAAGAGAAGAGGCAATAAATGAAGAAGCTAAGTTGAGATTATATGTTTTGGATAAGATTAGTACTCATCTCTTAGATGAAGAAAAATATAGATTAGCTCAAGTATATAGCAAGGAGTTCCAAACCAAAAAAAGAGTAACTATATTAATGAGCATAGATAAGAATGACCTTGAGAGGCTCCAAAATGAAACTATGGAGAATGTTTCTAGTTTGGCAAAGGATTTGGGTGTGACCCTAGAACCTGAAGAGCACATACATGATGATATGCCTACTTTGTAAGTTAATATACCAAAATTTGCACAACACATGATGATGCTCAACATGCACATGGATTAGAAGAAGAGAATGTGTAGAATGACACCCTTCTGGATGTGGAAGAGAACATTATAGAAGAAGGTGTTACTGGTAGGACTCCTTTGTTAGGAGAAAATACTATTGCAGAAGGAAATATTGAAGAGTCACAAAAGGAGAACACTCATATATAACATAACTCCCCTCCTTTGGAATTAGAAAAGACTGCAAAGAATAATGTATAGGATGTGCAAGACAACCCAGAGACCAGTGAGGCACAAAAATAGAACATATACCTCCTTTGGATAACAATGAAACATCTGTTGATGATGAGAAGAAGAATGAGGAAGATCCTGACAATGCTAAGAAGAATGAAAAAATAAAGGAATAACGTTAGTGACAAGGCACAAGATTTGGAAAAGAAATATGTTGATGAGAAATTGGTTGGAGAGTCTTCTAGAACCTCTGAAGACTCCTTAAATATTTTGATGAGCATGAAGTTGCAGTTTCAACTAGTTGTCTCCACTCAACTATTATATATACCAATGCAACAAGATTAGGTGGATATGGATAAGGTGTCCCCAATACACAAGTTACAACTAGGAGATGCATTTCATGCCTCTGCAAGGAAATAAATCTTGTAAACTCATCAGAAGAGTGTGGAGATAATAGATGAAGCAATAAAGGAACTACAAGAGAGTGTACCTAGAGTAAGCATAAAAAAAATTCTATCAGGTGTACAAAATTTAAATCTTTTACTTGATTATTTTAAATAAAATTCTAGTGGACTAGAGAAAAAATTGGAGAAGGAGATCAACAAGAAGGTGGATGATAGGAAGTTGGAAAAAATGGTGGATAAATGTGCTAGTACACTTAATAAATTGTAGAAAAATCTCAAGGATGTGTAGGATTGTGTAGAAGAGGTCAAAGACTTGTTTCAATTTTTCCTAAAATGGGTAAGGTCCACAAAGAGTATAAAGGATCAAATGGACTCCATTGAGTCTCAGATTGACATGGCATCCAATGCTTACAACCCATTAAATGATGCAGATAGATCAACAAGGTTGGAAATTGAAAGCCTAGATGAACAATTCTTCCAACTATAGGAACAAAAAGAAAAGATAATAGCGTAGCTTGGACATCTTAGAGAGTTGGTAAATGAAAAGTATACATTTGTTTCCAGTGCTCTAAAAAAATGTGGAGAGGGCTACAAAGATTAATTTGACATCTACCATTTTGGATGATGAAAAAGAACTCCTCATGGAGCTTGAGACCTAAAGCTTCTTGCTTAGCATAGCCAAGAAGGAATGGGCCAATGGAAAGAAGGTTTGGGAGGAACACCTTGAAAAGTTGCAGGTGTCAAATAGTAGCAATGTTCCCTCCACCAGCTAATTTATATTTATTTTTATTTCTCTTATGTAATTCAATTTTTTTTGTACATATGCAAAAGTTACAAGATAGTTTTCTAGTGCAAAATTTTATTTGGTTTGATGGATAGCACTGTTAGGGGGAGTTGGTCAAGTTTTTACTCTCTTGTATACATATATATATATATCTGAAAAAGGGATTATATGTGTAATCTAGTGAGTAGTTGATTGATAATGCAAAATATTTGTAAAGAGGAGAATAGAATATAACAATAATATGTTTATATGTTTTGTGCTCTTTGCCCTTGATGGCAAAGGGGGAGAGTAGTGTTGGCCTCCTATAATGATTTAACAACTAAGCCCTTAAAGTTTTGATTCAGAAATTGCACATCTAATATGAATATCTATCTTAATCATCATGAAGGTGCATTTAACTTGGCAACCCAGGGATGTAGACTTGAAATGGGACAACATAGTATGTGCACTAGGAATCTGCGGTAGCCATATTCATTCTACAACTAAGAAATACATAATGCTGAAAGTAAATTTCTTAGAAAGAAGTAACATAAGTGTTGAACATCAACCAACAACTATACTAAGCTAAAATGCATGACATAAATGAAAATCTGAGCAAACATATAGGAAACTACTCTGTCTACTTTGGCTACAGGAATAGTCACAAAATAGAATTCTAGTGGCTGCAGGAACAAACAATTGCCAGATTTATAACTATTTGCATAGAAAAGTAACAACTAATCTAAAGGATGGAATGCTCACCAAGTGGGCCCCCTTGGATGAGTATCCCTTAAGAAAAATGTAAACTAAGATGCAACAAGCTTATAACTTCATTTTATTCATTGGAAAGCATGATTACAATAGAGTAGCATAATTGTATTACTGAAAAAGTAAGAATATGATTACAACATCAGATTAATCAACCTTTTGAGAAGGAGCATTTGAGCCTTATTTATAGGAGGAAAATCTACTAACTAACTACCTAGCAAGGCAATCAACTCCAACAAATTAGGAGGATGCCACTTTAGGGAAATCATAGAAAGTGGAAAGGAGGTTATGCATGTGTGGAATTTGGTCAAGTTGGTTTGCCTTAACAAAAATCTAGCATAACAATAGCTCCTATATTCGCTCAAAAAACTATTATGACCATTTACAAGGATGTTACAATCTTCTATTTGAACTAGGAATCTCCCTCCATTGAGAGTCTTCCCACCATTGACCTTTGAATGATCACCTTGTTGAACTTTATGGAAATTGACCAGCTGGTAGAATCTTCCTCAATTTTGTAGGCTCTAATTATATTTGCATGATAACATCAGTACACACAACAATTTCATATCTATAACTATCTTAAAGTAACATTCATTAATCCACTGTAAAATTAACATAGTTCATATAGCATGTCAATGTCATTTAAAGGTTACCAAAATAACCTTATGCCCAATGTCTATGGTTTTGAGGAAATAACATGAAAATATTAACATCCAAGTATCAAGGTCTACATAAAATGGATAATGTAGACATGTAAAATTGACTTAACACTTATCACAAATTTAGAATGTCTCAAAACAACTTAGAATCAACCTGAAACAACTTTGAATCAACCTGGAACAACTTGGATCAACGCTGAAACAACCCAGAACAACTCAGAACGACTCTGAATCAACTCAGAACATCTCTAATCATCTTGAAATCATCCCACGACATCTCATAACACATCAAACAAAATTGAATGACATTTTCTCTATTAATTGGATAATACAACATTATTTAATTAATTCACTTTTTCATCATTCTCGACAAATTAAATAAATACCGTTTATTTAATAAAGTCTGGAAAACCCTAATTCTACTATTAATCGAATAATGTAACGTTATTTGATTAATTCACGTTTCATCATTTCGACTAATTAAATAAATAACATTTATTTAATATAGTCCTAATCTTATCTTATTTCATCCTGATTAGTCAAACAGCGCTAATTATTTGATTACCTCACTAATTCACCTTATTCCTCAAAATTAATTGAATTATTAAATCATAATAATTTAATTATCACACTTCCTTCCAAAATTTGAATAATTAAATCAAACTATTCAAATTAGCAAAAATCAAAATGGAATTAATTAAGTAATTAATATTCCTCGCCCACTTTTTGATTGAGAAAAATCATGGATTGCTAACTAAGCAATCTATTTTTCTACTAAAGAAA
The DNA here is from genome assembly GCA_007258455.2 of Sequoia sempervirens. Classification (NCBI taxonomy): domain Eukaryota; kingdom Viridiplantae; phylum Streptophyta; class Pinopsida; order Cupressales; family Cupressaceae; genus Sequoia; species Sequoia sempervirens. The sequence continues at coordinate 712,922,382 of VDFB02058242.1, read as the reverse complement.
TCTAATTTTTCTAACTCAACCATCTAATTCCTAACTAAACCCTAACTGATCAATCAATTGCTAACTAAGCAATCAAAATCCTAACTATTCAATCTATTCTTCAATCACCCTAATTGTGCAATCAACTTTGCACAATCTCCTCATGTCTAAATCCTCTCAACTCATTTTGACTGTTGATCTGGATATTCTCCAACGCAATCTTGACAGTTGATTCAAAATATATATATATAACAAGTCTTTCTCTTCACAAATATGGATGGGAATTTCAACTTACCTTATGCAATGAAGTGTTGTCGCAATCACCATTGATAGAGCTTCAACCTTTTCGATCAACCAAGCATCATTCATCAAGCTTCTTCATGTAAGAAATGGAGGCTTTGCAGTGATACAAACAACTCAACATCATGCAAATACATTCCAACATGGGATGGTAATCTTTTCTTTTGTTGTTTGAATTTGTTTTGAATATCTTATGATCTCATTTCATTCAAATAGCTTAGATTTTCACATTTCATGAGTGATGGAATAGGATAGATTAAGTGTTTTTGAATTAGATAGTTTTTTATTTCAATCTTGCATTTGATCTTGATTTCACATCATTTTCCTGATGGATTCCTTCCTTCACACATTCTAGCACGCCTGGTGGGACCTAGGTCCTCCTTACTAACATTTTTTATGAGCTAAGTTGAAGTTATAGGGTTCTGGGAGCTTTTAGAGACATTTCACGGACTGCCCAACAAAAGCTCGCTTTTGACTGGCAAGAATTATGAGAATTTCCCACAAAATCAGTGCTTTTTCCATGGGAATGGCGCCTTTTCTTTTAGATCAGTGCTTTTTCTCTAAAAGCACACTTTTGCTTCTTTCTAGGTTTGCACCTATATGAAAAATCTGAGCTTTTGCAAAAGAAATTCCGAGCTTTTGATTTTTCTTCTGAGCATTTGCTCTGGAAGACAAGTGCATGGATCTTGCACTATTGTAATGACCTTTCTTGCTAACAAATTGGTTTTTTTTCAGGAATTAATGGATTTCTATGCAGGATTGTGAAAGATACTAACTTATTTTTTGTAGAGAAGACGATCAGTCCAAGATCTTTGGAGATACCAAATAATTTTATTTATTAACTTAGGAATTTCCCTTTGGTGCTTTAAAATGAACAACAACTCTCACACTTCAAATTTGGTGTTGCTAAAATAAACATTTTCAAAGCTTTCTAAAGTAGGAATCTCCATTTGGTGCTCTAAAAATGAACAACACAACTCTCACATTTCCAATTTGGTGTTGTTAAAATAAACATTTTCAAAGCTTTCTAAAGTAGGAATCTCCATTTGGTGCTCTAAAAATGAACAACACAACTCTCACATTTCCAATTTGGTGTTAAAATAAACATTTTCAAAGCTTTCTAAATTAGGAATCTCCATTTGGTGCTCTAAAAATGAACAACACAACTCTCACATTTCCAATTTGGTGTCGTTAAAATAAACATTTTCAAATCTTTCTAAAGTAGGAATCTCCATTTGGTGCTCTAAAAATGAACAACACAACTCTCACATTTCCAATTTGGTGTTGTTAAAATAATCATTTTCAAATCTTTCTAAAGTAGGAATCTCCATTTGGTACTCTAAAAATGAACAACACAACTCTCACATTTCAAATTTGGTGTTGTTAAAATAAACAATTCAAAGCTTTCTAAAGTAGGAATTCTCTTTTGGTGATCATAAAACACTTCAATTTTGGGCTCTAAAAATGAACACATTTCATGCTTTCATAAATAGGAACCTTTAAATTTGGTGCATAAAAAGAGCGCAAACGTTGTTCATTTTGTTGACGCATGTACGATTTACATTTGTTGACCATTTAATGACCAAGCCTGATTTTCTTAGAAACACTTCAACTTTGGGGCTTAAAATGAACAATTTTTTTCTTGATTGTTTTCACACCATTGTTATCTTAACTACTTGATGTCCTAAACACTTCAATTGGTGCAAATATAAAAAATAACATTTCATTTTTACTCACATATTCATGGGGATAACATCGCTCGAGGTGTTTAAAATGAATTAATTTTCAATGAATTGTCTTTTGTGCGTGGATTGATTTGAAAGCTAAAGTGTTTTGTCTTCTCCCCTCGCACCATTTTGGCGATCTTGGGTGAGAGAAGAAAATTTTTGAGCTTCTTATTTGTTTTAAATTTTACCTTCTTAGAGGGACTGCCTATTGAGACATCTCATGGTAGAGAACTCATAGGTGACCCAAGTGTTGGTGTAATTAATATTTAATTACACATTTACATAACTTTACTTAGGTATTATTTATTTCCTAGGTTAATTAATTCTCATTTTTATCTTTTGAGCTATCTTGTTGCTCAAGATAAGATTAGGGTTATGCATCTTTGCTTTTATAAAGCAAATCATTATCTTAAAATTGATTGAATTCTCGAATAATATAATTTTCACATCTTTTACAAATCTTTGCGTTTTCGTTTTTCTCTTCTATGGAAGGTCATTTTTCTGGTTTGCAATCAGATCTTGGTTTCTAACGTGGTATCAGAGCCTTGATTCACAGCCCCTTCTCATATTTTTGAGAAAATCATTGCAGGGTTCATTCGGGATCCCTCAAGGGTATCATGCCTTGAGTTCATCTATGAGGCATTTTGGATCAGATTGGGCTTCACCATTGGATTCAGAGCACTGGAAAAAGTCAGGATTGGCTTTTGTTTTGCAGATTTTGGCCATCATTTTCCAGATCTATGAGGGTTTTAGTCTGGGAGATTTTTGGCAAGATCTGGAGGTAGTAGAAATTTTGGAGTAGTTTGAGCAGGAACGGAGGTCACCATCACATTCACAGCGGCCAAAAACCCTAAGAACGCCCTTCGTTTCATCGATTTCTAAGTAGTTGGTTTGGAAGGCAAAAAAAAAATTCTTGGGGGGCCGTATGGCCTCCCCAGCACACTCCTCAAGGCACGAAAATCAAAAAAATAATAAAAAACACATTTTTTGGTTTTCGTGTGGTGCTCACAGAGTTAAACAGATCCGCCACCCAGCGGCCACCATCGCCGGTCTCCACCGCCCACCACCCGCCAGCTCCTCCAGCCCCCACAGGCATTTCTACAGAACACCCGGTCGTATGGGGGATCAGGCGCTATGCACCCAGCCCCCGACCACCCAACTCCCTCTACCAACCCCTGAGGGCTTGAATTTTGTGGCCACTGGTCATGTGGGGGGACCGGGCGCTATGCGCCCAACCCCCGCCCGACTGCTCAACACTAGCAGCGGTCATATGGGTGACCAGGGGCTCCGCCCTAGCCCCCAGCTGCCAACTCCCTGGTCCTACATGGGACCAGGGGCTAATTTTTTTTAGCGCCCTGCAACCCTTATTGGGCCTTTTGGAGCAATGTTCACAAATTTTGGTGTATTTTTTGCATACGATGTCCGTTTTTTGCAAACGAGATACCGTTGGAAAGTTGATTCTGACACCGATCCAATGGTATAGGTTTTTTTTACCAGATTTTGCTCCAAACTTATTTTGCAGGCCTTTGAACTCAGATGTTGTTGTTTTCACTCCAGAGGGCATATCTTTTGACTCAATGATCCATTTTTTGTCATTCTTACAGCATTGGAAAGCTGATTCAGTACTCTACACAGATATGAGGTCTATTTTATTTTTTTGTTTATGCATGTTTGTATGCTCTCCTTTTACAATTGTCGGGTTATTGTAATAAATGAACTATGATAAAGTTCCATTCACGGGGGATTTCTTGCATAATAAATTTGATTAGAGTGTAGTTTTCACTTTGATCTCCATATCCATCTTGATTTGATGATAGTTTGCATGGGTTATCTGGTTTCCTAGTTTCTTTTGGCCACATTTTTGCTATAGCTTGACACATATCAGATTCACATTGGTTCACACTTTAGATTGAGAGCCTATGGTTAATGATCCACATTGGATCCATCTTAGTTTGAGGGCCATGTTTTTAGGGTTAATGTTTCAGAGTCTATTTTTTGGTACTCCTTCCCATGGAAGAGTTTTGGTCACAGTTTGGAATCGACATCGAGATACATGGCTTCCAAATTCTGTCATCATTTTATCTACTATTGCTTCACAGATTCTAGAGTTGTTCTAGTTTTTGAGTTTTCCAGTGTTCTATGGCATCGGGTCTACTGTCACATTATCATGATTCCAGTTTTGGTTTCAGTTGTAGATAGAAGTATCTTTCCTTGCTTGTCAGATTACAGTTCTAGTGTTACTCCACAGTGTTCTTCCAGTGCTTCTTTGCAATAGTCATCTCATTGTAGGGGGGTTTTGTCCCACTAGGTTTTCCTTCTCTACCTCATCTTTGCATTTGTACATGAGTACCTGATCAAGCCTTGTTGTCGGGACTCATCTTTGCATAATAATTTTTATTCTCCCTAAGTTGCACTTATGGGGGGGTGTTGGTGTAATTAATATTTAATTACACATTTACATAACTTTACTTAGGTATTATTTATTTCCTAGGTTAATTAATTCTCATCTTTATCTTTTGAGCTATCTTGTTGCTCAAGATAAGATTAGGGTTATGCATCTTTACTTTTATAAAGAAAATCATTATCTTGTAATTGATTGAATTCTCGAATAATATAATTTGCACATCTTTTGCAAATCTCTTCTTTTTCATTTTTCTCTTATGTGGAAGGTCATTTTTCTGGTTTGCAATCAGATCTTGGTTTCTAACACCAAGCTGTACTTTAATTCTAGACCGCTATATAAATCTTTTTTGAGTGTGAGGAAATTCCATCATTCTCCAGGTGCAGATGTCCTATACCAACATATTATTCCTTAGTATCCTTGTGATGTGTAAAAACCCGAAAGGGCTCGAAGGTTCTTAATTGAAAAAAATGTTGCATGTGTAGGTTCCCAAAAATAATATCCCCAAAACATGACTAAGAGCCAATTGCTTTAGAAGCCACCCTATTATCCAAAACATTGTTTGAAAGTGGTGCATCGGAATTTACTTTTGAAAAGTTACTTTCCAAGTCTGACTATAGGATCGTGCCATAAGTTGCATGTAAAATCATCTCTTCGGAGCATGAGGCAGGCCCACCTAAGAGGATGGTTTCTCTCCACTAGGGTTGTAATTGCTTGTTAATGTTAAACTTTCCCAATTACATTCAAAAACAATTGTGACATAAAATTTTATGTTTGATTTAAAGAAAAAGAACACAACAAAACAAACATTGAACAAGTGTTCAAACCACAAACCCTTTGAGTTAGTGTATACTTGTGAAAGAAGCCTTATGTTTGCACTCCTTGAAAGGATTTATCCTTAAAGGTTTCTGAACATTTCAGTTTTTATTTTCAAGTTGCATTGATCAAAGTAGACACTTTGGTAACTATGGCTTGGCTGTTGTGATTTCACAACCTGAGCTATATACATTCATGTCACATAAAGTCCATGATTTTGAGTTAGTCTAGTGCTATTATATCATTTTCCATACTCAAGAACATAAAGGAAACAAACACAAAGAGATTACAAACTTCCATTCCAACTCACAATATTTTTTCTAAACACTTAGGGGAAAATAAACTGAAATTGCTTATAAGGTCATTACTTGAACAAGATACTTGGAAAATCAGATTGGTCATAAAATCTCACACCCATTATTCCCATACTACTTATTTGAAATCAAAATCCAACAAAAAATTAGGATCATTCCTCCACTCAAAAAGTCTATGATATCAACAGTTACTTAGAACTCACAAATAATTCAAGCATCTTTCGCATAACATATCCTCTAGACTAGGAAGTGGAATATCAACCCTAGTTCCTCAACATTTTGATTTTTGAAAAGTGGCCACATTCAAAAACAACACTCAAAATTTAGAGTTTTTGAGTTTTATAGAAAGCCACGCCATACTACTACACCTTATGACCATTTGGTGACCCACAACTCCCATTCAACAACCAGGCCTTGTAGCACCAATTATTCAACCTAGTCTCACGCATATTGAAGGTGCACAAACCAACATCATAAGCATTTTGAGAACCTTTATATTTGAGAAAAATAAAACACCCTATTAGTTTATCACCACATAAATCATCTTAAATGAAGAGGAAGAAAAAGAAAACATAGCAGTCATAAGACTCGTATCACTACCTCCCGCATGGAAATAGGTATGATCCTCTTCGAAATGTAAATTGTTTGACCTTATGATAGGGTATTAAGTATCAAAAAATCCCCAAAAAAATTTGATCTACTACCCAAATTACTCTTATCAAGGGTCACAACATAAAATAGGGAAAAAGCATCAAGGGTTTTAAAATCACCATCAAGGAATAAATCCAAAACATCAATTTTCCCTAGATAAAATTGAGAGAGATCTTGATGAAATTAAACGAAAATGAAATAAAACATATCATCAATGCCTTATTCAAGGTTGGAACATTACATATCAACAACAAACATATAGTATTCCACAAACACCTCAATATCCACATCAACAACACTTTCAATATCCACAGTATCAAGAAGTTTCACAAAACCAAGGTGTACCTCAAGTGCAATATCAAAATGTACCTTAATTGTAGTATCAAGGAGTTCAGAAAAATCAAGAGTAAAACAATCAAGAAAATCCACAGAGGAAAGATTACCTACCAGAAAGGAAATTCACCCCTTTGGGAGAAACTTTAGAGGTAATCATGCACAAAATATTACAACAGGAGCTTATCAAGATCAACTACAGTCCAATTTATGGTGAACCAAGCTTTAAAATCCCTTGGTATAACAAGTACGAACAATGTGAGTTCCATAAAATCAAGGGTCACACAACGAACATATGTACTACACTCAAAAATATCATCCAAGACATCATTGATCAAGGAGAAATACCTATTAAAGGGCCATCTACCAATGATGACAATGATAATGTCTCAACCTCAAAAGTTGAAAATAACAATCAAGAGCTATCTATCACAGATCACATTGACAATGTCTCTACATCATCCAGTGAGAAAGAGGACATACATCAAGAATTTATTCCCAAGCATGGTCAAACTCAATCACCCAAGGCTAGCAATGATTCAGTCCAAAATATATTGACATCATCCAACCTCATCGTGGTACATATTGAGGTTCAAGAGACTCTTAATTCGATGTTTATACCCAATGCAGAAAAAGCTAATCCAAGAGCTATCACATATCCCACAGTTTGAGGAAATTAAAGGATCATTTATAGGAAATCCTTTCTTTGAATTGATCCATGTCAAGAATGTGAACCAAAGCATGTTGAAGATAATACCACATAGAGTCAAGATCAAGAATCCTTATCATCAAAATACTATAATGACTTGGTACATGTCTTCCAAGACATCCAAGGCTTTCCAAAAGAACACATCCATATGAAAAGAAAACATATATCTACCCATGAGATGCTTACTCCTAATGGACATGTAGATGATCTTCATCCAAAAAAAGAGTCTCATACTCTTAATATCAGTACCATGGAACAAGAGTCATCTACTCTTCACATCTATACACATGATCAAGATATAGCAAAAACTATAGACCTATCAAAAAATGATCAAGAAGAAGCATTGAGATTAGAAACATCCTCCAGGTAGGTTGAAGACATCAATCATGAAAATATGGAGAAAGTATCTTAAAATCGGTAAAGATAATTGATAATCTTGAGCAACAGAGCATTGGGTATACAAAATTCAAAGATGCGCCAATATATTTTGAAGGGCCATCAAAATATGATATTTCATAGGATCAAGTTGAAGATATCAATCAAGAAGTTATCCCAACTATGAAGGATCCTATCAGTGAAGAAGCTATCACATTTGAAGATCCACAACAGAGAATAGAAGGATTAGCACCTTGTTTCCAAGGTAAGACATATCCTATTTCTCAACAAATGAATTATCAAGATAGAGGAGTATGCCTACATGAACAGGGTATCTTAGCACCAGTGCAAATTATTGGCAATCCTAAGCATCAAGGTCATGGTTATTCAGCAAGTAAAGGATCTAAACATATCGGTGATACCTCTATTATACCAAGGGAAACTTTATATAATGCAAGCATCAACATAGAGATCATGAAGAGTCCTTATGATGAAATTGCTACCAATACTACAACTAGCCATATCATGAATCATAATCCACACACGTTCCCACCCTCTCATTGGGACCAACAACAAGAGAAAAAGCTATACCTAAGAACAAAACAAGTCATTGAAGAAAAAGAATCAACAAAGCAAAATGGACAAGAAATATTCAAATGGATAAAAAAGAAAAAGTAAGGAAATCATCTCTATCACACTCCATTAGTCAAAGAAAATATGGGGAAAAATAAAAAAGGGAAGTTCAACCATAAAAAAATTCCAACAATGCAAAAGAAAAATTCGAGAGAAAACTACAAGGTATACCAAGACATTGGTCCTAATAGAATCTCCATATCCACCCATCATTTCTCATCATCCCAAGTTTGGAGAGTCAAAGGTTCCAAACTGTCAACCAGTCCATCTGAATATTGTATCACTTAATGCATTTCACCATCCAAGATATCCAAATCTCACATTGACCATGTGTTGGCAACAACTCTTTATCATAAGGACTCTGAGGGAACTCTATCACGATGTGCGCATGAAGGTAAGCTTAACTCCCATATCAACAAAGAAGATAAGAATTATCAAGGGTTACATTCAAGTTCTTGTATCCTAGAAAAACTACTCCTCCATGCAGGAAATTGTTGGCACATCATGACAACAACAACAACCATACCGGCACCAACAACATCTACATCAGCACCACCAGGTGGTTCAAACATGAGTAGAAAATCGTCACCATGATGAAAACCTGGTAAATAGGCATCTTGTGTGACAAAAAAAAAACAAAAAACAAAAAAAATCAAGAAAATAGTCAAGAAAAAAATTGTCCTCTAGTGAAAACCACTATGGTGGTGCTTTGGACAAGTATCATGATGAAAACCTGGAAAATAGGTGTCATGTGTAGAATCGAGCATCTACATGCACCATTTCAAGTGGAAGCATCTCAGCTGATGGATAATAAATCCAATCCATTTTTTATCCAAATATAACTTACCTTGATCTTGACAAATGTTTGGTATACACTTTACACTTGCTTATGGAAAACATCTTGACATGGGTCAATATCATTGATCCTATCCTATCCAACATTATCTAATCCATGAGGCATTGTCCAAAGGGGAATACTCTATCCAAACATGTTATCCTATCACAAGATAATTCATCACCTACATTGCTAGACATTGGGGGCAAGTACTTACATCTTTCTTAAGAATAAATCTCTATATATGCCTTCTAGCTCACATTGTGATCTAGGCATTGTCCAAAAAAAAAGGTGTGCCACTTGGTACCCTTCCCAATTCATCACAACAACAAGGTATACTACCAACACACTATTAGGGTAACCTTAAAAGAAAATTCATCTCAATAACAAGGTATACCACCAACGCACTATCAAGGTAACCTTTGAAATAGTTATTTCCCACAACAAGGTGTACCACATGGTACACTTACCAATTCGTCCCAACAACAAGGTGTACCACTAACACACTACCAAGGTAACCTTCAAAGATAACAACATGGATTATTCCTTCACTCAAAATTTCTAAGATATCAATAGTTGCTTGAACCCTACAACTAGTTCAAGTAAGCTTTTTCACAACATATCCTCTAGAAAACAAAGTGAAATATCAATCCAAGTTGTCATATCTTACACCCCAGGAAAGAGGGTAAAAATCCAAAAAAATAAAAAATAAAGAAAACAATTCATCCCAACTACAAGGTGTACCACCAACACACTACCAAGGTAACCTTAAGAGATACAAACAACATGGATTATTCCTTCACTCAAAAATTATAAGATATCAGCAGTTACTTGAACCCTACAACTAGTTCAAGTAAGCTTTTCCACAACATATCCTCTAGAAAGACACAGTGAAATATCAATCCATTTTTTTAGCATCTTACACCCCAGGCAAGAGGGTAAAAAAATAAATAAATAAAATATAAAACTACAAAAGACAAAAACATCAAAAAATAATAATATAGTGGGGTTATTCCTTCACTCAAACAGTCTAAGATATCAACATTTTTTTGAACCTCACAGCTAGTTCAAGTAGATTTCCCGCAACATATCCTCTAGACACAGAAGTGGAATATCAATCCAGATTATCAATGTTGTATACCCAAAAATAGTTTATGCTTGGAGTCAAGCGGTTGAACTACGTGGTCTTTGCGTGTACAATGTAGGCAAGGCTTATTAGCCCTCGATACCCTAGGTCAGTCCCCTTAGGTTTCCAACATGCTTTATTTCAACTTAGTCAAAACACAGAAAGTCCAAAAAAATAGTCAAAAGATACAAAATCCAAAAACATTCACAAAACGAAAAAATTCAAAAACACTTAAACCAAGCGAACTACAAGCCTCTGCGCGTACAATGTAGGAAAGGCTTATTAGCCCCTGAGACCCTAGGTTAGTCCCCTAAAAATGTCAAAAACAACATCATAAGACTTAGAAAAAATAAAAAAAAGACCCATGTCCGCCATCATAATGTGCAATAAAGGTTCACCCATAATAAACAAATCAACACACTCACCCTTTGACAAAACAAACAAAGCAAACATCAAAAGCTAGAAATTTCAAGCAAATAATCACAAAAATCTAACTATAAATAGCCGAAAACAAGGCCAAAGTATCAACTACCTATTGTTTTGGCAAGTCCCAACAACATCCTAAGATATGCCTTAATGGATCCGTTACTACGATAGACATGATCAACACCGAATAATAGACCCACCCCAAACAGATATGGCAAGTGATACTGTAACTTTTTTTTATCTTCTTATAGTCTTATCTTTTCAATTTATTTTATTGAATCATTCCCAGGATCTCTTGAGGATGTCCATAAGGATTTAGAGAAGAAGGAATGGGGGAAATTTAGTTTCATTTCATTTTGTTGCTTGTAAGATATTTTGTAATATTATCATGGTGAATACTCTCTTTATTGAGTGTATGGAAGTTGTATTGAAACAATTCGTGTAGCAGTTGCATGTTAGGTATTTCATACCTCTTTATGTAAATGGTCTAAAATTCGTATAGTAGTTGCATGTTAGGTATTTCATACCTCTTTGTGTAAATGGTTTGAAATTCATGCAGCGTTTTCATGATAAGGTGTCCTATACCTCTTTGTGTGATTAGTCTGGGAAAATTTTTAACACAACCCAGCTATATACTTTAAAAAAAATAATTCGTATGTATGGTATCAACAAAAATAATCTTTGTTTGTAGATTCAAATTCCACGCAATGGATCCAAATTCACCTTGGTCATTAATACCCTAGTGCATCGTATTTGTTTGCTACATCAAACAGGATTGTTCAAAAACTGTGAAGCCTCCAAGTAAAGCAAAAGCAACTCATCACTACTAACAACATCAAATTTCTATCTACCATCAATATTTCTTCTAAATTAACATCACATTTCTATATATCATCCATATTTATTCTAAATTAACATCACATTTCTATCTATCATCCATATTTCCTCTAATTAACATCAAATTTCTATCAAATCATCAACATTTCTTCTGAGTGAAATTTGCATAGCAATATCATTAGTACCATTCTACATCCACAATATTGGAAACATACATAATAAACCAAAAAAAACATCATCTATGGGGCATTCATTCATATCAACATCATATAAAAATACATCATCATATATCATCATCATATGAGCATATAATGAGAATAAATCAAAGAAGGTATATATCATATATATCATCATCAAAAAGAAGAGTACATCATCAGTATGATAGGATATACAAAATGATACATATATACGAGGCCTCGACTGGGCTGATGAATATACATACAAAACACATGTCTACAATATCTTTGAACAACAAAATAATAAAGATCAAGTACACTGCCCTGCAAAAAGGGAAACGCTCTATAGACCAAGCTTCAGACCACCATTTGGATCTAGGTGTCTAATAGGATGACCACCTACAATCATTTCAACTTGTTATATTAGGGTTTAAATCTAAATGGGTAATTGACACATAATGACAAAAAACACGATGAGAAACAAACACATGCCAAGGTTTTGAGAAAATGCTAAAGTCAAATGCAATAGAAAGAGTCAAATGCAAGGGTTTTGAGAAAATTCCTAGAAAGCACCAAGCAAAGGTGAATTTTTTAGGAAATTGTGAGCTTTTCAAGAAAATGTGAGGAAACAATGGCAATGATCTTGGTCAAGGGCGAGGATGTAAGTCAAAGGAGAGGATTAAGAACCTAGAGCAATCAAAAGCAAGCTTTCCAATCAAAGGCGGGCTTTTAGGCCAAATGCTTAAAAAAAAAGTGTGGAAATAAGTCAAAAGCATGGAAATAAGTCAAAGGCATGGACTCTCAACATGCAAAGGAAAGAAAAATTATGCAAATGCTCATAAATCATGAAAACTTCACTATTGTTGTGCCAGCGCTGCCGGTCACGTTAAAAAGTTTACCAGGCACACTGCAGTTTATAGGGAGTCGTGCTACCCGATTCCTACAGCCTAAAAAGAAAATGAAAACTTCACTATTGACTAGTAATCAGGACTTTTTTACCCTATCTTCAAACGACCATATCTTGGTCATACAAAAGTATTTTTCAGTGCTTTTTTTAAAAATGGGGTAGAATTTCATGATCTTTGAAATGGTTTAGGTGGTTTTTAGTTTTCCTATAGTTAAATTTTCCATTGTTGTCATGAGCTTGACCTCAAAACTTGAAATTTTTAGTCAACCTCTTGAGGGGGCAACACAAAGTCTTACCATCATTCCACGAAATACTGGGGCACAATGGGGCATAATTTTTTTTCAAAAACTTGATCTTAAAAAACAAAATATTTGAAACAAAGCAACCAATACTTTGTATCAAAGAGGGGAAAAATGTAGACATGTAAAATTGGTTTAACACTTATCACAAATTTAGAATGTCTCAAAACAACTTAGAATCAACCCAAAACAACTCAGAATGACTCTAAATCAACTCGGAACATCTCAGAAAAACTCTGAATCAACTCAAAACGACTTTGAATCAACTCAGAACATCTCGAATCATCTTGAAATAATCCCACAAAATCTCATAATGTGTCAAATGACATCGAATGACATTTCCTCTATTAATTGAATAATACAACATTATTTAATTAATTCACTTTTTCATCATTCTCAAAAAATTAAATAAATACCGTTTATTTAATAAAGTCCTTAAAACCCTAATTCTATTATTAATCAAATAATACAACATTATTTGATTAATTCATGTTCATCATTTTGACCAATTAAATAAATTACATTTATTTAATAAAGTCCTAATCTTATCTTATTTCATCCTGATTAGTTAAACAACGCTAATTATTTGATTACGTCACTAATTCACCTTATTCCACAAAATTAATTGAATTATTAAATCTTAATAATTTAATTATCACACTTCCCTCCAAAATTTGAATAATTAAATTAAACTATTCAAATTAGAAAAAATCAAAATCAAAATGGAATTAATTAAGTAATTAATATTCCTCGCCCACTTTTTGATTGAGAAAATCATGGATTACTAACTAAACAATCTATTTTGCTAACAAAGCAATCTAATTTTTCTAACTCAACCATCTAATTCCTAACTAAACCTTAATTGGTCAATCAATTGCTAACTAAGCAGTCAAAATCCTAACTATCCAATCTATTATTCAATCACCCTAATTGTGTAATCAACTTTGCACAATCTCCTCATGTCTAAGTCCACTCAACTCATTTTGACCATTGATCTGGATATTCTCCAATGCAATCTTGGCTGTCAATTCACAATTTCTTTTTCTATATAAAAGGCTTCCCCTTCACAAATATGGATGGGAATTTCAACTTACCTTATGTAACAAAGTGTTATCGCAATCGCCATTGATAGAGCTTCAACCTTTTCAATCAACCAAGCATCATTCATCAAGCTTTTGCACGTAAGCAATGGAAGCTTTGTAGTAATACGAACAACCCAACATCATGAAAATACACTCCAACATGGGATGGTAATATTTTCTTTTGTTGTTTGAATTTGTTTTGAATATCTTAGGATCTCATTTCATTCAAATAGCTTAGATTTACACATTTCATGAGTGATGGAATAGGATAGATTAAGTGTTTTTGAATTAGATAGTTTTTTTATTTCAATCTTGCATTTGATCTTGATTTCGCATCATTTTCCAGATGGATTCCTTCCCCCTCACACAGATAATAAACTCTATCAAAATTGATCCATAAATTGGACTCATCACTCCCCCCAACCTAAGGTTTTGTTGGTCCTCTAGAAGAGGAAGGGTTGTTCTTTTGCTTAGTCAATACCCTAAAATTTGCAACTGCAAGTTGTCCTACATCAGTTCTTGTAGTGTATGAATTAGGGTCCCAATAAAACCCTTGCTTTTTTTCCAACCTGTTCCATCTTTGCCTCTCTGCAGCTATATCATACTGATAATACCTAAAATTTGGCACATGCCATAATAGGGTAGGTGGTTGAAAATTTAATGAAAGCCAAAATTGTCCCTTCATCCTTCCAATTTGTATATATCTATCAAATTTTTTGCATGTTGCAACATAGTTCTGTAGAGAGTTAGGCTCGGCTTGTTTTAACTCATCAATCAAATTGTTCCACCTTTGTGACAGATGTCCCATTACATATTTTCCTATGGTTTCTACTACCTTCTCATATGCTTTGTAAATTGCTTCTCTCACAGGCAGGATCCTACTACTATAGCTTGGTCGGTAAAGAAATTTGTGCCATTCCTTGAAAATTTCTCCTAGGTTTCTAGATTCAACCTTGATGGGTAGGGGAGTGTTGGATTCTATTTTCCTATAAGTCCTGAACTGTTGTCCCCAACTAATTTCATTTTGTACCCAAGACATTAATTCCCTTAATTGGAGATCCCCAACATACAACAATGGATTCCAATCATGATCTTGGGATACAACATAATTATGCAAATAGAATTCACACAAAAAACAATTCATTTTAGGAGGAGCAATCTGATAAGCCTGGAAAAATTCAAGAGGGGTCTCAATGGAAGGATTCAAACCTGAAATGATCCTTGATAATTTAAAAGAAATATTCCTCTCCTTCAAATACAGAGCATAGACCCTTGGAGGAGTCATGCATTCTAACAGCTGAGGTACTAAGGCTGCTACATTGTCCACCTTTTCCTTTAAAGCAACATTTTTTGTATTCTTCTCTTCAATCTCTGCAACTTTTTTTTTAATTTCCTCCTTTAGCCTATGTTTCTCCTTTTTCCATTCCTCTTCCCTCCTTTGCATCTCATTCCATAATTTCATGGCTACCATTGAAAAATTAGAGGGCTTATGTATTCTTACCAAAAAAATTCTTGGCACCAATTCTTGTTCTTCACATGACACCTACTATAGGGATTCTGATTGTTCATACAATTCTGGCTATAGGGGTTATTGCTCTTACTGCAGGAACTCTTTCTCTTTCTAAAGGAGCTCCTAATTCTTCTCATACTCTTGAATCTCAACCTGTTTTGCGATGCCAACAAGCTTTTCCAACCTTATATCTACATGTTCCTCAAAAATATCCTTTTCCTCAACATTCACCTACCCCATTAGAACTTATGTGTCCTCTCATGACATTCCTCGAGGGCTAGGGCTTCTCTTAGGAGATAAACTAGTGGCTAGTCCAACTGGTCTTGATTTTCTAGGAGGGATTTCATGTTTTTCTTTAGCTACAGGAAGAACAGTGTCAACCTTTCATTTCGTAGAGCTTGGCGCTTCTTTTTCTGCCATTTTATTTTTAACTTTTCCCTTCCTCATTTCCACCTCTTTATTTTTTTCCCTAGTTCAAATTAGGGTTCCAAGAGGGACATCATCAGAGTCCGAAGAGGAACTATCTTTGTTTGAATGTTCTGCCTCAGAAGAACTGATCTCTATAGTTCTCTTAGCTGCAAGAGGGTTTACACTAGGGCTTGCACCAGAAGTTGAGGCTCTAGGAGTGGCTTCAACAATGTTCAGTCTCCTACTAACCCTACGAGGTTGATGCAAAACCCTAGGTCACAAATGCTCTGGTCTAAATTGATCAATATTTAAAAATTCCTCCTGAGTCATATCAGACACATCATGCAGATATTTTTCTACTAATAATTTGATCAGACAATGGTGGGAGATAGAATTATCCCTACCTTTTTGAGTTTCAACAACCATGATTGAAAGGAAATGATATAACATGTTTGTCATGTTCATTCTTTTCCCATGCCTCATATGATTCAGGATTTTGAAGTGCACAAAATGTAGGTTCAATTGGCAGCCTTCACAAGTGATGTACTTCACAATGTGGATAGCTACATGCTTCCATGACTCAGGTAGAGAGGTTCTCTTTGTACCTTTCTTGTCCACATCCAATGGAGGGTCACCAGATTCAATAAATTGAGCCCTAGCTGACCTTGCATCTCTGGTATCAGGGTAATGTTCACCATCATTAGGAAACCCTATAACTTCTGCAATCCTCTCTTCAATAGCTATTACCTCCAAACCTTTAACCGTGGCCTTTCCTTCAGAAAATGTATGTGCAAATTTCAACACAATGTCTTCATTATAACCATTGAGCTTCAGGAAATAATCTAACCATCCACAGTTTCTAAACTTAGCCTAGGAAGGTGCATCCTACAATACTGCATCATGAACCATAGGTTCACTTCGAATTAATTGACCTCCCATCATTCAATTTTCTGCAATTAAACCAGCACTCTGCAAGGTTTCCCTTCCTGCAATCTTTGTATGAAAGCCCAAATTTCACCTTCCTACAACACTGCCGAATTCCCAACGCCAATGTCATATAAACTTTACCTTTTTGGTGACTTAGGATTATGATAGAGGCAATAAAGGTAGTAAGGAGTAATAAATGAAGGATACAATCAAGAAAAATGGTGGTAGTTGATTTCATCTCACACATGCAATTTGTCACCTCACTCAGAACTCAAATTAGCTCAATTTAAATTTTGCTAGCATGGACCAACATGGACTGACACATGGACATGTTATTCACTCTCCCCCCAACCTAAATTTGAGCATTTTTCCTCACATGTGAGGAGTTAGAGATGATTTGACAAGGCATGGGATAATTACATGTTATGGAGAACATCTACATTAGTGTACAGTAATTAATTAAATGCACTAAAAGACAATTAAGACGTAACAAATTGATATGCACGTACCTAAATTCGTGGAATATTTGTTGCAAAAAATATTGAGGAAGTACGGGTCACCTTTTAATAAATTAGTTGAGAAATTAATGAAAGTGAAGTGGAATGAAGTGAAATGGAATGAAGTGAAGTTATGGCAGAGTGATGGAAGAGAGAGAAATGTGGAAATGGATGGGTGGACGAGTGGATAAATGAAGAAGTGGACTCCCACAAAAGTGGAAGTCTTTATTATGACAATTTATGTACTTTGGTTAGCCTAATGGAGCGACACTTGGTTTGCTTCCTTCAGGTGCAAGAAGTTCAAGTGTTGTAGGTTGAGTGAATTGTTGCATGAATTCCTCCTTGAAAGTTGGCTTGTGATACAACCTGAGGCGATGACCATTGACAAGTAGCTTAAATCTCATAGGGTCAATGGTAGTGAGTTGAATAACTCTATTGGGAAAGAATTCAACAGCCTCATATGTTCCTAACCACCTTTTTTGTAGCTTACCAACATTATCCTAATATCTAGAGTCATAAAGGAATGCCCAGTCACCTAGATGGAATTTCTTGTCCTTTATGAATTTGTCATGCCACTTTATTCTTTGATTATGCACTACCTCTATGTAATGCAAGGTTGTCTTTCTAATCTAATCCAAATTATTTAGCTGCATAATTCTATCATTTTGTGCCTTAGAGACATCCATCCCTAAGCCTAGTGTATTCCTAAGAGTCTTATGCTCAAATTCAATGGGAATCATAGCGGTCTTTCCATACAACTCAAAAGGAGTGAAGCCTATGGTTGTTTTCTAGGTGGTCTGATAGGCCCAAACAAATTTTGGTAGCCTATTTTCCCAATCCTTCCTATGGATAGCCATTGTTTTGGTTAGAATGGCTTCAATTTCCCTATTGGTCACCTCAACTTGGTCATTGGCCTGAGGGTGACAAGGAGTAGACTTCTTATTCCTCACATTATATTCATTAACTAGTGTTGTGACAAGGAATTATTTAAATTGTGTCCCTTGATCAGTCACTATCTCCCTTGGAACTCCATAACAAGTGAAAATTTCCTCATAAATAAATTTTGCAACCTTATTATCTCTTGCATGCTTCATAGCCTTAACTTCTACCCACTTGGTTACATAATCAATGCAAACCAGGATATAGGATTTACCATTTGATGGAGGATCAATGAGTCCTACAAAATACAATCCCCATTTATCAAATGGAGTGATTACTACCTGGGGGTAAATGGGCATCTTATCAGATTTGGTTGGTCGGCCCATCCTCTGGAATCTATCACACTTCCTTGTATATTTCTCTGCATCCTTGTGGAGTGTGGTCTAGTAATATCTTGTGTTCAAAATCTTCATTGCTTTCCTTTTGGCTGCAAAATTCCCTCCATAGGGTTCATTGTGACATGCATGCAATATATCATATGTCTCATCTTCCCTCACACATCTCCTCATTACATGGCCTAGTCCAGTGTAGAACAAGCATCCTGCAATCCATGAGAAAGGAAAAGTTTTCTCAATGAGCACCCTTCTCTCTTTTGGAGAGAAATGAGGAGGAACTCTCCTTGTGACTACATAATTAGCTATGTCAGCATACCAGGGTGTATGCACACTAATGGAAAATAAATTTTCATCAAGGAAAGAGTCATCAATGACTTGACTATCCTCTGATGGAGTCATCCTTGAAAGAAAGTCTACAACAACATTGGGCTTCCCTAGTTTATCAACAATGGTTATGTCAAACTCCTACATCAACAACAACCATCTTGCTAGCCTACTTGAGATCAGGGGATTATTCATGAGGTACCTAATGGTTGCATGGTCTATTTGCACAATGATCTGATAGCCTGTTATATAGTTCTTGAATTTGTTAAGGGCATAGACCATTGCCAACATTTCTTTTTCTATCACTGTATAATTGAATTCAGCTCCTTGCAAGTTTTTGCTGACAAAATAAATAGAATTCTCAATTTCTCCTTTATGTCCTGGGACAACTCCGATGAAATAGTCTGATGCATCTGTATGAATGCGAAAATGAAGCTCCCAATTAGGACCTTTGAGTACAGGAGCATGAGTTAAAGCTGCTTTCAAGTCAAATAGTTCCTTGTCACAGTCTTCAGTCCATTGGAATTCAACATATTTAGTTAGGAGAGTGTACAATGGTGCTACCATTTTTATGGAATATTTGATGAAACGCCTATAGTAACCTGCATGTCCTAAGAAAATCTTGACATATTTTTGTTTTGTAGGTATAGGAAGATTGGCGATCACCTCAATCTTGGCAGGATCTACTTGAATTCCTTGGTGAGAGATGTAGTGGCCAAGGACTACACCTTCCTACATCACCATGAATCACTTTTCACTATTTAAAGACATATTATGGTCTTCACATCTCTGTAAGACTCTCCTGCTATTTTCCAATGCTTCATTAAAATCAACACCATAGGTAGTAAAATCATCCATATAAATCTCCATGTAATCATGTGAGATATCTAAAAATATGCTAATGAGTTCCCTTTGAAAAGTTGCAGGTGCATTGCATAAGCCAAATGGAAGTACTGAGTAGGCATAAGTCCCCCATGGATAGGTAAAGGTGGTCTTCTCTTGGTCCTTAGGTGCAATTTGTATCTGGTTATAGCTGTTGAATCCATCTAGAAAATAGAAATATTGCTTGCCTACAAGGGAATCCAACACTTGGTCTATGAAAGGAAGGGAAAATAGTCATTTTTGGTGGTAGCATTGAGTTCCTTTTAATAAACACAAACTCACCACTTCCCTCCCTATTTTTGCATAATCACCAATGGAGACACCCACTGGCTATCTGAAATGGGGTAGATAAATCTTGCATCTAGCAATTTTTGTAGTTCCCCTTTTACAATTTCTCTCAATGTAGGGTTAATTCTTCTTTGTGGTTGCCTCATTGGTGTGCAATCATCTTTGATGTATATCCTATGAGTGAGGATTTTAGGATCCATTCCATTCATATCATGGTAGTCCCATGCAAATGCATGACGGTGGGTCTTCAGTAAGTTTTTCAATGACAGTTGTTGTTTTTCACTTAGCTTGCTATTAATATTGAGATATTTTCCTTCTAACACTTGCACTTGGGTATTTAACTCTATCATAGCTATTTCACTAATGCTTGGTACCTTGAGTTAATGTGGTAGAAACATATGAGACATACCTATTGTTGTAGGAAGTTCAGCTGCAGGAAGAGCAAGAAGAAGTGTCTTCATTGGACCAGCAGAACCAAATGCATGAGAGGGGGATGCTTCCTGCACCTCACAATGATTTTGAATTATGTTATGCAATACTTCATCTTATTCTTGAAGTTGTATGAAAGAGCTTATGCCTAGCATCATAAGTTGTGCCATAGAATTGACTTCCTCAGCCTCTTCACCAACATGTGGCCATATGGGGTTATCCATATCTTGGGATGGCTGAGAAGAAGAGTAGAGAACAAGATTTTTGGTGCTCTTCCCATTAGAAATGGTCATGTCCCCTATCTGACATCCAATATAGGAATTTTTTTGTTGCTAACCATGGCCTCCCTAGGATGATGGGATACCCACCTAGTGTAGCTTTGGGAGAAAGAATCATGAAATCTGTTGGGTACTCCCAAGAGTTTAGTGTTACCACAAGATCTTCTACTATACCATCAAGTTTAACAGTGGAGCTATCAGCAAGTTGTAGGACAGTAGGAGTAGGTCTCATGCTTGCAACAGTTAGTTGTTGCAGGATGTCCTTAGTCATCAAATTTATTGTTGCTCCCAAATCAATCAGAGCATTCTTTATTTGGATCCCATTTATAACAATTCCTACCACAAGACTACCTGGGTCATTGAATTTGGGAACAGTCGCTTTCCCAAGCATGATGTAAACCAATTGTCCCACCACATGAATCGTAGTGGGGTATTTCTTTTTCCTTCTTCGCTTCTTGAGGAATGCTTCCTTAATTGCTTTTTCATATATGGGAACATCCTTTATGGACTTAAATAGAGGTATCTTGACACATATATGCTTAAACTGATCTAAGATGTCAAAAGTCGTTTCCTCCTCTTCCTTTTGTTTAGCAACTTCCACTTTTTGAGGAAATGGTTGTTCTTGTTCAGTCTGTTGGACTAGGATTGGTTCAAGGTTTTTAGGTGCACTTGGTTGAATGGGGACATTTAGATGCTCCTCCTCTTCCACAAGAAGCTCAATAATAATGGGTGTGGAAGGAGCTGGCAGAGTAGTTCCTGAATGCAAGTGGATGTCACTTACACTCACAACATATGCAGGAAATTGATTTGGATCAGCAAAGTATAATGGTTGTTGCTGCTATGGTTTGTTATTTGGGTTAGGTGTGGGCTGAGCTGGTAGCTGAGTAGGTCTAGGTGTTTTTGAACTTGAACTAGCAAGAGGAGGAATTATAGCAGATTGTTGGGGCTGAGGAGGTGGTTGCATGTAACTGGTTTTCTGGTTTGGCCATTGTTGTCCTCCCCTCCATTGAGATGTTTGATGCCAGTTTCCTAGAGGTGGCTACCAATTTCCCTGAAATTGCTGCCAATTCCCCTGAGGTTGTTGCCACTGGGGTGGATATTTTTGGTGATTGGGCTAGGTATTTGGAGGATTATTCCAAGACTGTGGTGGATATCCTCCATAGTTGGATGGATATGAGAGTTTTCATTGGTTACTTGATGTAAAAGAATTAAAATAAGGCCCAACAAAGGATAATGGATTTGGTGGCATACCTTGTCTTGGAGCCCATGGTCTCTTTTGTGCATTGTAATAGACTTGATCATCATCACCCTAGATTGGATTGAACTCGGGTGGGATCTGCTTACTGTCAATGTTAGCTACCATTTTTCATCTGTAGTCCTTCTTCTTTTGTCTACAATGAGGGCAATATTTTTCCAACATTGCCTTTGCCTCCTCTTGTTTCCTCTTTGCTTGAAATGTATCCAGCTGAGTAGCTAGATTGCTTATGATGTCTTCCTTGAAGTCTTCTAGCAAGTGAGTAATCTCCATCCTTGAAACTCCATTGGTAGATGACTTACCCATCGAGGATTGATAAGCTCTCCCTTTCTTTGAAGCTTCCCTAGAATAGTTCTAACATATCTTCTTGGTATCCTCCTAAGGGACATGGGTGATATCTCCTCCTTCCATTTGGTCCAAGGTGTTAGCTCTAAAAAACGTAGGCTGAAAGCCTCAAGAGGCTGCCAATTTCTCGATACACTTTAGGGTAACAAACAAGGTCAAGAGAACTCAACCTTCTACTCTTTAGGTGCTGCAACCTGGGCGGGTGTACCTTTCTGAATAATGCAGACTTAACTTGCAATCAATCCTCTTACAACAACTTGTTCAGAATGGCAGATGGGAGTGAACAGATGAAATCCAGCTTGAAAACAGTGACAATATTTTGATCTAAGTCCTAAATACTCAATTAAAAGAAACTGAATGAATTCACAATGATAAAGTGCAGAGACTAGTGCCTTGTTGGGTATGCGAAGTCAAATGAGATCAAGATAAGCAACACTTTTTGGAGAAGACGCAAATTATCTGGCATATGTTTTGTTTATAACTTGTATAAACATACAATACTGTGACTACTAAGTTCTACTTCAATAATCCAAAATGAATTTCTCTGATTACTGTGATCAATAAAAATGATTTAATATTTTCTTGAAAGAACCAATTGATTAATCACACAAATACAGCAAACGTGTATCGATAAAATGAACATAAACTTGTTATGTCAATTTAAACAACCAGAAAAATCATTCATGGAGACAACTTAGCAGTATTTTTTATTTCAATTCAACAGATAATTGACACTAAAGAAATGCAGCAACATCAGCTGAATCTCATAAATACCTCCATTGTGAAATCATGCAATAATAGCCTCTGGTCTGATAATTTTACTCTACTGTATCTACTTAAAATATAACGAAAATATAATGTCTAGTCCCAATTAACAACTACAACATGCTTATTTATACACCAGCATAAAAAAATATCAAAATGAAACTTCATGTCGGCCCTCCACAAGATTTGGGCTCAATTCAAGTCGGCCAGCAACGGTCTCCAAGCATCCAACATGTCGGCCACAAGATTTTGAAATTCTATTTTTACCAGTAGAACAGTCGGCTAGACACAACATATCATCTTGCCAAAGGCAATTCAAACGCTTCATCCCCATGCTCTATAATTCGTGTTCGCCGTGACCACCCATTTGTTACATCGAAGTCAAGAAGTATCACCTTTGTTTCGCTATAGCCTTAGGACGTCGATGAGATATCATATAGATTTCATCGGGTTACACTGAAAGTGCCTCGCCACCCGTAGGTCGCCATAACACCTACCCATTATACCGAAGCCAAAAAATACTCCTCTAATTCATTAAGTTTTGTTGTGACCATACAATATCGGTGAGACACTATAGCGAGTTAACTAAGAACTGTCAAAAGCCTCGAGCCACAATATATCGCCAAGATGCAAATGATCTCACGCCAACAGAAACCACCCGTCTCATGTTTGTCGCTATAGCTTGTAACTATCGGGGAGACCTTACGTAGACTATACAATGTTTCACCAAAGGTTCTCACCCATCTCCAAGTCGCCGAGACAAAGCACCTCCTATGCTAAAAACCATTTCCCACTCACTTTCGCGAAGACAATACGGTATCGGGGAGAAGATATAAAGAATGCCCACGCTATACCGAAAACCCTTTGCACATCACACTGTCACCGTAACTTGATAAAATCGGGGAGACCTCACGGAGACAACACCAAGTCACACCGAACCACCTTGTAGTCATCTCAGTTCGCCAAGACCAAGCCAACCCTTCACCGAAAGCAAATCAAAAGATACAGTCGGCAAGACACAATAGATTCGGTATGATATATATCGATGCCTCAAGCCTTTGCCGATAGAACCCATACTCGATCTCCGAAACAATACCAAGGTCTCACTGACAACCACCTATAAGTAAAATCTAGTCGCTGTGACAAATAATAAGTCTTGTCGATAGGAAACTCAGACTTATGCAAGCAGAAAACGCACAATGGGTCGGGGAGACAGGAATGAACCTATGCTGATATGGATCCAGACATGAAAAATGCATAACTCGACTGATTTAATGGGACAATATGGCAAACAATAAATAAAAAATGCATACGGTAGGACCAAATCAGAAAACTCATGAATGAAAACTCATGTAAAAATATCATATTTTTATAGTTCCAACAGTGGCTCTGTCTGGGGATGAATGATAGTCAGATCATTGCAAGGATCCAGAATCTTGGGGTGAGCATACCAGACACAAAATGATGAGCCAGCGAGCAGAAATGGAATGAATGGCAATGGAAATGAATGCAGAGAATGCAAGATGGAAGAGAAACGGATGCAAAATGAATGGAAAATGAATGTGAATGGAAAATGACAGCGAAATGGAGATGGACAAAACTCCTAAACTACTGTGCATGGAAAATAATTTTAAAGAGGATAAGCAAGAGTTGTCCATGCACTGGCAACCCTTAATCCTCTATGTTGCTCAAGAGAAGAAAAGCTTCAAGAATTGCCCATGAACAGGAAATTCCCGATCTTCACGAGCCATTTTCTGTAGATAATATGAGTCTTCACCCTTCTTTCCAACAACAACAAAAGGTCCCAACCAAAGAGCTTCAAATTTACCATGCCTACCTTTCTCCTGACACCTTGCATTCCACATTAACACCAAGTCATTTTCTTCAAATTTTCTATTCTTTTCTTTCTTATCAAATAAATACTTCATCTGTGTCTGTAGCTTCATGTTTTGACTTTGCGC
The DNA here is from genome assembly GCA_007258455.2 of Sequoia sempervirens. Classification (NCBI taxonomy): domain Eukaryota; kingdom Viridiplantae; phylum Streptophyta; class Pinopsida; order Cupressales; family Cupressaceae; genus Sequoia; species Sequoia sempervirens. The sequence continues at coordinate 712,897,313 of VDFB02058242.1, read as the reverse complement.
ATCTCTTCTTACTTCATCAAGTTCAGCAAATTGTTCCATTCTATCTTCCATAGGCCCAGGGACATCCAGATCTTCCTGAAGGATAAATTTATAAACTGGCAACAAATTCTGCAGAGGCATCCTGGCTTGTGCTCTGTACACTAACTCAAATGGTGATTTTCCAATTTCCTTTTTCATAGTGATCCTATTAGCCCACATAGCTAGTTTTAGCTTTGAATCCCAAGCCTTCTTGTTCTATCCCAACATCCTTTTTATAATCTTCAAGAGACTTTTATTGCTAGACTCTGCTTGACCATTGGCTTGTGGATGATAAGGGGTTGCGTAAGAAATAGTAATGCCACAATTATCACAAAAGCTTTTGAATTCATCTGATCTAAAGCACATCCCATTGTCTGTGATTATCCTCAATGGTGTACCAAATCTGGTGATAATGTTGTCCATCAGAAAATTAGTCACTACCCTACTTTTAGCCTGCTTGGTTGGGACTGCCTCCACCCACTTTGTAAAATAATCAGTGGCAACTAGTATCCATCTATGTCCTCCGCTTGAATTCTCTTGTATCTCTCCAATGAAATCAATTCCCCATTGATGAAAAGGGGCATCAGCCTGCAAGGGTCAAAGTGGCAAAGCACCCTGATACTTCAATTTTTCAGAAAACTTTTGGCAAGCCTCACATTTCCTCACATGTGTAAAGGCATCATTAAAAACCTTTGGCCAATAATACCCAGCCCTGAGAATCTTGTGTGCAGTTGTCTTTGTTGAGTAGTGACCTCCACAAACTCCTTCATGCATTTCACTTAGAACATGCTTAGCCTGTGACTCATCTAGACATAATAACAATATGCCATCTCTATTTTTCCAAAACAGATCTCCATCCATAAAGACATACTTGGATGCCTGCAACTTCAAAGTTCTCCTCTGGCTGTCACTCAATCCATCTGGACATTTCATGTATTTGAGATAATGCATAACATCATTATACCAAGGAGTGTGTTCAATGCTTGCAACTACAACCCCTTCTTCAACATTGCAGATCTGATTTGCCTCAATATTAGTTTCTGCCATTAGCTTAGCCAAGCCTCAGCTTTTTACCAGCTTAGTGATCTGTATTTCCATGTCAAATTCTTGAATCTTGTTGATCCATCTGCATCTTTTCCCTGTGACTTCAGACTGTGTTAAAATGTCTTTGATAGTAGCATGAGGGACAAAAGCAACTACTTTTGCTCCAACAAGATATGGTCTAAATGCTTTAATAGCCTTCACTAGTGCAAATGCCTGCTTTTCCATAATGTCATACTTCAATTCAGACCCCTGTAATGATTTACTAAAGAAAGACACAGGTTGTTCATGGCCATCATCATTTTTTTGTAACATCACAGCAACAATAGTATGCATTGAGGCAAATGAAAAAATTTGAAAAGGCTTTGTAAAATCTGGAGATTTAAGAACAGGAGCCTCTTTGATAGCCCTTTTGATAGACATAAAAGCATCCAAAGCTTTAGCAGTCCAGTCCATTTTTTGTCCTTTCTTCAACATTTTAGATATGGGCTTGATGATCTCAGCAAAATTAGAAACGAATCTCCTAACAAAATTAATTTGTCCAAAGAATGACTATATTGCCTTGATAGTTTTGGGAATAGGAATTTTATCAATAGCTTCAACTCTCTCATGGTCTATTCTAATTCCCTCTTTTGAAACAATATGACCCAAGAGCTTACCTTCTGTGAATACAAAATGACACTTCTTTGGATTTAAACTAATACCATATTCAAGAGCTTTGATAAATACCTTTTCAAGATGTTGCACATGATCTTCAACCTTCTTCGAATAAGCAGTCAAGTCATCTTGGTACACTACTATGATAATATTAATCAAATCAACAAATGCCACATCCATAGCTCTTTGAAAAATCGCTCCAGCATTGGTGAGACCAAATGGCATTCTTATGTATACATATGTTCCCCAAGGAGTTGTAAATGTTGTCTTATATTGCTCAGATTCTTTGACTTTAACCTGATTGTATCCAGAAAACCCATCCATCATGGACAACAGCTCACAGCCTGTCACCTTATGTAATATTGCTTCCATGTTGGGTAGAGGATAATTATCCTTGAGAGATGCCATGTTTAGATTTCTAAAGTCCACACATAGGTAGAGGATAATTATCCTTGAGAGATGCCATGTTTAGATTTCTAAAGTCCACACATAATCTGATGTCACCATTCTTCTTTCTCACAGGAACCAAATTTGAAACCCACGTTGAATGTCTGATTGACTTAATAATTCCTCCATCCCTGAGCTTTGTCAATTCCTCCTACATCTTAGGCTCCAGTGTTGGGTTGATAGGCCTTTGCTTTTGTCTAAAAGACTTGGCGCTTGGCTTCAAAGGTATTTCATGCTGAAATAAATCCTCCCTGTATTCTTTCAGATCTTCATATGACCAAGCAAATACATGTTTTTACTTTCTCAACAGCTCAATCAGCATTCGCCTAATTGTTGGGCTTATTTTCTTACCAATGTACACCTTTCTTGGTGCTATTTCAGTCCCTAGATTAATTTCTTCTACATCTTCTCTTTTGACTGGAGTTTTTTTCATGAAAGATCTATCATTTCCATCATACAGCCTCTCTAATGCCACCAGACCCTTGGGCAATTTATTTGTTTTGAGCTGTAATATTTCCTTTCTGAACACTGTTTGCTTCCCATCTACTTCCTCAACAAAAGCATTGAAGTCAATTTCCTATGCTTCATATTGGTCTATACAGTGCAAATTTTTTAAAAGATCAGCATCATCATTGAAAACTTGCCAGCTATAAACATTATCAGGAACAGCAGGCCTCATTTTCAATTCAATTTTTGATACCCCAGCCAGTGTAATATCATCTCTTTTAAGTGCCACATTTTCTAAGAAATCAGCCATTATGTTCTTTGATCTATCAATCCACTCAATTGAAAATGCATAAAACAATTCAATAGTGTCCCATATAACATTTCTATATTGTTTTAATCTTTTGTGCTTTGCTACATATTTTGATTTGATCTGTGAAACAACCAACTCAGAATCGCCCAAAACAGCCAACAACTTAATCTTGTGTTTCACAGCTATGTTCAAGCCTGTCAATAAAGCTTCATACTCTGCCACATTGTTTATACATTCAAATGCTAACATAAAAGAATATTTAAAAGTAATACCTCTAGGTGAAACAGATACAATCCCAGCTCCATTACCCTCTTGACTGCAGGCTCCATCAAAGTACATCTTCCATACGCCATTACAATTCTGTGCAACATGTTTTTCAATTGGATCACTATTAATTAATTCTAGCTGAGCTGGTTCTATTTTAAAACTTCCCAGATCAATATCACAAAAACAATTAATTTGATTTTGTCGCACACATTCAACAAGCTGGCTCATTCTTGGCTCTCTGTATAACTTGACTTCCTGACCATTCACTGGTATTGTAGCATAAGATAAATCAAATTGAACATTTCCACCTACAACTGCAGTCCATTGCCTTTACAGAAGCATCCCAAATTGAGGAGTATCAATGACTGTTATATCTATATTATATGTTACTTGTGGATATGTAGCCAATTTGACTTCAAAAAATTTCATGATACCAACCACAAGGACATGTCTGTTATCCATTGCATAACACTTGCCTCCAGTGATATCAACCCACATGCCAAGCTGCTTCATTACTCTGACTAGCATAATGTTTATAGCAGCGCCAGAATCTATCATGCATTTCCTCAACAATTTATTATTTATAAGCAATGTGGTGAAGAAAGGATCCACTTGTGGAGAAGTTGTTAAAACATCACCCAAACATACTTCTGAATTATTTATCTTTTCCTGCCTGTTGACTTCTACAAAATTCATATGTTTTTCATTCCCATTTGTAATCAATTGAACAGCATTATCTCTGTACTCCTTAATTTTCATCAATTCAAGTAGTGGAACAAACATCTTTACCTGGGATAACACCTGTGTGAAGTCAAAAGAGGAGCCCTTCGTCTTAACAGTCTTCTTAAGTTCTGGCACTTCTCCTTTGTTTTCTTCCTTTTATTTTTTACAACGCTGATCAAACTTTTGTATTTCCTTGTGTAATTCTTCAACTTTCTGCTTCTGGATAGGTTTCTTTTCAATTATATCATGCTACTTGTTTTTTAGCATCTTTGCAGTTTCTTGTGTTGCCTTTTGATCTTTTATAAAAATTCCCCCAGGAACTCCATCTAGCTCATTAACTTTTTTGTTTCTCAACCAGTATGAGCTTTTGGCTTTTTCAACTGCAACAATAGTTATTCTCTCCTTTTCGTCTTCAGTGAGTCTTCTTACATTACACTGAACAGGCGCCTCAACAGAATGTGGCTCTATGTAATCTTCATCAAAATCATAAAAGATCTATTGTTCAGCCATATGGACATTATATTTCTGATTTGAAACATCATATTCATAACCCTCATCCTCTGAAGATGAATTTCTTTCTTCAACATGGTGAAAAACATTTGAGTTCAAATACACCTTGTGATCCTCTTCATTATCTTCCATCAACATCCCCTCATCTTGCATCCTTTGAGCTACAACACAATAGTCTAGAGAATGTGGCTGATTACAAACTTCACAAAAATAATTATTACTCACCATGTAGGTTCCCTTCCTACTCAATGGATCAGGGGTCTCTTTTCCTCTTGGCCTAGCTATAATAGGTTTCCCATCTTTCCAGTCCGTATTGTAAGGCATATCATGCAGCCTTGGCCTTTCACCTCTATTCTCATTTCTGTAGGTATTCTCTTGTATGTACTGATAGTTATTGCTTTGCTGAGGAGGCCTCAGGTTGTCTCTTTTATTAGTTATACTAGCAACCTTCCTGTTGTTTTCAATTGTCAATGCAATTCTCTGTGCTTCAGCCAAATCTCTTGGGAATCTATTTCTCAGTTCGTACCCTGTTTTAGGATCAAATGCATTTAAGTATACACTTAATGCTACAAAATCTGGCAGTCTTGATCCAGGCGGTACTTTAGTCTGTAATTTATTGAATCTTTGGTTGAAATCATAGATTGAATCATTTTGATTTTTCTGAATTCTCATTAATTCATGAAGAGCTGCATCTGGAGCATTTTGATTCCTATATTGCTCTAAAAATCTGCTTTGAAATACCTAGAGAGAATTGATTGAGAAGGCTGGCAGGCTATTGAACCAATCCCTGGCATCTTCAAGAAGTGACATCATGAACAACTTCATGTGTAAATCTTCATACAGCACATCAATGTCTTGGATGAAAACATTAAAACTCCTCAAATGTTCTTCAGCTGTGATTGCATTACTTCCTATAAATTTGGGCACCATGTTCCTCCAACTGCCATCCATAGGGCAAGGATAGAACTGAAAACCAACCAAATCAAACTGTCTGATCATGGCTGTATGCTGGTGAGGGGGAGGAACAGGTGGATACTGATGCTAATGCATGGGATTATTAAACTGTACATTATGTTGTGGAATGTAATGCTGACCTGGAGGTGGATGCATACCTATATGCTATGTGGGAATATGAGGCAGATGATTTGGCTGCCTGTGATGATTCCCTGTCTGATTGTGAGAAGCATTATGTTGATTGGAGGGTCCAACACCATGATCACCCTGCTTGTGAGGTGGCACATACTTTGAGCCACCAGCCGTCTAATCAGTAATTTGGGCCTTCTATAATTTAGCCTCCAACTCCTTTATCTTCCTCTCATGCAGTTCCAATTGTGCTTTTACTTCCTCAGGAACCTCATGATTAATAGTCATTTTGGTTACCTTCCATCTGTTGATCATATTCATGTTGAATTTTGATTCGTTCAGCCTCACATGCAGCTTCAAACTCAGTTCTTTTCTGGGGATCAAGAGAAAAGAAAGGATTTCTTTGATCTTCTGGAGTACAAAGTTTCGCACTTGAATTATCTCTCCATGTATCATATGTTTCACAATGTGCTCTTGATGTTTTGTCTTTGCCAGTCATGTACATGTCCTCATTTATCCCTTTTCCCTTATCAACCTTATCAATTTTGTGTGTCCACTTACTACTGCCAGCAGGGGCTCTAGTATGACCTCCCCTCTATTGAGATCTTCTTCCATTCATGATGAACGGCTGCAAAAATTATGTTAGAGTCGCCACTCACTTTTATCAAAAAATGAGAAAAGTTTGATACCTTTTTTATTTCCAGCGGAGTCTGTGCAAGATTTCTGACTCTATGATTAAGGCCCTGATTCTGATTGTTCCCCAGTAGAGTCGCCAATTTGTTAGCTCTCAAAAATGCAGGTTGAAAGCCTCAAGAGGCTGCCAATCTCTCGATACGCTTTAGGGTAACAGACAAGGTCAAGAGAACTCAACCTTCTACTCTTTAGGTGCTACAACCTGGGCGGGTGTACCTTTCTGAATAATGCAGACTTAACTTGCAATCAATCCTCTTACAACAACTTGTTCACAATGGCAGATGGGAGTGAACAGATGAAATCCAGCTTGAAAACAGTGACAATATTCTGATCTAAGTCCTAAATACTCAATTAAAAGAAACTGAATGAATTCACAATGATGAAGTGCAGGGACTAGTGCCTTGTTGGGTATGCGAAGTCAAATGAGATCAAGATAAGCAACACTTTCTAGAGAAGACGCAAATTATCTGGCATATGTTTTGTTTAAAACTTGTATAAACATGCAATACTGTGACTACTAAGTTCTACTTCAATAATCCAAAATGAATTTCTGATTACTGTGATCAATAAAAAGGATTTAATCTTTGCTTGAAAGAACCAGTTGATTAATCACACAAATACAGCAAATGTGTATCGATAAAATGAACATAAACTTGTTATGTCAATTTAAACAACCAGAAAAATCATTCATGGAGACAACTTAGCAATATTTTTCATTTCAATTCAACAGATAATTGACACCAGAGAAATGCAGCAACATCAACTGAATCTCATAAATACCTCCATTGTGAAATCATGCAATAATAGCCTCTGGTCTAATAATTTTACTCTATTGTATCTACTTGCAATATAACGAAAATCTAATGTCTGGTTCCAATTAACAACTACAACATGCTTATTTATACACCAACATAAAAAAATATCAAAATGAAACTTCATGTCGGCCCTCCACAAGATTCGGGCTCAATTCAAGTCGGCCAACAACATTCTCCAAGCATCCAACATGTCGGCCACAAGATTTTGAAATTCTGTTTTTACCAGTAGAACAGTCGGCCAGACACAACATATCGTCCCGCTGAAGGCAATTCAAACGCTTAATCCCCGCGCTTTGTAATTCACGTTCACCATGACCACCCATTTGTTACATCAAAGTCAAGAAGTATCGCCTTTGTTTCGCTATAGCCTTAAGCCATCGGTGAGATGTCATATAGATTTCATCGGGTTAGACCAAAAGTCCCTCGCCACCCGTAGGTCACCATAACACCTACCTGTTATATCGAAGCCAAAAAATACTCCTCTGATTCATTAAGTTTCGTTGTGACCATACAATATTGGTGAGACACTATAGCGAGTTAACTAAGTTTTGTTGAAAGCCTCAAGCCACAATATATCGCCAAGACGCAAATGATCTCACACCGACAAAAACCACCCATCTCATGTTTTTCGCTATAGCTTGTAACTGTCAGGGAGACCTTACGTAGACTATACAATGTTTCATCGAAGGTTCTCACCCATCTCCGAGTCACCGAGACAAATCACCTCCTATGCCGAAAACCATTTCCCACTCGCTTTCGCCAAGACAATACAGTATCGGGGAGAAGATATAAAGAATTCCCACGCTATACCGAAAACCCTTTGCACATCACACTATCGTCGTAACTTGATAAAATTGGGGAGACCTCACGGAGACAACACCAAGTCACACCGAACCACCTTGTAGTCATCTCAGTTCGCCAAGACCAAGCCAACCCTTCGCTGAAAGCAAATCAAAAGATACAGTCGGAAAGACATAATAGATTCGGTATGATATATATCAATGCCTCAAGCCTTTGCCGATAGAACCCATACTCGATCGCCGAAACAATACCAAGGTCTCGCCAACAACCTCCTGTAAGTAAAATCCAGTCACTGTGACAAATAATAAGTATTGTTGATAGGAAACTCAAACTTATGCAAGCAGAAAACGCACAATGGGTAGGGGAGACAGGAATGAACCTATGTCGATATGGATCCAGACATGAAAAATGCATAACTTGACTGATTCAATGGGACAATATGGAAAACAATAAATGAAAAATGCATACGGTAGGACCAAATCAGAAAACTCATGAATGAAAACTCGTAAAAATATCAGATTTTTACAGTTCCAACACAAGGCATCAATGCAAATGTCATTAATTCCTCTTAGGAAAAGTAGCTTTTGTGATTCTTCATTGAGTGTATGGTGAGGAGATTTCTATAGGAAAAACAAAAACCTTGAAATATAATCCTCCATACTATCATCTTCCTTTTGCTGCATCCTAAAGATGTCATCTCCTCTCATGTCACTGCCCCTACGATATTCTTTGTACTTCTCAAGGAAATTTGTCTTCATGTCATCCCAAGGCTCCACAGTATTTCTTCCTAGGCTCATAAACCATCTTAATGCATCCTCTTTCAAGGTGGTAGGGAATAGCTTAAGCCTATGAGCATCAATGGTATAGTCATAGCTTATGCAAAGGATATCAAACTCAAACAAGAAAGTATTAGGGTCTTCTATGACAAGTCCATAGAACTTAGGAAGGACTGAAGTAGGGATATTTTTGAGGTTGTCAAATTCATTTTGATGAGCAATGGGGAAAGGAAAAGCTAGCTGGTTAGGTTTATTTCTATTTGTATCACGCATGCCTGCCTGATGGAGTTCCAAAGCAAAGGGGTTCTCAATCTGATTTTGGTCTTTAGAGGAAGTGTCTTTAGATTGGGAAATGCATCAGCAAAAGGGTTTTCTTCTTCTTCTTCTTCATCTCTTGGCAGATTCTGATGTTCAACTAGATGGAATGGATCAGGGTTATTAGAAAGGAATCCCCCATGAGCATCTCTCCTCCTTCCTCTATGCATACATTATCAACTCAATATCATCCAACTCACACAAAGAATTGGAAAAATAATAGTGGATCATTACTTTCCTAAATGAGGGGTATACTAAGAACAAACTTGTAGAAATATCACAACAGGAAAGAAACTATCAATGACTCAAAGGACCTCCCTAGTTTGACATCATCCCTCGTAACAACGCCAAAAATGTTGGCCTCCTACAATGTTTTAACAACTAAGCACTTAAATCTATGATTCAAAGATTGTACATATAATCTGAATAGCTATCTTAATCATCATGAAGGTGCATTTAACTTTTCAACCAAGGGATGTAGACTTGAAAGGGGACAACACAGTATGTGCACTAGGAATCCATGGTAGCCATATTCATTCTACAGCTAAGAAATACATAATGATGAAAGTAAATTGCATAGAAAGAAGTGACATAAGTGCTAAACATCAACCAACAACTATACTAAGATGAAATACATTACAAATGAAAATATAATCAAACAAACAGGAAACTACTCTATCTACTTTGGCTACAGGAATAGTCACATAATAGAATTCTAGTGGTTACAGGAACATATAGTTGCTAGATTTGTAACTATTTGCATAGAAAAGTAACAACTAAGCTAAAGAATGGAATTCTCACCAAGTGGGACCCCTTGGATGAGTATCCCTTAAGAAAAATGTAAACTTATATGCAACGAGCTTATAACTTCATTTTATTCATTGGAAAGCATGATTACAATAGAGCAGCATAACTATATTACTGAAAAACTAAGAATGTGAGTGCAACATCATATTAATCAACCTTCTGAGGAGCATTCGAGTCTTATTTATTGGAGGAAAAACTACTAACTAACTATCCACTTTAGGGAGAGCATAGAAAGTGGAAAGGAGGTTATGCATGCGTGGAATCTGGTCAAGCTAGTTTGCCTTAACACAGATCTAACATAACAATAGCTCCTATATTCACTCAACAAACTATTATGACCATTTACAAGGTAGTTACAATCTTCAATTTGAACTAGGAATCTCCCTCCATTGATATTCTTCCCTCCATTGACCTTTGAATGATCACCTTGTTGACCTTTATGGAAAACAACCAGCTAGCAGAATCTTCCTAAATTTTGTAGGTTGTAACTATATCTGCATGACAACATTAGTATGCACAACAATTGCATATCTATAACTATCTTAAAGTAACATTCATTAATCCACATGTAAAATTAACATAGATAGTTCATATAGCATGTCAATGTCATTTAAAGGTTACAAAAATAAGCATATTCCCAATTTCTATGGTTTTGAGGAAATAACATGAAAATATTGACATCCAAGTATCAAGGTCTATAGCAAATGGATAATAAACTCTATCAAAATTGAGCCATAAATTGGACTCATCAAGTAGTTTGGAGGTCGCTTGAGAATAATTTTGCATGTTGCCATCAATGAAAAAGGGGGAGATTGTTGAAATTTTAAGGAGCTTGTCGTTGGTATGCTTGTTGGCAACATGAGCATGAGATACTCAGTGTGCAAATACAATTTTGTCATTGGTGTCAAAATTTTGGACTGGTATGAATATTAATGTTAGACTGATTAATGAAACATGAGTGTGCATGAAGATGATAATCTAGTGCACAGATGCAAGAATTTTTGATTTGGTGCAAACAGTTGAGTTGTAGAATTGGCTAAGTATCATAACATAGTTTTTTTTGTACAATGCATTTGATTTTTGGTCTATGTTAGTCTATATTGAATAATCTCACTCTGTGGTTCTAAGGAAATTTTTGAGAAGATCGGATGACTCTAAGTCCAAACTTTCATATTATTTTTCCCTCTAGTGTAGAAGTTATGAGTAACAAAGTATTGGTTTTTCTAGTGATAGTATTTCTAGTGCAGAGTGTATGTTTTGATAAGTCTGTAGTTCACTACAAAAGAATATTTGGTCTTGCATATTTGTGAAAGTGTTTACAAGTATTAGTTGCGTCTAAGTTCCGCTAGTAGAATTTGGAAAATAAATGACTAGGTGACTAAAAATTTTAGTCACAACAACTAAAAATGATGAAATTCTACTATTTTTTTGCAACTCGGCTATAAATGAGTAAATAAATGACTAATTTGGTCATTGACTAAAAAAATATTTAGTCATAGAAATAAAAATGACTAAATAGTTAGTCACCAAAAAGAAATTAGATTAAATTTTTTAAAAACATTTCGGCTAATTATTGGTGTGATGTATTGGAACCATTCATGAATTTTCATTTATTCACGTTCATTCCAAACCTGGCTTCATTCGTTCATTGCAACTAGGTAGCCTAGCATTGAGGCATGTAGTTTTGAGTTACAGTAGCTGGGTGTGTGAACTACACTAGGTGTTTTAAGTTTCAACACTTGCATTGGTGATAAAGATTGTTTCGAGAGGGTCTGGTGAATTCTAAAAAGGAGAGAAAGGAATTAGGTGTTTTCTACAAAGTATTTGAAGTCTACAATGAAGTCATATTTGGGGACAACCTCTGTATAAAATTCAGAGGTAATTCAAAACCCTCATTACATTAAATACAAAATCTATAGATTTCTAATTGGAAACTTACAGTAGTTACAATCTACTTCTCTTAATAATGTAATTTTACAATATTTCCATTGTTCTACTTCATAATGTGTTCCTCAATATCATTTCCAAAATAAAATTTCCTCAAACAATTTTGATACATTTTCATTGCAAACGTAAATTGTCCTTGTGCAAAGTAATCATGTGCTAGATTTACCCACACATCAGGAATCTGAACAAAGATGTTTCCTGCAGAAACTTCTTGTGCCTGTGTAAAAATTTCCTTTGCAATATCAAATTGACCCCTTTCAACTAGCACAATGGCTGCCCCATTTTCAGCATAAACATTTTCACTACAAGCACAAACTATCCTTGTGCAAAGTAAACATGTGCTAGATTTACCCACACAATATGCATTTAAACAAAGATGTTTCTTGCAGCAACTTCTTGTACCTATGTAAAAATTTCCTTTCCAATATCAAATTGACCCCTTTCAACTAGCACAATGGCTTCCTCATTTGCAACATAAACATTTCTTGGTCTATGTGCCAAGACTTTACAATGGTTTCCCCATTTGCAATATAAACATTTTCACTACAAGCGCAAATTGTCCTTGTGCAAAGTAAACATGTGCTAGATTTACCCACACATCAAGCATCTGAACAAAGATGTTTCCTGTAGCAACTTCTTGTACCTATGTAAAAATTTCCTTTGCAATATCAAATTGACCCCTTTCAGCTAGCACAATGGCCACCCCATTTGCAACATAAACATTTCCTAGTCTCTATGCCAACACTTAAATGGACCCTTTTATGGCATTAAGATCCTCTTGAGTTATTATTATACTCCTATTTTCCAAGAGAAAAATCCCCAAGGCCCATGGGAAATGAACCATCATCATTTGAGTTTCAACTTGGTTTCATTTTGAAAAGGGGACATTACATTGTACAAGATTTTTTTAACAATAGAATAATTTAATCCACCTATTTGGGACTATAAAATAAAAATAGATGAATTAATCTATTTTCAATTATCGGTTCTTTTAATCTAGAATCCGATACAAATATAAAGAATAATACATTGAAGGACAAAAAAAATGTTCTAAAATAAAGACTAAAATAGGTTGCCCATTAAAAACAAGAAAGAGGAAAAATGAAAATATAACATACAAATGATTCATTTGAGGTTTTTGATAAGATTTCATTTAATGATTTCAAATGGATTTGGAAGGGACAAAGCATATTTTATTGACTAAAACTTTGAGGTAGCTTATCCATCGTCATTGTATGCATCATCTTCTCTTGGAATTTGTTTCTACAATGCACCAAGAGAAGATGATGCATACAATGATGATGGATAAGCCAGTTCAAAATTTTAGTCAATCAAATATACTTTGTCCCTTCCAAATCCATTTGACATAGTTAAATGAGATCTTATCAAAAACTGCAAATGAATCATCTGTATGTTATCTTTTCATTTTTCCTCTTTCCTTTTTTTTATGGGAAACCTATTTTAGTCTTTATTTTAGAACATTTTATGTGTCGTTCAATGTATTATGCTTTATCTTCATATTAGATTCTAGATTAAAAGAGCCTATAATTGAAAATAGATTAATTCATCTATTTTTATTTTATAGTCCCAAATAGGTGGATTAAATTATTCTATTGTTAAACAAATCTTGTACAATGTAATGTCCCCTTTTAGCAATGAAACCAAGTTGAAACTCAAATGCTCATCATTCATTTCCCATGGACCTTGGGGGCTTTTCTCTTGGAAAATAGGAGATAGGTTTGGTTAAAGCTCAAGAAACTTATACATCATCATCATATGGATCATCTTCTCTCAGACTCTATTTTTGCAATGGTTCATCATCTTCAAAATCAAAGTATGCATGTCTCCTTCATGATTTTGTTGAAACTAGAGAATGTGTCTCGCCATCATCTGAGTCTTCTAGACCAGTAGCTGCAAGAAGATCTTGGGAATTTTCTACATCATCTTGTTCCTTATCACTCTTATAGTTTTCCTCATCTTCCATGGAAATATCAGGTTCCTCCATATAAGAATCATAAGCCTTGTGGTCCTTATCCTTCTTCTTTCTCTTCTTTTCCTTCTTTTGTTTCTTCTTAGACCAACCAACCTCATCATCATCATCCTTGTCCTTACACTTACTCTTCCATAATTCCTTCACACATTCAAATTGATCCTCTTGTTGCATCACCCACTGAATTTCTTCCTCTTGCTTTCTCCTTTCCATTTGAATCCTTCATTCTTATTAGCTTTTCATTTTGCTTCATCAACCAAGACAAGTTGGTGTGCTACTTTAATTATTTCTTTTTCTTTAAGCCAATCATCTGTTTTCAGTTGCATGTTTCCAAACATACATAAAGCATTTGATGAGTTTTTATCCACCTTAAGTGCATCCCCAATCAGTTCTAGGCCTAGTTGGATCTCATTCTGAGCCTAATCCATGGATGCAAGATGTAGATATGCATCCACATAATTAGGAAACTTGAACAAATATTGTCCTATATAAAAGATTTTTTTTTTTAGTATCATGTAGTTATTCAAACAACCTAGCAATATTAAATAGTGTTGTGACTTTATCCCATGGTAACTCAAGTGAAACACCACCTTCTTCTAGTCAATGGAAGAATTCTATATCCTTAAAGCACACAGAAAAAACTGCAGAATTGGCACTAGGGATTTTTTTTATGAATTCAACCCAAATGCCATTTCCTAATGCCTCCATAAATTTTTTTTGAGCCAACTCTAGTTCATCACACTCAAAATGAAGAACCCCAATGTTGTTTAAAAATTCAATGGGTACTTCTTCTCTACTCTTCTTCAGAAGAGACTTTATTGTCTTAAGAGAATCTAAGGATGCACTTGGGTTTGTCAATATTAATAACTCACCTATCTTGATAAATGCATGGGAATCACGTAGATCTATGTGAGTTACCTTTCTTAAAATTGCCAAAGCCTTCTCTGCCTACCCTTGCTGAGCATATATATGGCCTACAACTTTTAAGCTCTCACAGTTCTCAAGGTGGACCTCCTGAACCTTTTCAAAATTTGAGAGAGAACTCTTAAGATCTCTCAGCTTCAATTGAACCTATCCACAAAATCCTGTGGCCTTTGGCTTTCCTTGGTTGATGTGATGTAGTAGTGGCCAATGGTGTCATAATCATATTTGCTATGATAAGATCATGCAATATTATAATATGAATGATATTTCATGAGAGGGTGGTCAGTTGAAACAAGAGTTGTCTCAGTTAACTATTCCACAAGAAAATGTTTCCCTGTGAAGAAAAAATGGTTTGGTAAATGATTTAATGTCATTGGAAAATATCGGTATAATTCAAAGGCTTTATGCATCTTTTCCATTCCTTCATGAACACTACCTTTTCCACTAACTATGAGAATCCTACAATTAAGAAATGCACAAAACTAACCACAAATATTTTTCCCCATTTCAAATAGAAAAATTACCAAAAAAAAATGTAAATAAAATCACGTTGATTGTCGCGCCAAAAAAACCCATGATACCATAGCTTGTTTCTTACTCTTATGATTTGATAGATTTTTTCCAAGCATCCATAGCTTGTTTGAAATCACCTATTTTAGGATTTTAGCCATAGCAAAAGGGCAATGAACAGTTTGATAAAATGCTTTGGTAGACATGTATGAAAAATGTGGTAGCATAGACAAGGCAATGAACTTTGGAAAAAATGCCTCAAATAAATGTGGCCTCATGGTGATGGAATGCCATGATGAATGTCTTGATGAGTGAATTGTTGTGGATTTTCATGACATTCCATCACCATGAGACCACATTTCTTCGAGGAAGTTTTTCAACCAATTCACTACCTTATCTATGTTATTGCTTACTATTATGATTTCATAGATTTTTCCAAGCATCCATAGCTTGTTTGAAAGCACTTGTTTTATGCTTTTATCCATAGCAACAAGGTAGTGAATTGTTTCATAAAATGCTTTGGTAGACAATATGTATGAAAAATGTGGTAGCATAGAAAAGGTAGTGAATTGTTTGAAAAAATGCCTCAAAGAAATGTGGTCTCATGGAATACCATGACAAGAAAATGCAATTGGCAGCTACTCCTAGTTATTAGTTATGTAATGTGAAGTAATTGCATAACTTCTTAGGTTGACTTTGTAAAAACTATATTATAATTGAAATTTTGTCATCTATCAACATCTAGCTATTAGTTATGCAATGTGAAGTAATGCTTTGAGTTTGAAAGATGTACAATGTAATGTAATCAACAATTTGAATATAAACTATAAAAATCTATTTTTTATAATTCATTAGTTAAACTCTCTATTTTATTTTCTCTCTATAAATCCATTGCTATGGAAATTCCTTTCAATTAAGAAAATAGTTTGTGTCTCTTAGTCTACAATTTTTTGTTGCTATGTGTAGAACATTATAGAAATATCAATGTCGAAGGTTGACTATGAATCAATACCATGAATTTGATGAGAGAATAGCCAATGAGAGGGACATGGACAAATATCCATTTCCATGTAATGATTTCCTTGGTGGAAAGGTGAAAAAAAGAAGTTAGATTTATTAACATATGATAAGATATGGTCATAGTGGTATAAGCCCTTGGAATGTCAATTATTATGAAGAATGATAGAATGGTAGAGTGTGAGAGATGAAGAGGCAAAAAACATAGATGAAGTGGTACCAAACATAGATGAAGTGGCACCAAAAATAAATGAAGAGGCATCAATGTTAGACAAAGGGTTTGAAGTTGATAGAATGTTGAATGAGGGTCTAAATGATTATTGCACCAAGTTGATGGAGGATGCTTCAAAGCCTGTGTATGCTAATTGAAGGTTAAGTCATTTTGACAAAAATCCTTCAAATTCTTAACTTGTAAGTGGTGTTTGGTTGGACAAATGAGAGTGTAGATCAGTTATTGGAATTATTAAGTTCGTTGTTACCACCTGACTCCACATTGCCAAGAAAATGAAGTCAATGTAGAAAGGAAATCAATAAGCTAGGATTAGGGTATGAAAACATCCACACATGTGTGAATGGTTGTGTATTATTTCGCAAGAATCTTGCAAATGAGAGTGAATGTCTGAAATGTCATGAAGCGAGGTATAGACAAAGGTTGAAATTAATTCTAGTTCCTAGAAAGGTTCTTCACCACTTTATGGTATTCCCACGATTACTCTGAATGTATAGGTGTAGAGACATTGCTGAACTTATGCAATGGCATACCCAAAATAAGAGCACCAATGGAAAACAACCACATGTGCCTGATTCTAAGACATGGATGGAATTTTATAATAGATGGCCCAATTTTTCTCAAGATCCTCGTAATATAAGGTTGGGTTGGCTCTAGATGGGGTGAACCCATTCTCAAATCAAAGTACTAAATGGTCAACTTGGCCAATGTTTTTAATAAATTATAGCTTGCCTCCATGGTTAGCAACTAAACCATTTTTCCCAATGCTATCATTGATTATACCAAGAAAGAAAATTGTGACTTCATATACAATTGATGCTTATCTAGAGCCATTATATGATGAGCTAATGGAATCTTGGAAAGGAATTGAATAAATTCAATCTTTAAGGGATGGTCATTCAATCAAATTCACTTTAAGATCTTCCTTATTGTTTATGATTCATGATCTTCCTGCATATGGCACATTGTCTGGTCTCTGTGTTCATGGTTACCATGGATTTCCTACTTGCAACTTTAAGGATTTTGTGAGGCACTCAAGAAGTTTGCGTAAGTGTATTTATTGTGGACATCATGCTTACCTTAAAATGGATCATCCATATCATCAACAAAAAACATGGTTCAATGGCTAAGAAGAGAATCGTGAAGCACCATTGCTAATAACAAGTGATTACATTATTGAGAATGGAAAAAAAATAATGTCATTTATTGAAAATGATGGGATTTCCAGTAGTAGATATGATCCATGTAATGAAAGCGGTGTAAAAAGGTTGTGCATATTCTATAAGTTTCCATACTTTAAGGATATAGCCATTAGGCATATTTTTCACTTTATGCATACTGAGAAAAATATAGCCTATGCTATTATAGAAACTCTTTTTGGTGCTTTTGATACTATTTCATCACGTGAAAACTTTTGAAAACTAAAGATTCATCAAAATATTTGGGTTGAAAAATATGACGATGAAAAATATAGAAAACCTAGTGCTCCTTATGTTTGGACAAAGGAACAACGTGCACAATTCTTACAGTTGATGTCTCAGACTCGCTTTCCCACTAGATATGTAAGTAGTAGTATTACAAGCCAAACTGACATTAATGGCTTAAGAGTCCTCAAGACCCATGACTATCATTTCATAATGGAGAATATTTTACCTATTGTGGTAAATATATGAAGTTTGGAAAAGGGGCCAAGATTGGTAGTTATAAGGTTGGGTCTAATATTAAATAAAATGAGTTTACATGTATTAGATCCTTCGAACTTTGATAGTTTGAGGGGGGAGGTTGTTGAAGTCCTTTGTCTATTGGAACGAGAATTTCCACCAACAATATTTAACATTTCTATGCATCTTTTGATACATCTACAATATGAACTAAAGCATTTTGGCCCGATAAGAACAAGATGGATGTATCCTATAGAACGATATATGAAGGTTTTGAAAAAAATTGTTCATACTAGGAAAAAATTTGAAGGCAACATGTCTGAGGGATATTCAATGCAAGAGGCCATGGGATTTTGCACAAAATATATGAAGGATTTTAAAAATGTCAATGTGTATGGGATGATGACAAAGAAGAGAAAGTTACAGGTGAAGTATTAGAAGGAAATGGATGTCACATCAAGAAAGAAGTGTGATACACGCCTATACTCTTCAAAACACATCTTCATTCGATAAGTGGTGCAAGTAAAAAAATTACACAATAATTTATTTACTCAATTGCATTTACACATTTATATTATTAATCTTACTATTTGTACTTTAATATTCTATATATATAATATGAAGAATACAATTAAGCTTGGATGCAACATCAACCTCAAAAGTGTAGACATCATGCTGATTTGATTGGAGGTGATTCTTTTCCAAAATTTGAAGAATGGATTGCTAATGCAATCAGTGATGCAAAAGAAGAAGGTCAAGATATAACAACGGAAATTGATCTTTCACAATCTCCACATTTATGAGCTACACTTTTCAATGGAATGTGGGCCTATGGTAGTCATTTAAAAATGGAAGAAAAATACAAAGGAACGAAAAATTGTGATTGTGTTGTTAGTGCTGAATTTCTTCATGAAACTAAGAAGAAATTTTATGTTGGATTCATCCAAGAAATTATTCTAGTGGACTATAGTGAAAATAGACCTATATTATTAAAATGTAAGTGGATCTAACCATCTGCAGTACAATTTTATGAGTATGGATTTGTACACACAAATACAAGACAATTTTTATCAGTGACGAATGAGTCATGTTTCCCCTCTTCAAATTAACCAATCATTTTTAATTGATGATGTAAGAATCTGGGGATGGTTGTATGCCACTCAAATAGAGTCTCATTCAAAACGAAAATTCATGGAAGTTGTTGATATAATGCCTAATGGGAAATATGTTAATTTACAAGAAACATTCAAAGAATTGGATGAAGATGATGATGGTGTGTTTGAAGAAGATATTTTGATCACCAATGAAGAGATTGGGAGAGAGAATGCATTGCATGTCACAAATGAGGATGAGGAAGAAAATCAAGAAGATGCAGACATGAATGATCAGGATTTTGATCTTGCTCGAAATGCAGATGATTTTGATGATTTTTTGTCAACTTAATAGATTAGCTTGTCACCTAAACTTTGGTTATATGTATGGTGTAATTTATTATTGAATGTAATAAATATATGAGTATAGTTATGCTTATTCACTGTTGTTTTATTGATGCATTTCTAAATGTAATCATCATTATTCTTTTGGTACATTGTACACAAGACCTAAGATATTCACTACTGATTTGAATTGCATTTAAAGTTAGGTTCAAGAATTCTTCTTAGTTTTCGTACTTTGGTTGAAAATTTGAAATTAATTTTGTTTAGTTAGAATATAATTTCTTGTATTTCCTAGATGTTTTCTAGATGTAAACATATAATGAACATCTGTGATTTAATAATAAATATAGATATCATAACATTAGGTGAACTAAACCTCCTCATTACAAACAAAGAAATGATCTCTTAGGTCTGACTGATATTGAAAAATAAAACTAAGATACTGCAAAATTAAAAAATTGTTCAATCTTTTAAATAAAATGATATCTAAAATGTTACATTCATAATAAAATCCAATATTGCACTACTGTAGTAGTTAATATAGGCAAGTTTGGGATGGCAGGACATATAGGTCAATGTAAAAATGCTTACTGCAATACCGTCGCAACCAAATATGAATACCATGGGGTGGCGGTGAGAACATGTTAACAACTAAAGTAAATTGTAGCCCCACAAGAGGTAAATAGTGACACTGCAGTATGGCAGTGAACAATCACTCAACCACTAGAATTAACCCGTTGTCCCACGAGAGTCCAAGGGGTGTGTGTGGGGTGGCGATACTACTAACCCAACTACCATACTGCTACCCCACATCGGTCTTGATATGACAGAGCGGTATGATGATGAACAATCACTCAACCACTAGAATAAACCCGTAGTCCCACAAGAGTCCAAAGTGGTGCGTGCGGGGTGGCAATATTGCTAATGCTACCCTGCAACGGTCTTGAAATGATAGAGTGATATTATGGTACAAGCTATGAAAGCTTTTAATGATTACACTATTCAATTTCCCAAGATCAAAGGCACGTATTCAAACTCAAAACATGGGTAGATTTTGAAATATTTTGCATGAATTGACATTAATAGTGAGGTTACCAAGCTTAGCAAAAATTATTACTTGGGTCTCAACAACATTTTGGAAAACATTTACATAGCTCAGTGTACCAAAGGCAAGAGAGTTCAAGCGGGAAGACTCTACAACTATTATTTCACTGTGTAAGTTCACATAAACCCTCTGTAGAAAGTGTATGAGAACTGAATTTTCTTCTACAAGTAGACACTTACAGAAATAAAGTAGGAGTAAATTCTTCATCATGCCACCCAAAAGAAGTCAACTTGTGAGTAAAATGGAAGAGTCCATATTTTCTAAAAGAGAGAAGAGGTCCTTGCAACAATCCATTTTAGATGTGTTGCCTAATTATGTAAACAAAGGATTCAAAAAGGTGTTTAGAGATAAATCCCATGGATGTAAAAACCCAATTATCCCTATCTCAGGGTAGGATCTATTTTGGTACTTCTATGAAAAAATGGATGACAAGATTCTAGTTTTGAATCCTTGGACCTTAGATTTGGCCAAATTGATAGTCCCAAATGTCTTCGTAGATGTTGAGTTTATTAAAATATCGGCACAATATTATCACCTGGCTACTAGGACTATAACAATTTCATATGGTTCACCATTAGTGGTGCTGACTAAAGAAGTAATTTTAGAGTGTTTTATGTTAAACAAGCAAGTTGTCACTAAAATCGACTTGGAAAAAAGTGAGGAGGATTATAGGAGATTGAGGAAAACCTACAAGAGTGATGAACTTCCTTTACACATGAAAAGGGGTGTAAACAATAGGAGGATACCTATCTCCCCATCCCAAATTGAGTCATTTTCCATAGAAGACTTCCAAGTATATTTGAAAACAACTTATTTTTCTTTGTGCCAAGTGCTTGGAATAGATGTTGAAGAGAGGATGCCAACCTATCTCATGATGATGGAAATGAAGATACAAAATTCTAAAGTCAACATTGAGTATGACTTTGTTATTGAAATTGATAAAGGACTACATGAGGGATTTTTGCAAGTAAGAGAGAACTTAGCTCCCATAACTTTTAGGAAATACTCTATGTTGTGTCATTTATTATTGTACCAAAACAGAAACAGATGAACTAAAATAATGTGTTTGGGAATGATTGATGCTAAAGGGAATAGGTTGCCTGTATAAAACTGGTATTACATTTGGATAGTAGATGTAAAAATAGTGATTATGTAATATTTCATGATGATTTCGTAATCAAGGTCATGGCCACTCTTGGTCATATTTCACCAAGATTTCCCAATAAAATCATGCAAGTATTAAGACCTTTACTATTGAAGCTAGAGTAGGGACACACTCACAATTTTGGTGACTGGATCTTCTTAGCAGACCAAACAGTAATAAGGGTCTATGGGTGTAACAAGACCCACATGTTTTACCTAAAAAAAATTCTATTCAAATTGCATTTTTAGAATTTATGTGGAAAATGTTATGGATGAAGCAGGATGTTATGAAAAGACAAAAAAAGGGGACATTCCTCCCTAACCTAACTAAATGTGAGGATCTATCCATAGGGTCTGACACTCTTGAAGAACTACAAAACTATTTGAATATGGGGTATTCATTGAAGACACGAGGAGAAAGGGTCTTTAATCCTGAAGTGTTGGATATTGCTGATTTTTGGTTGTCACTGATGTCGAAACTATTGGAATTAATGTCTTTAAGGTTGTATATGTCGAGGATATTAAGAAAATTGTAATAAAATAAGTTGTAGGTTGTAGATGGTGTAGTGAAGTTCATGTTGATGGTGTTTTCTGCACAGCAACAACTCAAACATAATGCAACATTCTATCTCTTTTGAAAGGTAATTTTCAACAAAAAATTATTAAAAATCAACCCAAGGTCTCTCAGGTGTCAGGTCATAACAATGCATAAACAACTCAGATAATATGTGAAATGTTGGTAATCACAATCAGACCTTACTACAAGCAAACTGTATATTTCCAATTTATCAGATTGTGCAATATGATGATCTCAAATCCTAGATCTAACCGGATGATAAAGAAATAGCAAAAGATAAGGGCACAAGAATATGATAAGATCTAAACTATTTCTAGAATGAACAATGCAAATAATAGATATCTGGAATGGACCAATCTCAAGTAACCAATTCTTGATTAACCTACAATGCAATATCACAAGAACGGTGCAATCTTCTAAGGTATATAGATTTTCAAATCATAGATATTCATCCACAATCGAACTTAAGCACATGTAAATATATGGTCCTGGTTGACTTCACCAGCCTACTACAATCAAATAGTTACTGGGAGTATAGACCATAGATTGCTACAGACATTCCAAATATTAAATCATGAACATCATTCACCAACTAATCTAATTCCAAGACACTAAATTCTAAATCTTTAAGCAATTTGAAAGATGAAACAACAGGAACCATGCAAGATAAACTAACACAAGAGATTTCACAAGGAAAACCACAATGCCTTCAATTGTATTAGATCATCAAAATGCTGCAACAATTCCACTGTTCTGTAACAATGTTTGCTTCAAGAAATTAACTACTACTTCTACTAAAAAATGCTCTAGCTCTATTTGCTCTTACTTGTTTCTATTATTTCTAGCTCCTTTACAATGAGGCAAGAATTCCCTTTATAGAAAACTCTCAAGACATGTCGGCCCAGCCAAACATTTACAAAAATAAATCAACCAAAACAAGTCGGCCTTAGGAATTCCAAAATAAGGCATACATTAAATGTCGATACATCATCAAGGTCGGCCTAGACACACTCCCCAATGTAGCCCGGATCAACACATGCCCTATAATAATAGGGAAGCACAAATCTTCAAAATGGGCATTAACTACCGCCTCCCTTATCCTTACTCTGGGCCAATGATCCCTGAACCTTCAAAAATAATTTATCTAGCTCGGTGATAGGTGGCAAAGGCAAGATCTTAAGCCGACATTCAATGGAGCCAATCTCCTTTTTTGACTGTTCAACAGTTTTATTCCAATCATCTTTGTGGGCTTGATACTTATCCATCACTGCCAAGTAGGTTGTTGCATCATCAAACTGGTGTCCTGTTATGACATTCTCGGAATCTGAAGCATAAACATCATGCCACCATTCCCTTAGTTGTTCCAGGCTCAGGTACTTAGGAGCAATTTTCCTCCTGCCAGTCATGATCTCAAAAAATGCAATACATCCCTCATAGACACCAGTTAAATCACCATCTATTAATTTCTTTCATTTCTGAATTTTTCTCATGGCCTTCTGCTGAATCTGCAAAGCCTCAAACCATTCCCAAGCCTCATTAAGTCTAGAGGAAGGAAGAATCCCATCCACAGCCAACTGACCTTTTCCATATTCTATGATCACTCTGGATTTCTGCAACAGATGGTCAACATCCTCCTTGTCCTAGGATAACACATCCTCCAACAAATCCTTGGCTCTGACTACATCTTTTCCAACTGAAAGGACATCCTTTATTGCATTATCTCCTTTTACTTGCACATCCTTCAACCAATCCATTGCAGTCTGGGTAGAGGCTTTTATCTTTTCAATCTCAGAAATGGTTTCCTTGGGCAGAAAACCAGGAGTAGCGGAGAAAGATGGGTGAACAGACTGCAGAGGCTTCATTACCTCTTCCAAGCATTTCTTAAGTCTCTCATTTTCCTTTCTCAGCTCATGCTTGGTGTGAGTCTCTTTCCTTAATCTGCCAATTATCATAGCACTGGACCCTTCATACTCCTCAATATCTTGTTCCATAGTTGTTGGTCCAAGGTTAAAAGTCTGCACATTGTAATCCTTACCAGTAACATCTTCTTTAGTTTTATCTGTAGTAGGGGTGGCAATGTGAATGACCCTGTTACTTGCTTCATATCTCTCTATCCTTGTAACCACCTTGGCCATCCTTCTCTTCTTACCTTTACCTATCTTAGACAGCATCTCATCCCAATCCAAAGGAGTGTCCTCAACAACGACTTGTTTCTTTCTCGTAATCTCCTTTTCAAGCCAATCCGGGACAGCAGGTTCCACCGAGATTTCATCAGTTTTTTCCTCTTCATGTTGTTCTGTTGTTTTATCTTCTTCCTTTTCAAGGAGCTGCTCACCTTGATCATCTTTCTCAATCTCCTCCTCATGCACCGGCGATGGGGTCCTAACAGGGATATTCTCCTTTTCAGGTGATCTGTCTCCTTTGCTATTCTCCGGAGAATCCTCATATTGCACTAATGGAGAAGGGTGTCTTTCTACCTCCTCAACCTCAAGCTCAGCTGCCACACCAAAGAGTTCTCCTTCTTTGAATGGTTCTGCCTCTCCACTAGTCTCATATTCATGATGGGCGGTTTCCTGCTCAGGTACACTTGGCAAAGGAGAAGCAGCCTTAGGTTGCTCTACAACTGGTGACTTTGGAGGACTCATCTTTTGCATCGGCTCCTTAGGGGATGGAGTCCTTGATCTTCTCGAATAAACCTTTTTCTTTTCCCCTGAACTCTCCACATCAAGAATCGGAGTCTCATCTTTAGAGGTATACTGTCATTTCCTCTTTGAAACCCTAGTTGTTCTGGTCTTCTTTGGCGATAGAGGAGCATCCTCTTCTTCTGCTTTTTCAACTTCCTCCTCTTCAGAGGACCTGCCTATTTTCAAGGCTCAACTTCTTTTCTTTCCCTTTGGCTTTCTTTTACATTCTGGTTCACTTTCTTTAGGGCCTCTGATTTTTATTTTGAAGGGTGAGCTCCTTTTAGTTTTCCCTTTGGGGTCACCTTCCCCGGATTCTTCTGAAGTAGACATAGGATTGAGATTTCCCATCAAATTAAAGGTACAGGGTACCTTCTCACTCTCTGACTCCCAAACCTTATGTTTTAGCCATGAAGTAGTAAATTTCATAACAGGGGTCATTAGGTCCTCCAACTCAGTAACCTCATCGTCATTCCAGTTTATCTCTCCGATTGATCTGACCTTAATAGATTCATAGGCATGATCTTGCACCAGGTTTCCATCGTCCTCTAGCTGGTCAGGGATTAACTTAACATTGTATTGCCTAATCACATCGACAGGAAGCCTAGAGTACCTTTTCTTCCTTGCCTCAAAATCATCTTTGATATTGGCCCAATAGTCTTCTAGGTCATCCTTATGACGGTACTCTTTGGTAGCCTTCTTCTGTGCTTCCCTGGTGATATCAAAATTTGCCCTTTTGGAATGGAAGGAGAAACCATGATCTGCCAACTCGTCACCTGCTGCGTGTGTTGATTGAATGGAAGGACACACCTCCGCTACGCCAATTCCAAGAGGGAAATCCCCACCAAAACCAGTTTTATGCTTCTCCTTTTTGACAATTCCATCAAATTCACATATCTGTCTAACAATTTCCAATAACACAATATGATCAGTAGGGTACCTTGGTAACCTATATGGAGCAACCGAGCATCCGTCAATTCTGATGTAAGAGAAGGTAGGAAACTGAATGAACTAGGCTCCATATCTCTTTATCAATTCCTTCGCTCCATCTGACAGTCTCACATGTTCCGCATTTTGAAGCATCCTAGTGATATGCATTGTGAATGCATCATTGGCTCTTCGGTAATCCCGGTGTCCTAGGTGTAATTCTGGATATATCTCATAGACTATATCCTACCCAAATGTCCCCTGTGGATTCAAACCCCTGTATGGGTAGAATCTAGCTAACACATACACCACATAGGAAGACATGGTGAACTTCTTTGTCTCTAGGACATCTCTCAATTGCCTATCAATCACAGCACTAATAAGTCCTGCCCAATGGTAATTAGTTCCTTGTTCAATTTTGTTAATCACATGAACCATCCAGTTTTCTAACACACTAGCACTCCCCAATCCTGCTACTCTACTAAAAAATGTGATTGCATCATAAATATTTGTGTTGAATTTAACCCTGTGCAACTGCTTGGGCAGTTTGGAGTAATGTGACTTTGGCTTCTACAACCAAGAATTAATCATCTGCTGAGCTTTGGTTGGCTCATTCTCATAATATGTTCAGGCCAAGTCCATGTTTAGAGCGCACACAGAAGGAAAATCAGGCATGTCAAAGGCCTGGGCAATAGAAACAGGACTAAAATTTTCCAAGACCCTTCCCTCAGTGCTGACCACCCTTTGTGTGCCGAAGTCATATTTCCGGGCACACTCAAGTATTAAATCATAGCACTGGATTGCAGGAGGGAACCCTGCCACATGGACTAATCCGGACTTCATCATTCCCTGTCTCAGGACCGACAGATCCTTCTGAGTTGTTCTCTCTTTAAACTCCTCATATTGCCATGCTCCAACATTGGTGTCCGAGACCTCAAAGCACACTGAAGATATCTTTCTTTCCGGAAGCTGACTCCTAGTATCCAACCTTAATCTCTCTGCCTCTGAAATGGAGGACCCCTCTATGTCACCTTTAGATTTTCCTACAGCAGCCTTGCTTGATTTAGCCTGCACTCACAAAGAATGTCATGAGTATCCAATTATCATGCATATTCCAATCCAAAGGTTAGCATAAAATCATATAAAGCCATTGAGATCCATCACAAATCATTAATCCTTAAGAATCCAGAAAACAAGGCAATCCGGGAAAACAAGGTAAACCGAAAAAATCCAGTCGGGGCAGAATTTCGGAGAAATTCGACCCAGACGGATTCCTACTACCAAGACATCATTCGCCAAATAGATCGTTAGTACGGACAGAATATTATAAGATTATCATGAAATTCATCCCTTAGTAACAAGAAATTAGCATTTAGCACTTTACCCTATTAGTCCTAGCCTCGAAAATCGAAAGAAATGAAACCAGGCAAGAAAACCAGAAAAGTCCGGACAGGACGGATTTCGCAGACACCTCGGAAACCTGACGAAATGCTAACACACGAACCATTAGTCAAATGATCATGCAAACTTCTCTACCTGGATTCTAATGGTCCCAAAATCGACGCTAATAAACAAGGCCTCAAAAGCACCCAAATTCAAACTTCAAAGCCATTAAATGACTAATCTTCATAGCAAAACAATGATGCCCTAATTTTGACGACTGAACTTTCTGCCATGAAAACCAGAGTAAGGTCGGGGTTTGAAATACTAACCCTAAAGATGAATCTAAGCATTTTGAGTCTTCACAAGGTTGGGGCTAGTTTAATCTTGGCGCAAGATATAGAAAATCATGACGGTTTAACCATTCTTAGAAGTTTTGAGAAAAACACCCAAAACCCTAATCTCACCAAATATAATGAATTACGCATCTAGAAACAAAATCCTACCCCAGACGCCCATCAACACTGACCCATCCAACATTTATTGGGCAAATACAGTAGTGCATATTGCGGGTAATGGAGATTCACGAAAAAAATGGGTCAGACCCTAATTCGATAAATGCAAAATCGTAACCAAGCATAAGCCAACCCGAAAAGACTTTAAATCCCTCCATATTTGCATCTGAGCAAAGGTACTTCGAGCATTAATGAGTGATAAGACATGTCTGAAAAATCCGGAAACTCGAGCCCAGGACGAAATT
Organism: Sequoia sempervirens; assembly: GCA_007258455.2. Taxonomy (NCBI): domain Eukaryota; kingdom Viridiplantae; phylum Streptophyta; class Pinopsida; order Cupressales; family Cupressaceae; genus Sequoia; species Sequoia sempervirens. The sequence goes on along the minus strand of VDFB02058242.1, from coordinate 712,869,316 downwards.
TTAGAAAATCCCAAGATACGTGGAAAATCTGAATGAACACGAATTTCGCGGATATGGCAGAAATCAGGATTTTAACGAAGTTCAGGATTTTAGCGCAGTCCGGGAAAATCCGCCAAAACCAGAAAATCTTGGAGTCAAGCAGAAACCTGAATTCAAAAAATACAACAATGAATAGACAATGAACCAAGGCCCGGGAGAATCTGCAGGAGCTGGAAAATCCCGGATTCAGGTCAAAACCTGCATTTTCACCAAAACCAAACTTTAACCAATTCAAGCCTCAAGTCAAGACCAAAACCAGTAAGACCAATATCCCAAGACCTTAAAAAGACAAATCATAAAACCAAAGGTCAAAAGACATCATGAAAAGAGGGTCCCCACTCCAAGTGGGGCGTGTGTGCAAAACTGCACAACAAATGGTGACTCTGCTGGGAAAATGCTCCCGAGCATTTTGATGACAAACTGGAATCAAGAACCTAGAACTCATGGTTTCAACTCACCTATCCTGCTACCACCCATGTTAAAACAAAGAAGCCCCCCTAGTCATCTAAACTTTCCTACAATAGGGTCAAAGTGTGTGCATATGCATTCATTATCCTCCTTTAGTTACAACAGGAACCAAACTTGGTATGAACAAGCTACATAAAGATTTATACTCTAAAAGTAACCTGGATAGAGCTTCGCTGCCAGTCAAGCGTCCATAGCCCCGACGAGGTTATCACTATGATTCTCCTGAACATAGCTCTACTGCCAGACAGGCGTCTATAGCCCCGATAGAGATATCCAGATCCCCCTGATAAGTTGAATTCAAACCTTTTTAATTTTCAATATGTATTTCTGAGGTTATCTTTTCACTGTTTTCACTTCAACCTGTGAACAATGAAGTTCACACTCAAGGATGAGAACCACAGTGGCACTAGAGCAGAAAAAATGATTTTTCACTTGTTCAAACTTCATAAGGACCTTATGCAACTTCAGGTATCTTTAATTTAAAATATGAGACCCTAATGTATTCCTGTTCAAACTGACTAGAAAACCCTCTACCCCAGCACAAGGATAAGTGACATTGGGCAGGGAATTCATACCATAATGTCCTGGAAGGATGATTAGAGTTTGTAAAAGAAATACCAAGAACATTAGACCTACTTTGTCACCACTGTCATACAAATGCAACCAGGGATCCCCAAAAGAGAAGGAACCAAGAGCAAGAGCGACGCAAACGTACACTAACCAAAACAAAACAAACAAACCGAAAGGAAACCTATTCTAACCAAAGCAGAAAAGCAAAAAGCAATCTAAACTAACTATATACAAAGCAGGGAGCTGAAAACAGCTCAAGACTGGAAATAATGCTTCAAATACTGCCCATTGACGAGCAGTGGAATATCTTCTCCCATGAGAGTCTTCAGACAAAAGGCATTATCTCCACATATTTCAGCAATTTGATATGGACCAAGCCACAGTTTGTCAAATTTCCCATGGTCCCCTTTTCGATCATGAGGTTTATCCCAGTATAAGACGAGGTCAGAAATCTGAAAGGCTTTGACTTTAGCCCTCCTGTCAAACCACCTCTTGACTACCCCCTGATGTTTGGCAAAATTCTCAAGGGCATTATCTCGTTTCTCTTCAAGGTGTAATAGTTATGTTAGCCTAGCCTCCATTCTATTCCCCTCATCATAAAAGTCATTAATAAACTGTAAGGTCAAGATCTTGAGTTGAATAGGGAATACTGGCTCTAGACCATATAATAAGTGATAGGGAGATGTTCCGATGGATGACTTAAGTCTTGTACGATCTACCCAAAGGGCAAACCGAAGCTGGGTATGCCAGTCTTTTGGGTTCCTTTCTAATAGCTTACGGATGACAGTCAATAAGTTCTTATTTGAGGACTCCGCTAAGCCATTACCCTGGGGATAATAATTGGACGCAAATTTCACAATAATGCCATGATCAAAAGCCCAATTTGAAAATTTTAAAGATGCGAAAGCAGGACCATTATCACAGACAACAGCAATAGGGCATCCAAATCGATTAAGAATAGCAGACTCTAAGAAATCAATCACTACCTCAGATGTACATTGCCTACAAGCAAAAGCCTCAGTCCATCTTGTGAAATAATCAGTAATAGTGAGAATGTACCTGTGTCCTACAGAAGACGGTGGGTTAATGGGGCCTATGAAGTCCATACCCCACTGAGCAAAAGGTCTTACCTCAGTGACCGGTTGGAGTGGGAGTGCTGCATACCTCTCCTTTGTTGCTGTAGTCTGGCAGGTGTGACAAGTCCTGACATGATGGTGAACGTCTTTGAACAATGTGGGCCAGTAATATCCTGCCCTTAAAATCTAATTTGCTGTGGCAATTGCAGAACCATGGCCAGTGCCATATTTTTCATGAAATTCATTCATCACTCTTTCAATTTCCTATTTTTCGAGGCATCTCAAATAAATGCCTTCATGATTTTTCTTGTACAGAACAACTCCCTTTAGCATGAAGCCATCACTCTTCAATCGTAGGGCTCTCCTCTGAACAGCATTAAGATGACCTGGAGATCGTTGGTTCAACAAATAATAAACTATGTCATCATACCAGCCATCCGGGGAAACTTCCTCAATGTTATAATTCTGAATAGTTAATTCAGGGCCTATTTCAGCCATGGTTTGAGTAAGTCCCTGTCCCCTTACTAACTTCATGGGCTGGATCTCAATATCGTATTCTTGTAGCATTGTCACCCACTTAGTTCTACGCTCTCCTAACTCGTTCTGCATCAGAAGTAACTTAACTGCGGGGTCTGGGACAATTGCATAAACCTTATTCCTGAGGATATAATGTCTAAATTTCTTCACAGCTCTAACCAGAGCGTATGCCTGCTTTTCTACATTTGGGTATCTCAACTCAGCATCTTTTAATGGGGCACTCATAAAGGCAATGGGATGCTCATTTCCCTCATCAGACTTTTGAGTTAGCATTCCTGCACATGAATGGTCTGAAGAAAATGAATAGATGTGAAAAGGCTTACTGTAGTTAGGGCTTACCAATACTGGAGCATCAGCAATGGCTCTTTTTATTTCTGCAAATGATTCATTTGCTTCCGTAGTCCATTCAATCTTAGCATCCTACTTCAGCATTACATTCAGTGGCTTAACAATTTCAGCAAATCCAATAATGAATTTTCTGACGAAGTTAATCTTGCCAAAGAAAGATTTCATTTCCTTTTTGCTAGCAGGTGGTTGAATCTTCAGGATGGCCTCCACTCTTTCTGGATCAATAGCAATTCCCTTCTCTGATATCACATGTCGTAGTAGCTTTCCCTCTGTTACTCCGAAAATACACTTTTTAGGATTCAAGGATATGCCAAATTCCCTGCACCTTTGAAACACTTTGCGCAAATCTGAGATGTGATCCCCTCTGTTTTTTGAAAAAATAGTCATGTCGTCCATATAAATAATGATGCATTTTCCTATGATGTCTTTGAAGGCAATATCCATAGCCCTTTGAAATGTAGCTCCTGCATTAATGAGTCCAAAAGGCATCCTCCTGTAGGCGAAGGTACCCCATTTAGTTGTGAAAGTAGTCTTATGCCTGTCCTCATATTGAACCATTACTTGGTTGTACCCTAAATAACTGTCTAAAAAGGACATCATCTGAGATCCATTAACTACTTGAAGTACTTCATCCAATGAAGGGACTGAATAGTTGTCTTTTTCAGATGATCTGTTCAAATTCCTGAAATCAACACAGAGTCTAATTTCACCATTCTTTTTCCTTACTGGGACTAGGTTTTCCACCCATGTTGAATGCCTAACAGGAAATATAATTCTGGCAGACAGTAACTTCTGGACTTCTTTCTATATGACTAGTTTCAATAAAGCATTAATTGGTCTTTGCCTTTGCCTAAAAGGCTTGGCACCTGACTTCAGAGGGATAGTATGAGTTATGATTGATGTATCGTAAGTTTTTAAATCCTCATAACTCCAGGCTACTATATCGGGAAAGCTACACAATGCTGCAATTATTCCTTGCCTTTCTTCTGGAGTGCATACTTTGCCAATAAAAATGTTCTTGGTGTTATCTTCAGTTCCCATATTGTAAGTATCACACTGTCCATTGATAGACTCCTTCTTTGATTCTTGTTCCTGATCCTTGATCTTATCTATATCAAAAATTCTTTCCAACTGTACCATTCCCCTTGGAATAGTATTTGATTTTAGATTCATCACTCCTTCTAAATCCAGTTCTGCTTCCTGGAGCTCCGTTTCATCAATGATTTGAGAGGCAAAAACGTCTGTATTTGTGATAAAATCCAGAATATGCTTGTCATCTTCAAACACCTAGAAGTTAGTAACATTATCTGGAACCGATGGCATAGGAGTCAATTCCACAGTGAACTTCTTCAAACCTGACAAAGATAAAGGCTGCAGGGTGCTTGCTGCTTGAGCCAGAGAATCTGCAGTTTGATTCTTTTGTCTTGGTATCAATTGAATATTGAAGGCATCAAATCCCTCAATGAGGTCCCATACTCTATGCCTATAATTAGTCATTCTTCTATCGTGGCATGAATATTGTCTCCTTACTTGTTTAATTACTAACTCAGAATTGCCAAAAACTTGCAGAATCTTAACCTTTTTCTTAAGTGCCATAAGGAGTCCATGAATTAATGCTTCATACTCCGCTACATTATTTGTGCAATGAAATTGAAGTCTATTGGCTGCAAAGAAATTTTTACCTTTTGGACTAATCAGTTTGAATCCTGCCCCAGCTCCATGCTTGGATTTGGATCCATCAAATCTAAGTGTCCAACACTCAGCAACTGTAATCTTCTTCGTTACATTCTTTGGTTTAATATTGCCAGATGATTCCTCAGATGACATGGGTTTCTTTTCCTGATATTCTTTCAGAGGGTTTTGTATATCTGTTTTAACTGCCAGAGTTGGATTCATGCATTTATGTACTTGTTCTACTACTGTCCGGTATAAACAACACTCCAACTCTGAATGGGAAGCATTATGAACTCTACACCAATTTGGTAAGAGTAATTCTTCAAAGCTTGTCCTTCTGCCTAGGTGAATTTGATTTTCAACACATTGCTTGATGAGTTCCTAAAAACTGTCTAATAGGCTGATCTGATTATCTTCGGTTTCCTCTTCTTCCTCCATTGATTTTGTCAAAACAGTAACATAGCTGGATCTTGTTTCTACATCAATAGGCATCGTGTGTAGCATCAATACCTCCTCCAAGTCTGACTCCTCATACTGTGTCGACAACATATAATTTCCCATGCCAACTTCTGATATCAGAACCTCTGTTGAAGTCTTTTGGTATTCTATAATCATGTATTTCATTCTTGGTTCTCTCTCAATTTTGATCTGATTTGGCACCCCTTTCCAAGGAAGCCACATGTGAGAGTGATCAGTAGACACATATCCATTCAAGTCCTTAGTAAAATCTCTTCCTAAAATCAAACCATACGCATCAGGAATATCAGCTACCTGAATATTGATAACCTGTTGAATCCTTGGGTCAGAAGCTATCTGCATGTGAATCATGTTTAATTCTCCCACTACATTTACTTCAGTTCTATCCAATTGAGTTACCTTCTTCTGAGAGTCAGCCGGTGTAATCCCTGAAGCTCTACATACTCCAAATGGCATCACATTGGTGGAAGCACCAGAATCTAGTAAACAATTATGTATATTCTTACCGAATATGCGTACAAAGATAAAAAATGGTGGGGTTTCTGTCTTCCCTTGGAACAAAGTTGGTTGAGTATCTACTTGAGCCACTTGAGTCTTGTCCTTTTCTTTTCCTTTGTCCCCAGGGGGAAAGTCAGTCCGAGTGTGTGTTTGATCTTGTATTTTCACAGGCTGAGAACTAGAAATCTTGCTACTATGCTCATTAGAAGGTTTATCCAAAGACATAGGATGTGCATCATAAGTACCTAAAACTGCCTTCCTAATGGGAGGGAACCTTAATAACTCAAATGTTGAAAGATTTACCTTTAATTTCTTGAACTCCTCCGCGACATACGAAGCCATTTGCTCCTCATTCATATCAGTGGAAGCTTCCCTAGAAGGTTCCTGCACCTTGTCTCTTCCTGCTTGAATAGCCTTTTCCTTCTGTGGGTCAGTTTGAACTTGTCTTTCCTTCGAAAGGTACTGCCTTGACACATGTGGATAGGACGGATTATTACTAGCATTGGGATCTGGAGGGGTATTGAAATTATTCGGAGGAATAGAAGTAGTGAAAGGTCCCCCAGCCTGTGGGCGCCTATGAGGCATATCTCTCAAACCTTGCCTCTGGAACATCTTTACCTCTTCAACATAAGCTTCTTCCTGATCGAGGGGACCATTATCATTCATCATTTCTTCATTGAATAACTGAGCCACCTCGTCGCCATTGCAGATTTGATCTGTTTTCCCCTCCTGAGAATCAGATTCCTCCTCTAGTACATTTTCCTTACTTGCTGGGAAGGGAGCGTGATTTAACACCAACACAGGAGAATCATAAGGGCTGGAGGGAACAATCTCCTGCCCATTTGTGTTATTCTCTACCTCATACTGAAAAATGGAGGCTGCAGTTTGGAATTCTGGACATTCTAACTCTGAATGCTGACTCGTCTTATGAAGCCTACACCATCCTAATAAGGCTGCTTCAGCCAGGTATACACCACTAGGAGGCTTATCTTGACTGATTGGCTGATTTGCAGATTGGTTGACCACTTGATTAGCTAGTTGATCCAATGGGGTGGGGACTCCTCTATTATTGGGTCCCGTATTCCATGTTTTGTTTTGTCCATGTGATTGCCTCTTATTGAATCCTGATCCACTACCCTGTCCTCTGTCAAAATTCTGTCTCCTATCATTATTGTAGCCTCTGTCATTGTTGTAACCCCTATCCTAATTATATCCCCTGTCATTATAGAATCCTCTTTCATTACGCTGTCCTCTATCAAAAAAATTTCCTTGTGGAAATTCCCTATTCTGATTGGATTGTATATTCTTCTGAGTAGCTTGTAATTGGCTATTTTGATTCCTTAGGTAGGTTACCTCTAGATTCAGCTTCTTTATCTGTTTAGCCATTTCATCAATCCTTTCTTTATTTGGATCTACATAAGGGGGTCGGCTTGGATTACTCTGAGGAGGGACGGGCATCGTAGCAGATCCCATAGACTGATGCAACACTTCAGAGTTCTACAAATAGGCAGGGAAACTATTCAGCTGTGGCTGATACATGGGTTGGTTAACCTGTTGCTGGGGAAAATTCATCATAGGAGAAACCTGACTCATGGGGAGACCCGAATGTGGCACCAAAGGTAATTGAGGTACTAGATTCATGATTGAAGTATGATTGGTAAGTGCCTGATTTATTGCCTGAACCTGATTAGGATGTGCAACTGGTCCTAAAGAAGGCAACGGTCCAGTCACATGTTGTCTCAGATCTGTCCTAAGCTTAACAGCTTCTGTATAGGCATCAGTTAGGTTAGCTGGAGGGTTAGGTCTCCACTTCAAAAAGGTGGCTGTGAGGCTATCAAATGCTTCGTAATAGACTCCTAGGGCTGTATTGTTATCCAAAACATAAGGATCCTGAAGTCTAGTATACGCACGGTGAAACCTATTATTGAAACTGGATATTGGTTCGTTGACCTCTCTCTTGACTCTAGTGAATTGCAAATACAATTCGTTGGCAATGATAGGTATTCTAAACTTCTGTAAAAAGGCAGTTTCAAGATCATTCCAATTAAGAATTGAGCTAGATGGGAGGTGATTGTACCAGTAAAAGGCCTCTTCTCCTAGTGAATAAGGGAACAACCTACAGGAAACATCCTCATGAACAATCCCTCTACCCTTGAGACAGGTTTGGAAGATCCTTATATGCTCTTCTGCAGTCCTGTTTGGGTCATTAACATGGAATTTTGAACAGAAGTGTTCAGAGTTTTTAGGCATTACATTGTAAGCATTGAAAAACAAAGGAGATGGATTATTAGCAAGGAAGGCCATGGGCAAAAGTGGGGGTGGTGGTTGTGGTTGGTTAACGATAGGCTGAGGTTGTTGAATGGGAACTGCCTCAGGGATGGGTATGGCCTCAACCTCTGGATGTGAAGATATGGATGATGCTGGTGAAGGGATGGGTGATGATGATTCTCCCTTTTCTCGAGTCCTTCTTGACCTAGTGGGGAACTGTAATTCCTGTAAATATTCCTCTCCTGCGGTAGATCTAGTATTTCTCCTATATCTCTTTGGAGAGATGGCATTCAAGAAATGATCCAGTGTGCTCATTCAGGCCCTCCTTCTAGCGCCAATTTGTTGATGGTGTTTTCTGCACAGCAACAACTCAGACATAATGCAACATTCTATCTCTCTTGAAAGGTAATTTTCAACAATAAATTACTAAAAATCACCCCAAGGTCTCTCGGGTGTCAGGTCATGACAATGCATAAACAACTCAGATAATATGTGAAATGCCGGTAATCACAATCAGACCTTACTACAAGCAAACTGTATCTTTCCAATTTATCAGATTGTGCAATATGATGATCTCAAATCTTAGATCTAACCGGATGATAAAGAAATAGCAAACAATAAGGGCGCAAGAATATGATAAGATCTAAACTATTTCTAGAATGAACAACGCAAATAATAAATATCTGGAATGGACCAATCTCAAGTAACCAATTCTTGATTAACCTACAATGCAATATCACAAGAACGGTGCAATCTTCTAAGGTATATAGATTTTCAAATCATAGATATTCATCCACAATCGAACTTAAGCACATGTAAATATATGGTCCTGGTTGACTTCACCAGCCTACTACAATCAGATAGTTACTGGGAGTATAGACCAGAGATTGCTACAGACATTCCAAATATTAAATCATGAACATCATTCACCAACTAATCTAATTCCAAGACACTAAATTCTAAATCTTTAAGCAATTTGAAAGATGAAACAACAGGAACCATGCAAGATAAACTAACACAAGATATTTCACCAGGAAAACCACAATGTCTTCAATTGTATTAGATCATCAAAATGCTGCAACAATTCCACTGTTCTGTAACAATGTTTGCTTCAAGAAATTAACTACTACTTCTACTACAAAATGCTCTAGCTCTATTTGCTCTTACTTGTCTCTATTATTTCTAGCTCCTTTACAATGAGGCACGAATGCCCTTTATAGAAAACTCTCAAGACATGTCGGCCCAGCCAAACATTTACAAAAATAAATCAACCAAAACAAGTCGGCCTTTGGAATTCCAAAATAAGGCATACATTAAATGCCAATACATCATCAAGGTCGGCCTAGACACACTCCCCAATGTAGCCCGGATCAACACATGCCCTATAATAATAGGGAAGCACAAATCTTCAAAATGGGCATTAACTACCGCCTCCCTTATCCTTACTCTGGGCCAGTGATCCCTGAACCTTTAAAAATACTTTATCTAGCTCAGTGACAGGTGGAAAAGGCAAGATCTTAAGCCGACATTCAATGGAGCCAATCTCCTCTTTTGACTGTTCAACAGTTTTATTCCAATCATCTTTATGGGCTTGATACTTATCCATCACTGCCAAGTAGGTTGCTGCATCATCCAACTGGTGTCCTGTTATGACATTCTCAGAATCTGGAGCATAAAAATCATGCCACCATTCCCTTATTTGTTCCAAGCTTAGGTACTTAGGAGAAATTTTCCTCCTGCCAGTCATGATCTCAAAAAATGCAATACATCCCTCATAGACACCAGTTAAATCACCATCTATTAATTCCTTTCGTTTCTGAATTTTCCTCATGGCCTTCTGCCGAATCTGCAAAGCCTCAAACCATTCCCAAGCCTCATTAAGTCTAGAGGAAGGAAGAATCCCATCCGCAGCCAACTGACCTTTGCCATATTCTATGATCACTCTGGATTTCTGCAACAGAAGGTCAACATCCTCCTTGTCCTGGGATAACACATCCTCCAACAAATCCTTGGCTCTGACTGCATCTTTTCCAACCGAAAGGACATCCTTTATTGCATTATCTCCTTTTACTTGCACATCCTTCAACCAATCCATTGCAGTCTGGGTAGGGGCTTTTATCTTTTCAATCTCAGAAATGGTTTCCTTGGGCAGAAAACCAGGAGTAGCGGAGAAAGATGGGTGAACAGACTGCAGAGGCTTCATTACCTCTTCCAAGCATTTCTTAAGTCTCTCATTTTCCTTTCTCAGCTCATGCTTGGTCTGAGTCTCTTTCCTTAATCTGCCAATTATCACAGCACTGGACCCTTCATACTCCTCAATATCCTATTCCATAGTTGCTTGTCCAAGGTTAAAAGTCTGCACATTGTAATCCTTACCAGTAACATCTTCTTTAGTTTTATCTGTAGCAGGGGTGGCAATGTGAATGACCCTGTTACTTGCTTCATATCTCTCTATCCTTGTAACCACCTTGGCCATCTTTCTCTTCTTACCTTTACCTATCTTAGACAGCATCTCATCCCAATCCAAAGGAGTGTCCTCAACAACGACTTGTTTCTTTCTCGTAATCTCCTTTTCAAGCCAATCCGGGACAGCAGGTTCCACCGGATTTCATCGTTTTTTCCTCTTCATGTTGTTCTGTTGTTTTATCTTCTTCCTTTTCAAGGAGCTGCTCACCTTGATCATCTTTCTCAATCTCCTCCTCCTGCACCGGCGATGGGGTCCTAACAGGGATATTCTCCTTTTCAGGTGATCCGTCTCCTTTGCTATTCTCCGGAGAATCCTCATATTGCACTAATGGAGAAGGGTGTCTTTCTACCTCCTCAACCTCAAGCTCAGCTGCCACACCAAAGAGTTCTCCTTCTTTGAATGGTTCTGCCTCTCCACTAGTCTCATATTCATGATGGGCGGTTTCCTGCTCAGGTACACTTGGCAAAGGAGAAGCAGCCTTAGGTTGCTCTACAACTGGTGACTTTGGAGGACTCATCTTTTGCATCGGCTCCTTAGGGGATGGAGTCCTTGATCTTCTCGAATAAACCTTTTTCTTTTCCCCTGAACTCTCCACATCAAGAATCGGAGTCTCATCTTTAGAGGTATACTGTCATTTCCTCTTTGAAACCCTAGTTGTTCTGGTCTTCTTTGGCGATAGAGGAGCATCCTCTTCTTCTGCTTTTTCAACTTCCTCCTCTTCAGAGGACCTGCCTATTTTCAAGGCTCAACTTCTTTTCTTTCCCTTTGGCTTTCTTTTACATTCTGGTTCACTTTCTTTAGGGCCTCTGATTTTTATTTTGAAGGGTGAGCTCCTTTTAGTTTTCCCTTTGGGGTCACCTTCCCCGGATTCTTCTGAAGTAGACATAGGATTGAGATTTCCCATCAAATTAAAGGTACAGGGTACCTTCTCACTCTCCAACTCCCAAACATTATGTTTTAGCCATGAAGTAGTAAATTTCATAACAGGGGTCATTAGGTCCTCCAACTCAGTGACCCCATTGTCATTCTAGTTTATCTCTCTGATTGATCTGTCCTTAACAGATTCATAGGCATGATCTTGCACCAGGTTTCCATCGTCCTCTAGCTGATCAAGGATTAACTTAACATTGTATTACCTAATCACATCGACAGGAAGCCTAGAGTACTTTTTCTTCCTTGCCTCAAAATCATCTTTGATATTGGCCCAATAGTCTTCTAGGTCATTCTTATGACGGTACTCTTTGGTAGCCTTCTTCTGTGCTTCCCCAGTGATATCAAAATTTGTCCTTTTGGAATGGAAGGAGAAACCATGAGCTGCCAACTCGTCACCTGCTGCGTGTGCTGATTGAATAGAAGGGCACACCTCCGCTATGCCAATTCCAAGAGGAAAATCCCCACCAAAACCAGTTTTATGCTTCTCCTTTTTGACAATTCCATCAAATTCACATATATGTCTAACAATTTCCAATAACACAATATGATCAGTAGGGTACCTTGGTAACCTGTATGGAGTAGCCGGGCATCCGTCAATTCTGATGTAAGAGAAGGTGGGAAACTGAATGAGCCAGGCTCCATATCTCTTTATCAATTCCTTCGCTCCATCTGACAGTCTCACATGCTCCACATTTTGAAGCATCCTAGTGATATGCATTGTGAATGCATCATTGGCTCTTCAGTAATCCTGGTGTCCTAGGTGTAATTCCGGATATATCTCATAGACTATATCCTACCCAAATGTCCCATGTGGATTCAAACCCCTGTATGGGTAGAATCTAGCTAACACATACACCACATAGGAAGACATGGTGAACTTCTTTGTCTCTAGGACATCTCTCAATTGCCTATCAATCACAGCACTAATAAGTCTTGCCCAATGGTAATTAGTTCCTTGTTCAATTTTGTTAATCACATGAACCATCCAATTTTCTAACACACCAGCACTCCTCAATCCTGCTACTCTGCTAAAAAATGTGATTGCATCATAAATATATGTCCTGAGTTTAACCCTGTGCAACTGCTTGGGCAGTTTGGAGTAATGTGACTTTGGCTTCTCCAACCAAGAATTAATCATCTACTGAGCTTTGGTTGGCTCATTCTCATAATATGTTCGGGCCAAGTCCATGTTCAGAGCGCACACAGAAGGAAAATCAGGCATGTCAAAGGCCTGGGCAATAGAAACAGGACTAAAATTCACCAAGACCCTTCCCTCAGTGCTGACCACCCTTTGTGTGCCGAAGTCATATTGTCGGCCACACTCAAGTATTAAATCATAGCACTGGATTGCAGGAGGGAACCCTACCACATGGACTAATCCGGACTTCATCATTCCCTGTCTCAGGACCAACAGATCCTTCTGAGTTGTTCTCTCTTTAAACTCCTCATATCGCCACGCTCCAACATTGGTGTCCGAGACCTCAGACCACACCGAAGATATCTTGCTTTTTGGCAGCTGACTCCTAGTATCCAACCTTAATCTCTCTGCCTCTGAAATGGAGGACCCCTCCGTGTCACCTTTAGATTTTCCTGCAGCAGCCTTGCTTGATTTAGCCTGCACTCACAAAGAATGTCATGAGTATCTAATTATCATGCATATTCCAATCCAAAGGTTAGCATAAAATCATATAAATCCATTGAGATCCATCACAAATCATTAATCCTTAAGAATCCAGAAAACAAGGCAATCCGGGAAAACAAGGTAAACCGGGAAAATCCAGTCGGAGCGGAATTTCGAAGAAATCTGACCCAGACGGATTCCTACTGCCAAGACATCATTCGCCAAATAGATCGTTAGTACGGACAGAATATTATAAGATTATCATGAAATTCATCCCTTAGCAACAAGAGATTAGCATTTAGCACTTTACCCTATTAGTCCTAGCCTCGAAAATCAAAAGAAATGAAACCAGGCAGGAAAACCGGAAAAGTCTGGATAGGACGGATTTCCGCAGACATTTTGAGACTCCGGAATTTGCTATACCCCGTGGAAATGGCCGAAATCGGGAAAATCCGGGTGCCCCGAAATTCCGCGGACACCTCGGAAACCTGACGAAATGCTAACACGCGAACCATTAGTCAAACAATCATGCAAACTTCTCTACCTGGATTCTAATGGTCCCAAAATTGACGCTAATAAACAAGGCCTCAAAAGCACCCAAATTCAAACTTCAAAGCCATTAAATGACTAATCTTCATAGCGAAACAATGATGCCCTAATTTTGACGACTGAACTTTCTGCCATGAAAACCAGAGTAAGCTCGGGGTTTGAAATACTAACCCTAAAGATGAATCTAAGCATTCTGAGTCTTCACAAGGCTGGGGCTAGTTTAATCTTGGCACAATATATAGAAAATCATGACGGTTTAACCATTCTTAGAAGTTTCGAGCAAAACACCCAAAATCGTAATCTCGCCAAATATAATGAATTATGCATCTAGAAACAAAATCCTACCCCAGACGCCCATCAACACTGACCCATCTGACATTTATTGGGAAAATAAAGTAGTGCATATTGTGGGTAATGGAGATTCACGAAAAAAATGGGTCAGACCCTAATTCGATAAATGCAAAATCGTAACCAAGCATAAGCCGACCCGAAATGACCATCAATCAACTTAGAAAAACTCAATCATCGCATAAACAAATGGAAGGGCCAATGAAAACTTACCATGGATTAGTCCAGATGAAACTCAAACTCGAAGAAGTGACTGCAAAGCAAATACGCCCCAGCAATGAAAACCTTAATCGGCGCCCAACCAATCCCCACGCAAGTAGCTCAAAATCAATGATCAAAGCTCGAACAAGGAATGCACTCAAATGCCAAGGCAGCAAATAAGTGAATAATGAAATCAAAGTGATGCCTAAAAGACTTTAAATCCCTCCATATTCGCATCTGAGCAAAGGTACTTCGAGCATTAATGAGCGATAAGACATGTCTGAAAAATTCGGAAACCCGAGCCCAGGACGAAATTTCAGAAAATCCCAAGATACGCGGAAAATCCAGATGAACACGAATTTCGTGGATATGGCAGAAACCGGGATTTTAACGAAGTTCAGGATTTTAGCACAGTCCGGGAAAATCCGCCAAAATCGAAAAATCCCGGAGTCAAGCAGAAACCCAAATTCGGAAAATACAGCAATGAACAGACAATGAACCAAGGCCCGGGAGAATCTGCAGGAGCTGGAAAATCCCAGATTCAGGTCAAAACCTAGATTTTCACCAAAACCAAACTTTAACCAATTCAAGCCTCAAGTCAAGACCAAAACCAGTAAGACCAATATCCCAAGACCTTAAAAAAGACAAATCATAAAACCAAAGGTCAAAAGACATCACAAAAAGAGGGTCCCCACTCCAAGTGGGGCGTGTGTGCAAAACTGCACAACAGTTCACCATGGTGGCTAGCTTAGTATATTGATGATAAGAGGTTGTAGATTAAAGGGTTTGTTGAAAAGTCTACCTAGTTTATCCACATGAAGTTTCAAAGATTTGCATGAAGATTTGATTGAATTATGAGTATTTGTGTTATGTCAGTTGTTCTATTGCTTTCATTGGTGTTCCTAAAAGAAGATAATGCGATTCTAGTAACTTGAGTTGTTTTGGATGCTTCTGTGGTGATTCATGATGCTTTTGGATGTTTCTAGATCATGCTCTATCTGTATTGTTGGTCTGCATTGATCGTTGTGTTCGCGATTGGTGATTTTCTTTTGTGAGTTCATGTTTTTCATGATCATGGTCGATAGGGTGATTATAGCGTGTTGCGGATATTCAAGGCATAATTTTTTAAGGTTTTTTGTGTTCGAGACATGTTATTTTGGCTCCTTACTATGATTTGGTTGACATTGTTTGGTGCACATTGATAATTTTTTATTGATTTGGGTCGATAGTTTGTACATATTTTATATCTTTTTGGGTCGACATGTAGTTGATGTTATCCTTAGTTGCGGATATATATGATCGATTGTTTATACCATTTGAATGAGTAGTGTAAGAAGTATGCTAAGTGTTTTGTGTGAATAATGTTCTAATCTTTCGAAGGCAGAAGTAAAGTGTGAAGAAGAGTGAGCAGAAGAAAGTGTTTATGTGCTTAATCAGAACTGTAATCAGGCATTAGAAGATGTTATTTTCTTAGTTCAAAATATTTTGGATGTAATTTGAATGTGACTGTAAGACAGTGTGTCTTCCTTTGGGAAGTAATCCTTTTTGTATTTGAGTAGTGAGTTCTAGGTAGTGTGCTTGAATGTATGTGCATTCCACATTTATAATTCTTTTATATTTTTAATAGAGTATAATCCTATGGATTAACCTCCACCGTGGTTTTTCGCCTAATAGTGTTTCCACGTAAAAAAATCTTGGTGTTATGTGTGTTTTTGATGTGGTGATTTTTTATGCTTTCATATTTATTTATGAGATCTGAGAATAAGTTTAATAATTATAATTTATGAGACAACAGATTCACCCCCCCCCTCTCAGTTGTCTACCCTTGTGTTGCCAAAAATTGGTATCAGAGTAGGTTCCTTGGAATAATTTTAATAGCTTGAGGTGATCCAAGATGCTGACATATAATAAGGATAGTCCAAGATTTGATGGAACTAATTATTCTTTGTGGAAGACTCGAATGGAGTGTCATCTGAGATGCATTGGTGAACCTTATAGGAAAATTACAAAGAATAGGTATATCATCCCACAGAATGGTCCTTCTACTGCAAGTGAGATTAAGGAAGCCAAGTACAATATCAGGGCTAAGGAACCATTGTTGAGTGCTCTAACTGATTCTGAAATGACAAATGTAATGGAGCTGAAGACTACTTATGAGATCTGGAAAAAATTGGAAACTTTGTATGAAGGTGATACCCATGTGAAGATTGCTAAGTTGCAAAGCCTGAAAGGGGAATATGAAATGTTGAAAATGGGTGAAGATGAGAACATCACTTCTTTTATGTAGAGAGTGAATAAACTTGTGTGTAGTATCAGATGTGCTAGTGGAACATTGGAAGAATCAAAGATTGTTGCTAAAGTGCTCAGATCCTTGTCTATTGCATGCAAACACAAATCTACTACTATTTAGGAGATCCATATTGAGACAAATGTCTAGAGACATGTTGATTAGTAAGCTTACTGCTTTTGAGTTAAGTGAGTTTGATGAATCTCTTCCTAAGACAAAATCTGCATTCAAAGCTACTATCTCCAGAAAAGATAAGCAAAGATATGATCCAGGATAAATTTCTTCTAGAAAAATGTCCAAGTATGAGCAAAAAATGAGAGACATTGAAGAAGAAGAGAGAAAACTAGATGAGCTTGAAGCACTTATTGTCAAGAGGGTAGCTAGAGGAGAAGGTAAGTATAAATGGAAACTCCCTCTTAAATGTTTTTCTTGTAATAAGATAGGTCATGTTTCCTCAAGGTGTCCGAAAAGAGTTCCTAATCCAAGAAAGCCTAGATTCCAAAGAAAGTGTTATTATGTTGTTGGTGAAGGTGTGACAGATGATGAATCTGATAAAGGGAATTTAAGTGAGGATGAATGGGTGTTTATTGCTATCAAGGAAAATGATCTAGTACCTACTGAATCTTCTAGTTGCACAAATGTGGAGAAAGCTCTAGCTACCAGAGTTGAAGAAAAAGATGAATGGGTGATTGACAGTGGATGCTCTCATCACATGATAGGTGATAAAAGTAAATTTGTGAGTTTGGAAAAGTATTATGGTGGTGTTGTAAGATTTGGTGATGAAAAATTTGGTGTAATCCATGGCAGAGGATCCATTTCTCTTGATGGTAAGCATAATACTAATGATGTTCTATATGTGGAAGGTTTGAAGCATAATCTCTTAAGTGTTGGATAGATGGTTGACAAGGGATACAATCTTCAATTCAAGAATGGAAAGTGTAGAGTATTGGGGAGCTCCAGAAATGTGATTGCATCTAGTACAAAAACAAAAGGTAATATCTTTCACCTAAGTTTTGATGGTAAAAGTTGTATGATTACTCAAGTTGATGAAAGTTGGTTGTGGCATAGGAGAATGTGTCATGTAAAATTTGACAATATTATCAAGATAAGTTCTACTCAGGTAGTGAGAGATCTTCCTAAGTTGATAAAACATACTAATACTATATGAAAGGAATGTCAGTTAGGGGAGAAAACTAGAGTTTCATTCCAGAGCAAACAAAATTGTTCAAATGAAGTGTTGGAGCTTGTGCATACTAACTTGTGTGGTCTTTCTAGAGTCAAAATTTTACAAGGAGATAGGTATTTCATGTTACTTATTGATGATTATTCTAATTGATGTGGGTTACTTTCTTAAGGGAAAAATCTGAAGCTCTAGAGAAATTCAAAAAATTTAAGGCTATGGTTGAGACAAAGACATGTCTAAAGATTAAATGTTTGAGATCAGTGGAGGTGGTGAATTCTCTTTTGGTGAGTTTAATTCTTTTTGTGAAGAGCATGGGATAAAGAGACAATTATCTGCCTCGTGGACCCCTCAGCAAAATGGAGTTGTGGAAAGGAAGAACATGAAAATTCAAGAAACTGCTAGGACTATGATGTTGGAAGGAAATGTTCTACATATCTAATGGAGAGAAGTTGTGAGTACTACCGTTTACACTCTCAATCGGGTACATGTCAAAGGTGATACTGGTAAGACTCCTTATGAGCTATAGTGTGTTCATAAGCCTACTATTAGATACTTCAAAATCTTTGGGAGTAAATGCTATATCAAAAGAGATGAAGATATAGGAAACTTTGATGCTAGAAGTGATGAAGGAATCTTTCTTAGTTATTCTACTAAAAGTAAAGCCTATCGGTGCTACAATAAGAGGTTGAGGAAAGTAATTGAAAGTGATAATGTTAAGGTTGATGAAGACATAGTTAGACCATGCAGAATGTATGGATATGATTCAGATGATTAGAATGACAGTTCAGATAAAGGAAAGAAATTTCAAACTCCAAATCAAGTTTAGATCATTCTGGTGAATCAAGAAAATCAAGAGGAAGAAACTATTGAAAGTGAAAAAGTGAGATCACAAGAGCCTGAAGTTCAAGAACACCCTAAGACTCCAAGGTATGTAAGACTAAATCATTCAAAATATCAGATTATTGGTGATAAGAACAAAGGTGTTCAAACTAGGAGAAGAATTGCAGAAGAATATTGTTTGATCTCAAAGACTAGGCCTAATAGTGTCAATGAAGCATGCAAAGATGAACATTGGGTGGAAGCAATGAAAGAAGAACTACTGTAAATTGAGAAGAATGATACAAGAATTCTTGTTCCTAGACCTAAGGACAAAAATGTAATTGGAACTAAATGGGTCTTTCGAAACAAACTGAATGAGCAAGGTGAAGTTGTTAGAAACAAAGCAAGACTTGTGTGTAAAGGATATTCTCAGATGGAAGGAATTGACTTTGAAAAAAAAATTGCTCCTATTGCTAGGATTGAAGTTGTGAGACTATTTCTTGATTATGTTACTTACAAAAACTTCAAGGTTTATCAGATGGGTGTCAAGTCAGCATTTCTAAATGGTGAACTGGAAGAAGAATTGTATATTGAGCAACCTGATGGATTTCAATTGACTGATCCGGGAGATATGGTTTGTTGGTTGAATAAATCATTGTATGGACTTAAGCAAGCCCAAAGAGCATGGTATCCCAGATTGGACAAGTATTTGTTGAATCTTGGATTTAATAAAGGTATTGTTGATAGTAATTTGTATTTCAAGATTGATCATGATAAAGATTTGATTGTTGAAGTGTTTTTTGATGATATCATTTTTGGAGGAGATGATATTTTGTGCAAGAAGTTTGTTGATGAGATGCAAAGTGAGTTTGAGATGTCTATGCTTGGAGAAATGAAAAAAAAAATTGGATTAAAAATTACTTAGCTAGATAGAGGGATCTTTATATCTAAGACCAAGTATGTGAAAGAATTAATGATATCAAGTTTCCACAATCCATAATTTTCTTTGCAATGATTTCTGGTTTTGATTGTGTGAGAATTTTTTGCATCAACGTTTCGGATCACACTCTGTGATCCATCATCAGTATGGGAGCAGAGCTAAAGGATAAAAATGAAAATTTGTAGACCAAGAGCTACCTAAAAAGAGCACAAGGGAGAGGGGAGAGAAGGGGGCATGAGGACCTAGAAGGACTAGCCAATTGTGAAAAAGAGAATAAAATAAAACAAAAGTTAAAAAAGCTGAAAGGATGAAGAAACACTATAGAACCTCAAAAAGGAAAGCATGAAATTCCAAAAAACACCCACAAAGGAAAGCAAGAGACTAATAAAATGAAAGCAATTGCATAAAGGAATGTAATTAACCAAATTACAAAAAACATAAACACAATACAAAAAATATATATTTGCATACAATTATATATATTTGAATTCAACCAAATAAGAAATTGAATAATAAGAAATAGAAAAATTAATAAAAATTAAGGTAATAACACAACGAAACAAAAACACATATTCAAAAAACACAAACAAATAAAAATAAATCAAAAACATCAAACCAATACCAAAAATAAAACAATACCAACTACAAAAACACCAACCCCAAAATTACCAAACCAAAACTATTAAAATAAAACAACCAAAACACCTTACAAATTGACAAAAAAAAGCACAAGACAATGTATTTGCATTCATATATGTGAAAAAAATGCATATTGGAATGCAAATAATCAAACAGCAAAATTACACAACAATACAAGAATTAAAAATACAACCAATAAATTGAATGGAAATCATAACTATATTTGAAATCAAATATAAAAATACTAAATAACAACAAAAATTATATTTAGTATTCATAAAAATCCTATATAATAATCCAAAAATATTATAATATAAAAACACAAAATAATAATCAATCAAAATGAGCAAATATAAAAAGGAGTGTGAAAATATATATGTGTATATACATAAAAATACACAAACTTGCAAACAATAATAAGTATTAGTATATAAAAATTGCAAACAAAACTAAACCAATAATCAAAATTAAATTAAAGAACAAAAATTATGAGATTGAAATAAAATTTAAAATTAAAGGAATAACACAACAACACAAAAAAATAATAACAAAAACCAATAAAAAATAAACTCAAAATAACGCATGCAAAAATACAAAAAGGAAATTAAAATACCTATAAAATGAATCCAAATATATTGGAATTCCAAATCATATATATTAATAATCAAAAACATAATAAGCATAAATATATGAGAGGGTGTATATATATACACACAGACATACCTATTAAATATATTAATTATATACATAAAAAAATTACAATTATATAAAATAACACCCCCCCACACACACCCAAATACATATAGAAAATATTAATTGTGTTCCCTTTCTATATGTATTTGGGTGTGTGTGGGGGGGTGTTATTTTATATAGTTGTAATTTTTGTATGTATATATTTAATATATTTAATAGGTGTGTGTATATATATATATATATATATATACACCCTCATATGTTTATGCTTATTATGTTTTTGATTATTAATATATACAATATATTTGGATTCATTTTATAAGTATTTTAATTGTCTTTTTGTATTTTTGCATGCGTTATTTTGAGTTTATTTTTGGTTGGGTTTTTGTTATTATTTTTTGTGTTGTTGTGTTATTCCTTTAATTTTAAATTTTATTTCAATCTCATAATTTTTATTATTTAATTTAATTTTGATTATTGGCTTAGTTTTGTTTGCAATTTTTATATACTAATACTTATTATTGTTTGCAAGTTTGTGTATTTTTATGTATATACACATATATTTTTCACACTCCTTTTTATATTTGCTCATTTTGATTGATTATTATTTTATGTGTTTTTATATTATAATATTTTTTATTATTATATAGGATTTTTATGAATTAAATATATTTTTTGTTGTTATTTAGGATTTTTATATTTGATTTCAAATATAGTTATGATTTCCATTCAATTTATTGGTTGCATTTTTATTCTTGTATTATTGTGTAATTTTGTTGTTTGGTTATTTGCATTCCTATATGCATTTGTTTTTCACATATATGAATGCAAATACATTTTGTCTTTTGTTTTTTTTGTCAATTTGTATGGTGTTTTGGTTGTTTTATTTTAATGGTTTTGGTTTGGTGATTTTGGGGTTGGTGTTTTTGTAGTTGGTATTGTTTTGTTTTTGGTATTGGTTTGATGGTTTTGATTTAGTTTTATTTGTTTGTGTTTTTTGAATATGTGTTTTTGTTTTGTTGTGTTATTACCTTAATTTTTAATAATTATTCTATTTCTTATTATTCAATTTCTTATTTGGTTGAATTTAAATATATATAATTGTATACAAATATATATTTTTTGTATTGTGTTTATGTTTTTTGTAATTTGGTTAATTGCATTCCTTTATGCAATTGTTTTCATTTTATTAGTCTCTTGCTTTCCTTTGTGGGTGTTTTTTGGAATTTTATGCTTGCCTTTTTGAGGTTCTATAGTGTTTCTTCATCCTTTCAGCTTTTTTAACTTTTGTTTTATTTTATTCTCTTTTTCTCAATTGGCTAGTCCTTCTAGGTCCTCATGTCCCCTTATCTCCCCTCTCCCTTGTGCTCTTTTTAAGTAGCTCTTGGTCTACAACTTTTCATTTTTATCCTTTAGCTCTACTCTCATCCTAATGATGGATCACGAAGTGTGATCTAAAATGTTGATGCAAAAAATTCTCACACAATCAAAACCAGAAATCATTGCAAAGAATGTGAAAGAATTGCTAAAGAAGTTTGGAATGGAAGATTAAAAGCTAGTTGGTACACCTATGGTGACCGGATGTAACTTAATACAAGATGATGATTCTCCTAAAACAAATAAGACTAGATACAGATGCATGATTGGTGGATTGCTCTATTTGACTCAAACTAAACCTAATATCATGAATGTCGTATGCATTATTGCAATATTTCAAGCTAATCCTAAGGAATCTCATGTGACAGTTGTAAAGAGGATTTTTAGGTACTTGAAGGGGACAATTGATTTTGGCCTATGGTATCCTAGAGAAGATGACCTTACTTTGAGTGCTTTTACTAATGTTGATTGGGCAAGAGATGTGAATGACAAAAAAAGTACTAGTGGTGGTGCATTTTTCTTGGGAAATAAGTTGATTTCATGGTTAAGTAAGAAGCATAATGCCATTTCTTTATCTACTGCAAAGGAAAAATACATTGTTGCTGCTAACAATTGTACTCAAGTATTGTGGATGAAGCATATGTTGAAAGATATCAAAGTTGTGTATGATGAACCTATTTCAATATTATGTGATAATTCAAGTGAAGTTAACATTTCTAAGAATCTGGAGCTACATTCAAAAACCAAGCATATATTTATCAAGCTTCACTTTTTGAGACAGAAGGTGAGTGAAAAGGAAGTCAGATTGGAGTATGTGCCCACTAAGGAATAGATTGTTGATATCTTTACCAAGCCCTTTCCTAAGGATACTTTTGAATATCTCAGAGGGAAGCTAGGGGTGATTACCCCTCCTAATCAGAACTAAGATGCATTGACTTGCATCAGTTCGTGCATTTCATATTCATATCTTGTGATCTAGATTGATGTTGTGGTGGTTACTACTCAGGGGGAGTAGTCAAATGTTCAGAAATTTGGTTCGAAGCTTGTGTGGAGAAAGATAATGTGTATATTTGTCATTGATTTCAAAGGGGGAGAAGAGTCATGTGAAAAACTGTGAAAGAGTTAAGGAGAAAAGAGTCAAAATCTAAGGGGGAGAAAGTGCTAAGAGAAAGTTGCGTTGATGGTGTTTTTCACATCATTTGTTACCATCAATGCCAAAGGGGGAGATTGTTGGATATTTATATTTTTTGGTTGTCATTGATGTCAACACTATTGGCATTAATGTCTTTAAGGTGGTATATGTCGAGGATATTGAGAAAATTGTAATAAAATAAGTTGCAGGTTGTCGGTGGTGTAGTGAAGTTCAACATGGTGGCTAGCTCAGTATATTGATGATAAGAGGTTGTGGATTAAAGGGTTTGTTCACAAGTATACCTAGTTTATCCACATGAAGTTTAAGAGGTTTGAATGAATATTTGATTGAGTTATGAGTATCTATGTTTTGTCAGTTATTTTTTTGCTTTAGTTGGTGTTCCTAAAAGAAGATAATGTGATTCTAGTAATTTAAGTTGTTGCAGATGCTTTTGTGGTGATTCATGATGCTTGTGGATGTTTCTATTATGTGATTTATCTATCTTGTTGGTTTGCATTGATCGGTGTGTTCGCGATTGGTGATTTTATTTTGTGAGTTCATGTTTTTCATGATCATGGCTGACATGGTGATTGTAGCGTGTTGCAGATATTCGAGGCATAATTGTTTAAGGTGTTTTATGTTCGAGACGTGTTATTTTGGGTCCTTACTATGTTTTGGCCAACATTTTTTGGTGTGCATTGTTAATTTTTTATTGATTTGGGCTGACAGTTTGTACACATTTTATATCTTGTTGGGCTGACATGTAGTTGATGTTATCCTTAGTTGCAGATATATATGATCAATTTTTTATACCATTTGAATGAGTGGTGTGCAAAGTATGTTAAGTGTTGTGTGTGAATAATGTTCTAATCTTTCAAAGGTATAATTAAAGTGTGAAGAAGAGTGAGCAGAAGAAAGTTTTTATGTACTTAACCAAAACTGTAATTAGGCATTAAGAGATGTTATTTTCTTAGTTCAAAATCTTCTTGATGTAATCTGAATGTGACTATAAGACATTGTGTCTTCCTTTGGGCAGTAAACCTTTTTGTATTTGAGCAGTGAGCTCTAGGTAGTGTGCCTAAATGCATGTGCATTCCCCATTTATAATTCTTTTATGCTTTTAACAAAGTATAATCTTATGGATTAACCTCCACTATGGTTTTTCCCCTAATAGGATTTCCACATAAAAAATCTTGGTGTTATGTGTGTTTTTGATATGGTGATTTTTTATGCTTTCATGTTTATTTATCAGATCTAAGAATAAGTTTAATAAGTATAATTTATGAGACAACTGATTCACCCCCCCCCCCTCTTAGTTTTTTTCCCTTGTGTTTCCAACATGAAGGGCATATTAATTTTATAAAGCAGACACTTCTCACTAAAGTTGGGATTACCCATGTAATGGATTACGAAGAATATGTAATAAGAAATTGCTCTACACCTAATGAAGTTTTTCAGAGGAAGAGCAAGTGGGAAATCATAAATAGGCTTGAGGAGGAGAAGAAGAAAAGGGACATTGGATTCCAAGGATTCTATGTTGAAGAAAAGGATCCTATCAAAAGGATGAACGTAATAACTGACAACTTTGAAAGATTATATGTTGAACCAAAAAAGAAACATGAGGTTCAGTTCTCAAAACCCTCCAAGCTGCCCATCAAATCAAGTGGTATTGTAATCATAGAGCCCCTACTAGACACTTACACAATATAATCAGAAGCATCCCCTAAGCTACCAAGTCCTAAAAGGAAGAAGACACATGGAGTGGCCCCCTTAGTGGCATATGAAATAAGTGAAGGAGTAGGGGATACTGAAGAGGTAGCCGATGCAATTTTAAATTTTAAATATGATGAAGTTGATCAGCCACAACCTAAGCTTGCAATTGATGCTCATAAACCAAAAGAAAAATTGGATGTACATGGGCATAATGATCAAGAAGTGCATGATGATGAAAGGGTGATTGTTGCCATTAGATTTATTGAAGATGATGAATTTATTCAAACTCCTGAGTTTAAGGATTTTTGGTTTAAGATGAAAATGAAATAATTTGAGGAGAGACTCCAAATTAATAAAATGGGCACTAAGGATTCAAACATGGCTAGATTGTTTCCCATACTTTTGAAGAACTTGGGATTAATAAAATTATTGTTAGCCCCTAAGAAGCAAGAAAATTGGTCTTAGAAAGAAATATACTAATTATTCTTGGGATGGAGTTAAAAAATATATTCTTGTTTGATTAAGTAAGAAGCCAAGAAGATCCCATGTTGGTTTCTAAATTCAATTCAGATGAGGGAATGAATGGCACAGGTTACAATCCAAGACTTAAGACCCTAGCCTTTTGGACAAAGCAAAAAAGAACAGAAAAACCAAGATTGCTTGTTGTTGTAAGAGAAATGAGAGGGACTTCCATGGTAAAGACACTTCAAGACACATCAAAATTGGAGGTAGCTACTATGATAATGCACTCAACAATGTTTACTAGGGATGCGGTTAAAGCTATGGAGCTTAGATTGGTAGAATATGAGAAAGCACAGACTGTTTTAAATAATCATGTGAATAGGTTATTCATAGAAAATGTGAAATTGAAAGAGCAGTTGAAGGGAGTAGGTCCTTCCCAAAGCACATAATTAACAGTATACCAACCCCTTGTCATCCAGAATGATACATGTGCAATCACTATTGAACAAGTAAATGTGCTAAAATAAGAAATTGAGAAGTTGAAAGACAAATGAAGAAACAAAGGAAAGAGCAAAGAGAGAAACCCTTAGGGTATTGGAATAGATCTTGGAGCGTAGGGTTAAACTAATTGTGGATAAATTGGAAAATGTGTATGAATGTTATGTCTCCTTGTCACAAGCAGTTGATTAGGTAAAGGTCCATGTATCTATATTGGACCTCTTATTCAAGATATGGCAACTTGTACATCACACCTTAATGACTTTGTGCAAAATATTACAAAGGAGTGTTGAGGCCCATGTAGCTTTAAAGCCTATTGAGAAAATGGTCTGAATGGTCACAAATGAATTTCAATACATATCTACAAAAGAGAAAAAGATCAAGGCAAGAATGGATTCATTTCACACACTAAAGTAGTGGTTTGTGCCAAGATACTAAGGGATGATGATCAACAAAAAGGCTCCAAGGATTGGATAGATGAGTTTAGAAAAATTGTTCCCAACTACTTCACTAATTTATAGAAGGATGGTGACATAAATATTCACCACATCAATTTAACCTTGGATGGAATAATTATACTAGATGTTGGCTACTCAAAATTTATCATGGATAGCAAAGGGTTATTAGACAACAGATGGAAGAGTCACTTGGCCAACACACAAAAAATACAAGAGTACAAATGGCCTCATGATTACACAGTGTATCAATGGAAGCATACATATCTAGCTCCCTAGAAGAATAGGCCTTGCAGTGAAGTACCAAGCCTTACAAATAATATCATGGAGAGAGAACCTTGCCAAATCTAAATAATCACAGGTACCTTATGATGAGTAATGGACATCCATATCTTGTGAGTGCTCTAGACTTCAAAATCTAGTCATTTCTCTCCATTTCTCATCTTTCATTACTTTTATGTAATCCTATGTAAATGATAATTAAGACTTTTTTATTTATGTTAAAAGTGGGTAACTGAAAAGACACATTTTTACATGTCAGTTAGGAAATTTTTTTGAAACGTATTGTAAAATCTTTTTGAAGATCAATAGAATGAAGTTATAATTGGTGGCCAAATTTTGGTTTCAATTGTTTGTTGAAGTGAATTCATGAATGTTATATTGTTGGCTCCAGTTTGATCTTTCCTTATTATTTAAATAAATATATCAAGGGTATATCTGGTTTATCAAAACACATTTTTTGTCAAACAATTCATTTTGTACTACATTTTGGTGTCAAATCTTTGGTAATTATGGTTAGTTTCATTACATTCAAATTTTGAATTCTAGGAAATTATATACAGTAAATAGATTGATGGCTATTTGGATAGTGAAATTAGCTCTCTTAGAAATTAACTAAAATATCTTCGCTTGAAATATCTAGAAGGATTAGTTTAATTAAATAGGATTTTGTGGTTATTATTCTAACAATGATTAACAATGATTTTACAGTGCAACTAGCTTGCTATTTTCATTCAAGATACAAATCATTATCAAAGTCAAGCACATACCAAGAAGCTGGTACTCTACTTCAAACCATCAATCTCACTTAGTTTATTCTATTTACATGCGGATATTAAAGAAGTTGCTAAAACAATAATATATATCATTTTTTGTTTATGAAGGGGAATCCTGTGAGATATAATATGGCAGTGGATCAATATTTGGTTTCTTAAGTAAAGATGATTTCATAGTTGGGAAACTTGTTGTGAAACATCAAGTTAGTAATTTTTGGATGTTAAGGCTTCCTTCTTGGATATCAAAGATCTTTTCTCATCAACTTAATTTGGAATTTATGTATAAAGGGATTATTTCATGGTGCAGGTCTTTACTAAGACAACACATGAACCAAGGTTGACATTTTTGTTGTCCAAGTCTAATGACATTCTTGGGCTTGGTTTCCAGGAAATTTCTATTGATAATGTTGTTCTAGTTTGGTTAGTGTTGATAGCCTTCATTATATAATGTCAACTTCATTCTATAATCTAAGTGTATCACCTTTTCTTAAATTTTGAACAAGGTTCTGAAATCAAGGGTTCAATATGCATATTTCAGGCCTATGTTGAACACTCTATTTAAGGCATTTGTTGACAAGGCTATAATTTTTTAATTGATTTATCTTTTTGCTATGTTTGGACTTAATTTTGTAAATTTTCAATATACAATGCACTTTTATTCTTTTTGAATTGAGACTAATAGTAATTTTGTTGGATGTATTGAGGCACAACTTCATTCATGGAAAAAAAGGTAGTACCTTGTTGCTCATATCGGATGGCACATTGCATATAAAGGAGGAAAGATTCTAGTTGGGTTGTTATTAACTGCATTGAAGGAGATAGCTACATAAATGGGACATGATCAACACTCCTTGGATTCTACATGTTACAACTTGCTCCAAGAAGATTTCCCACATTGTAGAAGTTTTAAGAGATGAAAGGGGCTTATGTTTCGATCATTGTAGAACCTTTTTGGAGAAGTTTCTTTCTTGCAGTCATTTTTGTGCAATATTGTAACTCAAATTTTCAATCATGTGACTAAAAATAATAATTGTAATAGTCTATTTCTAAGCCGTAACTAGTACAACTTTCTTTTATTAATAAAGTTCACTGATTTTTCCTTCTTAATGATTGTCTTATTATGTACAATTGATGATTGATGTGTATTTTTGTGTTTTATGCTTAAATTCTCAAATATCAGTCAATTAAAATGACTAAATATACTACCAATTGACATCAATTAATACTTAAATTGACTAAATATACTATCAGTTGGCATAAATCAGTGAACAATTAATAAATATGACTAGATATATGAACAGTGAAATCAGTGAATAACAATGACTAAATACACTACCAAATTGATCAAAATGATGATTAAAATTAATGACTAAATACACTACCAATGCACAAAAATCAATGAATAAAAATGACTAAATAAGTGACCAGTTAATAACAATCAATGACTAAATATATCAGTGAATAAAAAAATGACTAAATCAATAACTAAATAAGTGACCAGTTAAATATATTAGTGAATCAAAAATGACTAAATAAGTGACTAAATTATAGCAATCAATGACTAAATATATCAGTGAAAAAAAATGACTAAATAAGTGACCAAATTGCAGCAACCAATGACTAAATATATTACCAAATTGATCAATCAAAACAACCAATAAATGACTAAAAATGGTTTACTCATCAATCTGGTTGCATTATAAATGACTGGCAATAAACTACTAATGGTCACGTGACCAAGTTCAGTCATTTATGAGCATTTTTTAGTAGTTTTTTAAGTAGTTTATTTTTGTTTTTATACTAGTGTTCCAAGTGGTGTCATGTTTGGAGGTTTGTGTGTCAATTTGAGGATGATTAGTTGGTGAATTTTGATGTTAGGTCACCAATGGTGCCGACCTAATATGTTTTAAGTTATACAGAGTTTAGATAAGTGTTGATCAGTTATATAGGAGCTATTATAGGTCCACCCTGACCTATTTGATGCGTTATAAGTTTTGAGTTGTGGTGTGAAGCATGTTTTGGGCCGATAAATCATATTATGCATAGGACATCTAATTAGTTTAACCTAATTTATGTTGTAGGTTATTATGAATGTAATAGGTATAAATGTAAGATCATTTTTGGTGTTGAAGAGTGAATGTTGAATGTGTGAATTCCAAAGAGGAGCATGCAAATTTTATGTGAATGTAGAGCATAACAAAGTGTTAGAGAAAAGTAATATAAAGTGTGTTGATTTAGTGTTTTGAGCTTGAGTGGAATTGTATTTCTAGCATATTGTAGATGCATTTGTAGCAGTTCAAATATTGGCAGTGAGCCACCCCTCTCTTTCGTTTCTCTTATTCTTTGGATAGTGAGTCCACCGAATAATGAGTCCACCTAGCAGTGAGCCTTTCTATAATATCTTATAACTAGGTATAATATGTTGTGAGCTAATCTTCATCGTGGTTTTTCCCTTTTTTGTGTTTTTCCACGTAAAAATCCAGTGTTCATGTGTTATATGCTTTGATGGTTGCTTTCATGGTTTTTTTCCTCATTGTAATTTGAATATGATGTGTGGAATGAATGTTTAAATGGTTAAGTGGTATCAGAGCATACTAATTCACCCTCCTCTTAGTATTTTTGGTTTTCAACAGAGCAATAATAAAATGGATGCATAAATAAGATATAAAATAACATAAAAACATAGAAACACATATATATGTGTTCACCCAATAAGGGCTACATCCATGGAGAAATAGCTAGTCCTTTCCTTTATTTTGTCTAGCAAAATGAAGTGATACAACTTACATCACATCCACTATAAATTTCTCTTCTCTCTCTCTCAATCTCCTCACACAAAAACCCAATACACAACCATAATATAATTCCTTCATAAAAAAAAAAAATTATAGGGAAAGAAAAACCAATATAATCTCTATTGTCATATTTTTGACCTAATGATGAACGATCCAAATTTACAATGAAAAATATATATAATGTGGCTTTTGAGGGTTCTTCCCCTAAAACCTCATTGGGGTGTGCATCCCCCAAGCCCCACAAGAAGGGTTACCCCCCTCCCCCTACATCCCTTTCACTGAAATGGGCTCCAAAACCAATAAGATCAAGCTTCATAAGCAACATTAAGAAAGTAGTATTCAAGTTGTGGTCTTATGAGAATAGAATTCATGGTAAGAATATTTGCAATTGATCTATATGTTTTCATGGTAACAATCATCAATTCATGGTAAGTAGTATTACTATAAGACCACGTAAAAATCCAGTGTTCATGTGTTATATGCTAGTAACAAAAATAGGTAATTTTATTGGGATAAGATTTAATAAGTTAAACGTTCACTTATGATAGTTTAACCGAATATACAGTTTCTATATGGTCTCCTAGATAACTATAGTAGATAAGGATTATTAAAAAAATTGATGATTGTTTATGTTACCTATTTTTGTTACTAGCTCAAATAGGTAGAGCTAAAGTGATTGCAAATGAAAAGACAGGTACATTTTATTTCTGCTATATTACATTCCATGTGCATAGAGAAATCAACAATTTGGATTCGATCTGGAGAATGAACAGTTGAAGAGGAAGAGGTTAGAGAGAAAAGGGGAGTGTGTTCCCTTTAGAAGAACAAAATGCCAAGTGTGAAGAGGAATCAAATGAAGATGAAGGCCAAGTGTCCCAAATTGGTTAGAATTTGTTGAGGATAAATTCCAAATTAAATATTAGAAATATTTAATTTCTTGAGACACATGATGAGGTGGAAGGTGGAAAGAAGTTAGTAGAAATGTGCTCAAATTCGAATTAAGAATTCAAATTTAATGAGAGGAGGTTAATTAAATAAAACAAACTAATTGAATTTGTTCATTTAATTAAGACATGAAGAAAATGATTTAGAATAGGAAGAATTAAAGAAAATGAACTATATAAATAATTTTTTCAATTTATTTATAAGTAGAAGAATTAAAGATTATTAATTGTATCAATGGGTTAATTTTTGTAAGGTTGGATTAGCATATAATAAAGCATATAAACCCAAAGAACTATGAATTACATTGAAAACTAAAAGAAGAAATGATTATACCAATCAATCGCTAAAGCTTCCATGATTCATCTCCGTAGCACCTTCTAACTTGTTGATTGTTGCCCTTAGATCGAACGTACGAGCAACTTGATAATAAAGACTATGCCAAAGTCCTAAACAAGCTTTGAAGGATTTGAATGACCAAATGAAATCTAAATGCCTATGAAAAAATGTGTGTAATGTCTATGACTATAATTAAGTATTCCAAAATCACTAATAATAAAAATGCAAGTAAATGAGTATGAGCGTGAGTAGTCAAAAATGTGAGCAAAATTGTCATTTTATAGAAAATACAATTTGGATGGATGGACGAGATTGAAAGTTGACGGAAGCCTAAAATCAGAGGTCCATATTTCATGTGACAATCCCTAATCAGGGTTAGGGAAAAATCATTAAATGAGTGGTCCAGATGTCATTTGAGAAGATCGGATTGACAGTCAAGAATAAATGAGATAATTAATCAAAAAGATAAAGATTTTCAAAAATCAAGAAGATAAAGGCTGGTTGATTTGTGAGATTTGAAAAATCAATAAGATAAGAGTTGAACTAAAAAGCAGATTTGGAAAAACAAGAATTTGCTCAATTGCTTGATTTTTAGAAGAAGATTACCATTTTGTGTGATAATAAATTAATTCAAAATATGGATTTTGTGTGATAATAAATAATCAATTTTTAGATTATTTACTAAAATAAATTGATAGTCAAGAATGTGAGATCATTTTAAATAATTTCATTTATTTAAAATGAGGAAAATGTTAAATTTGGCAATTAAATAATTAAAGATAATTATTTAATTTACAGGATATGATTAATAATTAAATAAATTAATAAATTCATTTAATTTGAGCATTAGTGACATATTAAATAAATAAATAAAATTCATTTATTTAATAATTAGGAAGACAAGGAATTAAGGTAATTAAATAAATTAATAAATTTATTTAATTGTGAGAAGATTTAGATAATTAAAGACGTATTAAATGAATAAATATAATTTATTTATTTAATAATCATGAAGAATAAAAGAGATATGAATTAATTAAGAAATTATGAATTATTTAATTAATAGTCGAATGTGGACCAAGGACATAATTAAATGTCATAATTATGCTAGGACAAAAGTGGTAAAAATAGAGTCTGCAGGCCTAGGTCATTTTTATGTGTCTACATTTTCCCCCTCTTTGTCATAATGTAGCATGTCACATTGTGACAAAAAATTAGTTAAAGTCATGCCCCAGCGAAGGTATGGAGTATCGATGCCCCCTCGGGAAATTTTTCAAATTTTGGGCCAGCGATAGAAAAATTTAGAAAGTGTCCTGATAAGTCAATTTAATGACCAAAAAAACAATGGGGCAAACAGTTTTGGATTCTGACATGTTTAAAGCAGCCAAAGAGGTGGTCAAAGTTGGTCAAAAGGGCCTCTAGTAATAACCTAGTTGATAAATGTCATTTTGACTTTATAAATAGGTTGACAAAGGGGTAAAAGTCAATTCATTTTCACTATTTACCTTAGCAAATTTGAGAGCTTAGAGCAAGGAGGACTTCGGCGAGGATGGTGATTCCAGTGACTAAGCATCGCGGTGAGATCGTGTGGACCTATAGGTGGCCAGAGGGTTCAGAGCTAGCAGTATGTACCCCTAGCCCACTTTGTCATTTTCTTGATTTGCGTGCCAAAATTAGGGTTTTAGGGTGAACAATGAATGCGTTGTGATGCATATGCGTGCGCGTAAGCCGTATTTGACTTCGTGCTCGACACATTTGATACATCACAATGCCAATGTAAGGGGTATTTAGGGAAGGCCAAGGATGTGTAACACATTTGCAAAAAAGTGTGACGCATTTGTCATATCGGGTCGCATTTGAGAGTTATAACGCCACATGTGTCATTTTGCGACACATTCATCAATTTCAACGACACATTGGACTAAAGTGATGCATGTGCCATAAACTATGATGCAAATGCTCTGATGTGACGCAATTGAATGACATAACGACACAATCAATATGCCGCGACGCATGTGAAGTACGAAACGATGCAACCATTTTTCTGCGATGCAAGTGCAGTTAACGTGATGCATTTGGCTTTGACTTTGACTTTGACTAGGGTTGATTCTGATGATTTTCAAATTTTAAATGCTTTTTAGTTATAATGATGATAATGGTGATTTTCCAGAAGGTTCTAACGTGTTGTTTGATCATGTGCAAAGATAGCTAGCACCCATATATATGCGATAAAGCAAGCCATCGACCTTTCGATTTAGTGATTAGCTGACTCAGTGGGAGCAACGACATTTGATGCGGCTGGGCTAGTAGTATGCCACCTATATGCCTGTTATTCAGGAAAATAAGGGTTTTCTCACTACATTATGTGAGAGGTGGCAGTCAGAGACATGCTCATTCCACTTACCAACCGGAGAGGCCATAATGATGTTGGAGGACGCCTATCGTATCTTATGTCTTCCAATCTAAGGAGAGCGGATTGTTTACGACCCTCGGCATGGGTATCAAACATTCACAGTGTACTATCAGGATGAGGGAGCAAGACTTGGCATTGAGGGCTATGAGATCCGTTGGGAGTTTATGGCAGAGCATTATGCCTAGTTTGATGCATTTCTGGAGACACTGATTGGCGAGATACTGATTCTTGACCAACGTGGGCATGGGTTTCCCATTGGTTGGGGAGACATGATAGTGGGGATGAGGCGAGATAGGACAGTGTATTCCTAGGGGCCATGTTTGTTGGGCACACTCTACCATCGACTTCATGGGGTGGCCTATAAGAGGGCGGAGAGAATTTCCTGTGGCACTACCCTTTTGATGATATGGGCCTAGGAGCATGTGGCGATATTCCAACCTCCTATCTAGAGACCACAGCTAGACAAGGGGATTCCTTACACCTATTACTATGCCAGTGCTCTACAGCAAACACATATGGGAGAGACAGGTTGGTGGTAAAATTATATTGACACCATGGTTTCATTCATCTGGAGGTCGTACAGAGACTACCAGCAGTGGGATGATGAGGATGACCACCTGAGCTTTTGCAGATAGTATCATTATCTAATTGGTAGGACTGTACAGATTCAACTCATTATAGAGATGTACCTACCACAACGTGTATTGAGACAATTTGGGGAGCAGCAGGGTGTACCAATAGGCATAGTTGAGTATGCTAGATCTTCCAGGGAGTCAACTTGGGGGACACCAATTCCTATAGCTTTTGCTAAGCAGTAGATTGATGGGCTAGTAGCCTAGCAGTGGGGATGGAGAGGTGGAGTTGCAGATCTCAGGACTACAGCTGACTATGAATTATG
The DNA here is from genome assembly GCA_007258455.2 of Sequoia sempervirens. Lineage (NCBI taxonomy): Eukaryota > Viridiplantae > Streptophyta > Pinopsida > Cupressales > Cupressaceae > Sequoia > Sequoia sempervirens. Next base: position 712,834,602 of record VDFB02058242.1, on the reverse strand, counting down.
GTGGCAGAGACATCAACCAATGCCACTAACAGATCCAGATGGGCCAACAGAAATTGACAAGAGGTCAGTTATACCACATGTTCTAAGAGCCAAGCAAGGGGGCCGAGACAGTGATAGAGGTAGAGGTAGGGAGAGGGATGGTAGCAGGAATGGAGGTAGGGGGAGGGATGGAGGTAGGGGGAGTGATGAAGGCCGAGGTGGAGGGTGAGATGGGGGAAGGGATGGATGTCAGGGTAGAGATGATGGAGATGATGGGGATGATGGAGGAGATGACCAAAGATGGAGGAGAGATGGCTAGAGGTAGGGTAGGATAGTGTGACCGCATGTGGCCAAAGCAGCATTGGATGTTATCCCAGAGGTGGCTGAAGAGGGGGGGAGAGAGTAGGAGGAGCAGCCGAGGCAGGATCAAGAGGAGGAGAGATAGGAGGAGCAGCCAAGGTAGGATTAGGAGGAGGAGATACAAGAGGAGCAGCCGAGGCAGGAGCTTGAGGGGGAGAGACAGGAGCAGGAGCTTGAGGTGGATCTGGATGTGGATGTGCCTTGGGATGAGGGAGTTGGTGGCGAGGAGGTCACAGAGGAGGAGGATGATGATGAAGATGATGATGATGTTATGGATGAGGCCGAGAGGCTCTTGAGATTTAGGATGGTGGAGGGAGATGAGGAGATACCATCCAGCTCAGTGCTGCGCTAGGACACCAAGATAGACTAGAGGGTGGCAGACCTTTAGAGGAGACTAGATGAGATTCTTGCACAGGTTAGAGCACTACATTCAGAGCTAGAGGTGGCTTGGGTAGAGCGGGATCAGGCAGTGATCCATCATTAGGAGTCAACACAGTGGTGTGTGGATTTTGTGGTGTTATGTTCAGGAACTTCAAGGGATATGGCTCATGATCTTGCCAGGGTAAGCACTCGGTATGGGAAGTACATGACCCTCTATGAGTAGGCAGTTCCTCCTAAGCAACGATATCCTATACTGTCACACTCATAGACAAGGACAGGCAGCAATCATAGATCAGGGAGTGGGAGCATCAGAAGGAGTCACACTAGTGCAGGAGGGCCTACCTCGTCGAGGCACATGTCCCACCACTCACATAGGCATGCCTCGAGTCATCATTTGAGCCATAGTCATGGTTCTACTAGTTCAGATCATAGGTCAATACAAAGGCATCCACTAGTGATAGATCATTCATCCTCTCAGAGTCAGGCTACAGTGTCAGCACAGGTGTCATTAGTGTCAGTGCCATCAGGTTCACAGACAGAGGTTGTTACTGTTCCACCTATTACCTCAGCGTCGGTCACAGGTCCTCAGCCACCACACTCTTTTCCATGAGGGGATGATGAGAGCCTTTCCTAGGGACATTTTTGGTGCATTTTCTTCTATGTTATGACATATTATGTATAGACCATTGAGCCTACAAGCTCTATTTTTGGGATATCTCTTGACTCTATCATGTGACATTATATATTTTTTTGAGATGATGATATATGGTGATGTAGTTTTGATGTGGCCTACATGTGTGTTATGTGATGTTATTTGATTTATGCATTATGATATATGTGATGTGATGCTTATGTGAATTATATAGTTATGATGGATGATGATATTTATTTACTTATATGTCATGTCATGTATGTCTTGTGATGGTTACTTATGATATGATGCCCTGATAATTCAATGCTTGTTCATGTGCTATGTCGATGTATCATGGATGATAATGATATGCATAATGTATTTATTTGAATGGATTCTATGTTTATGGTTATGTTTATGCGATATGCAATGAAATGTATATGATTTAATGCTATGGATGATGTATGTATGGGCTTAATGCAATGTCTATATGATTATGTATGCACTTATGTTTTTATGTCACAGGATATCATCGTGAGATGGACAGGAAAAGATGAAGAGACCGAAGGAGATGCATGTTAGTTCCTAGACCAAATCCTTCAAAACCTTTCCGTAGGACTTTGCTTTTTATTGCTCTTAATCATCACTGGGTAAATTGTCGTAATGGCGAACAAACACCATGATATGACATAGATCAAGGTGTACAAAGTTGTACCATCACATAAGACAAAAATTCATAGACAAGGATGATCATGACTTATACTAAGAGTGCAATTTCCCTAGTCTTTTTTGTCATAACCAACCACAAACAAAAAAGACAAAAGGGGCAAGTCATGAAACGTCGTTGCTTCTCTAAATCTTGATTCCAGGACATCCTTGATAAACTAGCAACATGATTGCCAATAGGACAAAATAAAACCATGATCATGATATGTCATTTTTTTTCTAAATCCCGAAATCATGACCTCGCTGAGAAACTAGTAACATGCATGTCAAAATTCAAGACAAACGTCATGATACATCGCTGCTTCTCTAAATCCTATTGTTGGGATTTCGCTGAAAAACTAGTAACATGATGAAAAATCCAAAGACAAGTGCCAAGTGTTTTCCAAGTGTGTCTGGATGCCAAGTGTCTTAATGTCAAGATGTTAGGTTTGATGATGTCGAGATTCCAGGATGTCAAGGTTTTGACGATGCCAAGATGACGAATGTCAAAGTTTTCCAAATTCAGGAAGGACACATTCTGAATTGATGTCAAGAGGTTTGATCCTTAAATGTCAAAAGGATCCCTCAAAATTCCAATTGACGGGGACGGTGACAATTCCTAGGAAGGACACATCCTAAGGCATAAATGACATATTTTGTTCTTTAGGACACATATGAAGAATACTGATGTTGAGAGGAGTGATCCTTAGATGTCAAGAGGATCCCTCAAAATGTCGAATGACAGTGACGATGTCTAAGAAGGACACATCCTAAGGCATGAATGATAGAGGCTATTCTTCAGAAGGACACATCTGAAAGATAACCAAAAATTGACAGTTTGATAGGTTATGATCATTTGACTTGTTTTGACTGAGTTTGACTTGTGTTGACCATATGTTGATTTCTTTGGCATGCTGATGTGATTGTCATGTTTGAATAAATTATTTCCATACTCTGATTTAAGATTTTTCCTGTTTGGAAAATGATTTGTCTTGACTCGAAGACTTTTGACGTGTGTGCTAGTGTAATGCCATGAAGCCTAATGGACTAACCTAGTGCGGCCTCGAGGGCTCATCGATAGATGGCCTTGCTTACGTAATACACTCAGAGACCTCATAGTTCAACACAACCAATGAATTTTTCTTGATGACCAAAGATTGCATCATGATTTTATTTTGAAAATCCTAAAAGGATTGACCTAATGTCTCAGGGACTCAAAAATGAGTCTTGCCTACATAGCAAATGCACAGAGACAATGTAATTCAGACAAATGACAAAGACTAATTGATTTGAAGAACTTGACAAGGAAAGACTTTGTTTTTGCGATTTCGAGACAGTTTGACATTTGTTGTGGTTTCTTCATGACGTTTTTCAATTTTTAGGTCATTCTTCAAGATGTTTTATAATGTTTTTGGTCTTTTTTCAGGACTTTTTGCGATGTTTTTGGTCTTTCTTCAGGATAGTTTGTGATGTTTTTGGTCTTTTTTTAGGACTTTTTACAATTTTTTTATATTTTTTCAAGACTTTTACAATTTTTGATACCATGTGTGATATCCACTGCAGTCACATGATAAAAAAATTTCCCCTAGTCAGGTCCAAGACTTAGCCAATTTTAAAGGATGTGAAAAGGATATGCATGGGGTGCCAAATGGATAGTATTGAGGACTTGATGTCAACCATTTTTCAACCATGAAAGGAAGGGTATGAGGTCATGGTAGATTTCACGGTGGTGATATAAAATGTGTTTCATCATTGACCAAGATAGATTAAGTAACAGTAGATGGTAGAGCAATGATTGATTATGCATGGCGCCTGTTTTCCAGGTTTTCACTATTGGATGAATTATTTCTCTTTACTATTTTTGTCATTTTTTAATTTTTTTTGGTGCCACCAAGATGCCTATTTGCCAGGTTTTCATCAAGGCAACAATTCTTTTACCATTTTTTAATTTTTTTTGTATTTTTTTTAAGGTTTTCAACTCGACCTTTTGATGCTATGCATAGAAATTTTGGAGATGTAGAATATTGATAGGATTTTTCAGTTGTTCTCCATCTAGAGTTGCCAGCTGATAAGCTCCAGAACTAAAGGAGAATATGATGACATAGGGACCTAGCCAATTTGGTTCAAATTTTCTAGTTTTTTCTCTATCAACTTGATTCTTAAGGTTCTGCATGAGGACTAGGTCACCAATGTCAAACTTCATGACCATTACTCTCTTGTTGTAACTGCGACAGAGATAGTTCTGATATATCAGCAGATGGATCAGAGAATTATGCCTTTTTTCCACTAACATCTCCAGCTTGTGTAGACGCGACTGTCTGTATTCTTCATCATCGGTCAAACCCTTCAAGGAGACTTGTAAGGAAGGAATTTCAACCTCAATGGGAAAGATGGCCTCAACTCCAAAGACTAGGGAAAATGGAGTGGCTCCCATAGGCGTACAAATGCTAGTGCGATAAGCCCACATAGCAGGGTTGAGTTGAATATGCCAGTCACAACCAACGTCATTGATAGTCTTTTTAAGGATTTTAACAATGGTTTTATTTCATGCCTCAGCTTGACCGTTTCCTTGTGGGTAATACGGAGATGAAAAATGGTGTTGGATGTGAAATCGCTCACATAACTCATGAACGTCTTGGTTTTTAAACGGTTGTCCATTGTCAGTGATGATGGATTGTGGAAGGCCATACCATAAAATGATATAGTTAAGAATGAATTTGGATATTTGTTTGTCAATTATGTATGTCAGGGGGATGGCTTCGATCCAATTTGTAAAGTACTCAGTGGCGATTATGATGAATTTGTGGCCATTGGATGAGGTAGGATGGATCTTTCCCACAAGGTCGAGTCCCCATTATGCGAAGGGCCATGGAGACATGATTGGCTGAATTTCTTGTGCTAGAGCGTGAATCAAATCACTATGAATATAGCATTGGCAACAAGTCTTCACATATTCTAATGCATCTTTCTCAATGGTTGGCCAATAGTACCCAAGTCTCGTAATCTTCTTGGCTAGAGTAGTACCACTCGAATGAAACCCACATATACCCTCATGTACTTCACATAAGGTTGTGCATGCCTCATTGGTTTTGCGACATGTAAGGAAGGTGTCGTCAAAGCTATGACAGTAAAGGGTTTCACTAATGATGTCATATCTTGCAGATTTTTGGATAAAATAATTCTTCTAGTTATTGGACAGATTAGGGGGGAGAGTTTAAGACTTAAGGTAGTCATGGATGTCTTGGTACCAGGGAGAATTGGAACCAACAAGCTCGCAGACCATCTTCGATTCTAGAACATCATAGGCAAGGACCAATAGTTGTTCTATCAGGAATTCCAGTAGAGGCATATTGCTTGGAATGTCAAAGAGAGAGCCTATTGTAGCCATGGCATCTACCGCTTTGTTTTGTGTTCTCAGAACTTGTTCAAAAGTCACCATATGAAAGTACGTTTGGAAACTGTCAACCATTTGTTTGTAGGGCATCAATTTCTCATCTTTTGTGTCATAGTCATCATTAACTTGGTTGATGACTAACTGAGAATCCCCATAGACATGCAATGCTCTGATTTTCCATTTTATTTCCATTCTAAGTCCCATAACCAGTGCCTCATATTATGTCGCATTATTTGTGCATGGGAAAGCTATGCGGAAAGACTTGGGAATAGAATCTCCTTGAGGGGTGATAAACAATATCCTTGCCCCTAAGCCATGATTAGTATGCGATCCGTCAAAGTATAGCCTCTAGGGAGACTTTGGTTCTGCATGGAATATTGACTCATCTGGGAAATCTGCCAATGAGGGATGATCACTTTGTATAGGTGTGTCTACCAATTGGTTTGCAATCACTTGTCCTTTGATCACTTTTCTTTCTACATACTGAATGTTGTATTTGCTCAGAATCATGACCCATTTTTCTAGACATCCTGCCAATCCTGCACGAATCAATAGGTATTTGAGGGGGTCAATCTTTGCTACCAACTATTCCTAATGAATCAACATATAATTTCTTAGCTTCTAAGTTGCAAAGACAACTGCTAGAAAAGCACGTACAATTGATGTGTAATTCAGTTCATACCTGACCAATATCCGACTGATATAATATATGGCCCTTTCTTTTTCTTCTTGGTCTTTTTGTGCTAGTAATGCCCCTAGTGCTGAAGTAGTGGTAGAGATGTATAAGATCAAGGGTTTTCCATGAATGGGTGGCATGAGGACTAGCGATGACAGTAACTAATCTTTTATTTGTTGAAAATCTTCTTGGCATTTATCTATCCACACAAAGAGGATTCCTTTGCACAAAATATATTGGAATGGTTGAAACTTTTCAGCCAATTGTGCTATAAAGTGTCAGATAGATTATACCCTACCTTGTAACGTCCTAAGTTCACTTATTCCTCTGGGATGAGGCATGTCCATGATGGTTTTGAATTTTTCTAGATCAAATTCAATTCCTCTATGAGACACTATGTATCCCAAGAGTTTTCCAGATGTTACGCCAAAGACACATTTCTTAGGATTCAGTCAGACTTTGTATTCTTCTAGTCTCTTGAAAATTGTGTCTAACACCTTTAGATGATATTTTCTTGTTACTAATTTAGCCAAAAGGTTGTCTACATAATATTCCATCATTTTATGCATCATGTCATGAAATATTGTGCTCATATCCCTCTGATATGTGGCACTTACATTTTTAAGACCAAATGGGATGACATTCCAGCAGTATGTACCCCAAGGGCAAGTGAATGTTGTTTTATGTTGATCTTTGGGGGCGATACAAATCTGATTATAGCTAGAGAAACCGTCCATGAGAGACAGCATCTTGTATCCTTTCGTTAAGTCCACTATGATATCAATATTTGGAAAAGGAAAGTCATCTTTTTGGCATGCCTTGTTTAAGTCTCTAAAATTTGTACAGACTCGGATCATTCCATTTGGCTTCGTTACTGGCACAAGGTTAGATATCGATTTAGAATAATCAATAGACTGTATGAACCCAGTTTCTAGAAGTTTCTTCAACTCAACCTTGACCAATAGAGCAACCTGAGGATGCATTTTGTGTAGCTTATGTTTAACTGGTTTAGCATTGGGAAATAGTGGAAGATGGTGCAAAACCAATTCTGGGTCTAGTCCCGGCATGTCGGCATAGGACCATGCAAATTTGACTTTATGTTTTGCAAAGAATTTGTGAAATTTTGGTCTCTCTTCAGTCAAGGATGCAACAAAGAGGACCATTTTGGGATCTTCTTCTGTTGATATGTTGTCTTCTATGGTGTCCTCTATGAGCATAGTAATTTCTCTTGCGTTACGGGAAGAAAATCCAGTCCTCTATCTTTGGGTGCCTCAGAGAGGTTTTCACCCACAGATACGTCCTTTGTTTTTACTTTTTTGTCGTTAGAAGGTGCCTTTCAGTTTTAACCTAAAGACGTTTCATTTTTTTTATTCTTATTTTTTATTTTGTGACTGAAGGATGGAGCAGTCTCGCTGAAGTAGGCTGCACAATCTAGGTCAATGGTGAATCCTGCCTTGTGAGCACCATTGGGTATTCCCTCACGTAATCCCATAAATTTTAAAATAGCCTCATCATTCTGAAAGGTGTCCAGGATTGGCGGGCCTTGTTGGTCCCAACCGATTAATTGTGGATAGACTAGGGAAATTCCATCACCAGCGTTGGTGAATTAAGAGGAGGACGTGGAAAGCATACAGATAGATTTAGAGATATTGTAGATGAAATTATCATCATCCATTTCCACATCAGACTCTATCCAATATTCCCCTTCACTCGTTTCATATTCATTGTCAAAGTAAGGGGTAAATGACTCAGAGTTGTGGTTGTCAGCATTATCTAGAAACTCAGATGGATTTGACTAATGGTTATGAGATTTAGGTGGTGGGTCTTGTGTGTCATGGGGAAGGGAAATGGAATTGTGACTATTTGGTGCCTGATCGATTTTGAATGTTTGCCAAAAAAATTGTTCAGAGGTAAGCTCCCCTATTTCAGTGAACAAATCATCGAGGCAACAGTCACTTAAGGATCTTTGGGAACCAAATTCCCACTCCTGGGATTTAGTTTTGGTAAAGGTTTACTTAGTGGTCTCGACACTTTCCAAAGCACGCACGCACTCACTCGAAAGTCCACCAGTATGTTGATCATCATTTTCGGGCACTCCATACCCTAATCCAAGATACTTTGGTATTTTGAAAGATTCTATGGGCTCTCTATGTCTAGTTTTATTTCTTCCTAGGCCACTAGTTCCATCATAGTCCTCAGCCTTCATCATGTCATATCCCTTGCCATATTTCTTAACTAGTAATGGGGGTAGGTCGGCCATTTCTTTATAGAACCATCCTGTAATATCGAAAAGCTCCTCATTACTCATATCTCCCCATTTTATGAAAACCATTTTTGGTGGAACTTTGAAATTTTATTTGGGTTCCATTCTAAAACATGGTTGACCATAGACCTTCAGATACTTGGGTATTGTTGTGATGCTATATGTCATATGTAGTTTGAATTCTCCACAGCCTAGGTCCTGGATCTTGACATTGGGTTCATCCTTAGGAAGTGTGGATGGTGGCATGGTGGAAGATGTGGATGGAGTGGTCATGGAAGAAGATGCGAGTGTGGATGGGTCAATGTATTTAGAAGAAGAGGAGTCAGGAGCTTCTCGGTTGATGGGCACTCACTTTTCGGAAATACCCCTTAGGTTGGTACAATATTGAAAAGGGCCAGGGTCTCCATATATAGTGATTTCTATGCCATTAAATGGGAATTTTAAGCATTGGTGATATGTGGATGGGATGGCTTTTAAGGCATGAATCCATGGGCAGCCGAGCAAGATGTTGTAAGGTAGTTCCAGATCCAGGACCTGGAAAGTTTTATCCACAATGATTGGTCCCACTCTGATAGGAAGAGAAATAACGCATTGTGAAGAACGTTCTTTGTCATCATATTATTTTATGACTATACTCTTTGTAGGGTCTATGCATGCATCAAAAAATCCTAGAGCCTTAACCAATTTCAAGGAGCATATGTTCAATCCTACTCCGCTATCTTCTAAAATTCTTCTGACCTTATGCTTATGGATGAAAGTTTCAATGTGTAATGAATCGTTATGGTTAGTCTTGGGTGACGAGTAGTCTTGATTAGAAAAAGTGACATGGTGAGGTGTAGTGAGGTATCCCACCATGGTCTCAAATTGTTGACATCAATATCCTTAGGGACAGATGACTCTTGTAGGGTTTTATCCAATATAGCCTTATGCGTGGGAGAGATGTGAAGCAACTCAAGTATGGAAATCTGCACAGTATTTTTTCCAAGTTGGTTGATAAGGTTAAACTAACCCTTAGGTTGTCATTGCTTTGTGGTCAAGGAGGGTTGTGACTGCCTGGGAGATGGACCAAGTATGGTGATCTTAGGTTTCCTAACCGGAGGTAGACCAACTATGGTGACCTTGCCACTTCAAGTAGTGGAATTGCATTGGGGTGCTCTTTTGACTGTGATGGTGTTGATGTATTCATCGTCAACTCGTACATTGTTTATAGTAGGTCCATTGGAATAGTCATACTTAGCGCTGGAAAAATTGGCTTGATTATTGTTTGTCTTAGGACCTAACGTGGAAACATTATTAGAACCATGGTCTTGCAATGGGTTCTTATGAATGGTATGGTTAGAATTTGATGGGAATTGTGGCCCATCTAATTCAATTATTCGACTCTCAATATGGTCTTGCACAATATTTTTGAGTTGTCGATAGGATGATGTCTTGTGTCCTTTAGCTCTGTGGTAAGCATAGAAGAAATTATCATCCCACCATGATGGTTTAAATTTCCCTGGGTCATATGGTTTTGGTTATTCAAGTGTGATGAGACTGTTCTGAAGGCATTTCTTGAGGACTTCTTCCATGGGCTCACCCAAGGGAGTGTATGTGCGACCTCTGGGGAATTGTCTCATATGATGGTATTGTCCTTCATTTTGACTCTTTTGACCATTTTGGTTGTTTGGGATGGCGTTGGTGGGGGGTGTTAGTATCATCATTGGATTTTTTTGTGATTGAACTCCTTTCAAAGCCAATACAGGACCCATAGTGTTTACAACCTTGGCATCAACAACACCGTAGTTGGTAACATGTTTATTTTTTACCCAATACTTATTTTTGCCAGTGGGCGGATTTTTATTTGTGTTTTTAGGACCGTACTTTAGCTCTCCCTTTGCAATAAGGGTTTTCTCTATCTGGACACCTTTTTCAACTAGGTCCATGAAGGTTGTGCAACAATGCAATTGTAATGCATATTTTAAGGGTCCTAGAAGTGTTTGAACAAACATGTCAACCTTTTCCTTTTCAAGTATGTTGATAAGGAAATGACTAGCTAGACTTCTTCATCTTTGAAAGAATGGGATGAATGTTTCACTAGCATACTCTTGCGTGAGATTGCATAAGCTAGTAATAGAGGTTTCCATGTAAATGTTGTACGCGTAATTTTTTATGAATTTGTGTTTAAGTTCATCCCATGTTTGGATATCCTTTTGAGTGGAGAACCATTCAAGGGTAGGACCTACAAGACTTTTAGAAAAGAGTCTCATCAAGTACATTTGTTCATAGGCGACGTCCATACAATTCGTTGCAAATTCTTAGACATGTTCGATGGGATTTTTCTTTCCTCTGTATTTGGTAAAATTAGGTGATACATATCCCAGGGGAAATGGTGGCATGTATAAGTTCATGTCGAAGGGATATACGGATAGATCATATGACACTTCTGATTTCTTGCCATTTATTTGTATGTTTTATATGGTTTTCTCTAGACCCATCAGTTTTTCTTGCAAGGCATCAATTATAGGGTCATTTGTGGCCCCATATATCAGATTTATTGGTATGCCATATGTCCCCATTTGTTGTGAGTGGATGTTGGTGTGTTGTTGAGGTACATGTTGTTGTCACATGCATGATGTGTTCTCATTTGCATATTATTGGTATTGAAATTTTGGATTGGGGGTATGTTGGTGGGTATGAATATGGGATAAGTATGTTGGGATGTGTCCCCCAGCCATTTAGGTTGATATTTGGGGAATATGGTGACCATGAATGTTTTGATGTGCGAATGATGCCATAAGTTGTGTGTTTTGATTGCCTTGTCCAAATTTTTGGGTTTGTATAATGGGAATGGTCATATTTTTTCCTTGGGAGGTGATGGAATTAGATTGTGTTGACACGTTAACATTTTTTTGTTGTCCTTGAATAAAGATACGTCGTTTACCTCCACCCAAAGGATTTTGTGAGATACCAATGAGAGGATATGATGAAGATGTACTCATGGTACTAGATGTGGTTGTCAATGGAGGATTTGTATGGCTTGATGTTGTCCCCATGGAATTTACCATAGTGGTAAAGAGAGGATTGGAATAACTTTCCCACACTGCCAAGGACCCAAAGGTGGTTTCAGCCGATTGTGACAGTGTTGTTGATATTGTGGTCATTGTGACAGATTGTGATCCTCCAATGGATGTAGCATTTATTGAATTGGAGTATTTTGGAATGTTGGAGGTAGCACTCATGGTTTTTGTGACATTTTGTGAGGTAGCATCAAAAAAGGTATTGCTTGTGGTGCTTGGAGGTTGACCACTGTTTGACATGTTATGTGTATTGTTGACGTTATTGGTAGGAGATGTCGATCTCAAGGTATCAATGTCGAATCCACAAGGTAATTTAGCTCCTTGACTTAAAAGTATGCCCAAATATTTGTCTGTCATATAAGACCATTTGTTCTACAAAGTAGGCCGCCTCTAGATCTTGTGTTGCTACCTCAAGGTTTTCCTCAAGTATTTGACCATACTGATCCTTACGTAAGAATGGTTCAAAGGGGTTGTTTGATGAGGATGGTATGGTCATGAGAGGTTGAGTATTTTTGTTGCTAAATGGGTCGTCGAAAGTCCAATTTGGGTCATAGGTGTGATTGGTGACATTGGAATTAGAATCTTGTCCAAAGTTTACCATTTTTATTTTCTTTCTTTGGAGTCTAGTTTCCACCATAAAAGGGGATTGCTCAAATGAGGGTAATGAAAGTGATGACGAAATGCAAGGATGACACTAGCCTATGTTTTTTTTTTGTATTTTTGATAATGAGGGTTGACAACGCAAGGTGATGACTAAAGAAATGATTGATGCAAAATGACAAGGTTGTCAAAGCCAAAGTGTTGAATGAGGACTAAGATGGTAATGTTTTCAAAGGACTAAGGTGATTAATGCAAAGTCTAGGTTCAAAATGAGGACTAGAGGTGGACAATGCAAAGTCTAGTTTAAAATGATGACTAAGTTTGGACAATGTTTGGAGAAAGGTTTGTCTAACCACTCTGAGCTTGACTTATGTCTCAATTTAGGTTATCAAAAGGACTTGCTAAAGGGACTAAATGACAAGGTCAAAATGACGAGTGAGCCTTCATAACTAGACTATTGAGTTAGAGGTTCTCACAAAAATGACGATGACTGAAAAGAGGAATAATGACTATGTCCCAAGATACCCTAATTTTGAAAACAATGGTGTTTGCAAAGTGTGGAGATTTGGCCTAATCCAAAGTTTTCCAAGATGAAACCTAAGAAAAAAATGATGATTATGACGCCTAAGGAATGCAACTAAAATATGGAAATTTTAAACCTATGGTTAAAGTGCAAGCTAATGAATGCAAATGATGGACGTTTGAGAAATTTCGATTCTGGTTTCTAACAAAAACTTTTGAAAAAGATGTTTGACAGTAGGCTAACATGTCTAGACTCAGATTCTAGTCTGAAACTGGGTTTACTTTGTTGATAGTAAAATGCATTGTTACAGGCAGTAAATGCATTTCAGAGATCAAATGTAGCTCTAGGAATGGCAAAAGCGGTTCAGTATTTCGGATGCGGATTTACAAAAGGAAAATATGTTTTAACACAGGAAAATGTGGTGTTTGGAGTAGAAAATGTGACTTATCAAAGCAAATGTGTTGTGAAGTTTGGTAAATGTGGTGCGACAAAGCGATTGCGGTTTAACAGATGCATATCAGGATGTAAAAAAAAGTCAATTTTTTTTATGTTTTGGTTAAAAACCCAAATTTTTGAAAGTTTGAATGTCTTTTTTGAGATGTTCAAGTGTTGTTTGTTTTGTTTGAGTAACCAGAAAACACTTGGCAAGCACGATATTTCGACAAGTAAAAAAGCACACAAGAGAACAAGTACAATCCTCAGTTAGGCTAGGACAATATTCGCTAGACTCCACATGGGTTTCCCTAGCCGCATATCAGTAGTGTGTGAATCCAGAAGCTTGGCTGCACAGGCTCCCCCTTATAGTGCACTCTCTTCTCAGGCCAACCAAGCTTCCAACCCCCATGAAACTCCCATGGCAGATTGATCACCTCTACTAAAGACTGTGAAGACATGGAAGGCTTCACACCGACCGGTGTTGTACTAGCAAATAGAAGGTTTTGGGCTTACTACACAAGATTTTTTAATTCGGGACCCCCGTTCAAGTGGCCATACATGGGGCAAGAGATTAATCACCAATTAGGTGGCACTCCATCCTAAAGAGGTTAAGTTCAACAGGGTTTATGGGAGTACTACTATGTCTGTATGACACATCTGCACTTGTAATCTTAGGTTTTCCCTTAAGATTCACATTTATATATAGGTCAGGGGTAGCTTGGCTTTAGTTCCGTTTTCGGTTTGAGTCACGTTGGGGTGATGAAATCCCTAGGTAGGCCCAATTTCTAGAGGCAATAATCATTTCTCTTACACCCAAGATCTCATTACTACAAAAGGGGAGAGGATACTTCAATTATTGCATCAGGGTTACACAAGGATAAAGTGGGTATGGCTTTTTGATCACCTAGTTTGCATAGGGTGAGAGTATACTCGCCTACCACTTTCAAACACAATTAGAGAAAATGAAAGACATGTTTATTTTAAGTGCACTAAAAAATAAATGTGTTGTAATCTAAAAATAACAAGCACAATGTTTAGAATTGAGTCTTTGACACTCGAACCTGCAAAACCACAAGTTAGTAGTTTGCTTAAATCATCTTGGACTCACAAAATATAACTACCACATGCTACAAACAAACATTAGTAACACGAAAACCCTATGCTAGAAAATAAAACCAGAATGCCAAGCAAAAAAGAACAGAAAACAAAAATAAAAAATAGAATGCAAAAGGAGAATGACAGAAAATAGAAAAACCAGAATGCAAAAGGAAGAAAAAAAATTTACAAGACAAATGCGTCGTAGCAGAGCAAATCTGTCTTGGTCTAACAGGCAGATGCGGCTCGTTTATGTCGAATGCAGTGTTTCGTATGCCGTATGTGGCACCTCAGAGCGATTGTGTCGTTTTATCCTTCGATGCATTGCGACACATCAAATGTGGTGTGATAAAAAGAAAATGCAGTTTTTCATACCTGTACCTACAAAAATGACATAAAACAACAAAAAAACTGTACGGAACAAAAAATAAAGCATTTGGGTTCACCAATGTATCAATGGGTTAATTTTTGTAAGGTTAGATTAGCATATAATAAAGCATATAAACCCAAATAACTATGAAGTACATTGAAAACTAAAAGAAGAAATGATTATACCAGTTAATCGTTGAAGCTTCCATGATCGAACGTACGAGCAACTTGATAACAAAGACTATGGCAAAGTCCTAAACAAGCTTTGAAGGATTTGAATGACCAAATGAAATCTAAATTCCTATGACAAAATGAGTATAATGTCTATGACTAGAATTAAGTATGCCAAAATCACTAATAATAAAAATGCAAGTATATGAGTATGAGTGTGAGTAGTCGAAAATGTGAACAAAATTGTCATTTTATAGAAAATACAATTTTGGATGGACGGACAAGATTGAAAGTTGACGGAAGCCTAAAATCAGAGGTCCAGATTTCATGTGACAATCCCTAATCAGGGTTAGGGAAAAATCATTAAATGAGAGGTTAAGATGTCATTTGAGAAGATCGGATTGGCAGTCGAGAATAAATGAGATAATTAATCAAAAAGATAAATATTTTCAAAAATCAAGAAGATAAAGACTGCTTGATTTGTGAGATTCGAAAAATCAATAAGATAAGAGTTGAACTAAAAAGAAGATTTGGAAAATCAAGAATTTTCTCAATTGCTTGATTTTTAGAATAAGATTACCATTTTGAATTAAATTAATTCAAAATATGGATTTTGTGTGATAATAAATAATTGATTTTCAGATTATTTACTAAAATGAACTGACAATCAAGAATGTAAGATCATTTTAAATAATTTCATTTATTTAAAATGAGGAAAATGCTAAATTTGGCAATTAAATAATTAAAGATAATTATTTAATTTAGAGGATATGATTAATAATTAAATAAATTAATAAATTCATTTAATTATGAGCATTAGTGAAATATTAAATAAATAAATAAAATTCATTTATTTAATAATTAGGAAGACATAAGGAATTAAGTTAATTAAATAAATTAATAAATTTATTTAATTGTGAGAAGATTTAGACAATTAAAGATGTATTAAATGAATAAATATAATTTATTTATTTAATAATCATGAAGAATAAAAGAGATATGAATTAATTAAACAATTATTAATTATTTAATTAATAGTCGAATGTGGACCAAGGACATAATTAAATGTCATAATTATGCTAGGACGAAAGTGGTAAAAATAGAGCTTGTAGGCCTAGGTCATTTTTATGTGTTTACATTAATTAAATAACTTGTATTTAATTAATTGTCCAAACCAAATTTGAGTGTATACATTTTTCCCCTCTTTGAAGTGATATGTTTGCGACAAATTGCTTCAAGGAAAAATTTGTTGATAGTGCTAATAAAAAATTTCAATATGCACCAGACGTTGATTTTAAAGTGATGATGTGAGTATGCCCCCTCGGGAGATAAATAGGGATTTTTTTATGATTTTCTAATGACTTTTAAATTTTATGATGTTGACACGGTTTATCTCCCAATAATGAAGAATGACCCTGCCAATTGATTATATGATGCCCTATTGAAAATAAAAACAATCCCACTTAAATACCCTCCATTTATTCCTTTAAATGGTAAAAAGGTGAAAAAGGGGCTCATTTGAATTCATTTTCAATTGGAGGTTTAGCTAATTGAGTGATTTGAGAAAAATGGTGATCCCATACCACACAAACCGATTTGAGTGAGTTTAATGACATATCTACCCTATTGTGTATGCACCTTCAGTACGTACCCTGAGAAACCTCATTTGTGAAATTTGAATTTGCTTTTGGCACATTTTTCATGTTTTTGACATATGCATTGTACATTCTAGCGCATAGAGGACCTGATTTAGCGCATAGGTGAAATTTTTTAGTGCATCTAGGGTTTCATTGCATTTAGGTCACCAAGTAGCATATATGTTGTTTGATTTAGCACATTTAGGGTTTCGACGCATCCAAGTTCTATTTTGGTGCATTGATGCGATTTTGTAGCGCATCCATTTTTTTAGTGCATAGATGTGTTGTTTTGGTGCATTGACACAAAAGGTGATGAAATGTTTATTTTTCTCCTTGCATTTGATGTTTGATGATCATGCCAACCGTTGTTTTGGTGATATTTGATAGGATAGATGATGATTGATCTCATGATAGGTGAGAATCAATGATAGGATAGATGATGATTGATCTCATGATGAACGAGAGTCAATGATAGATGCTCCAAGAGATTTGATCAAAATCTCATTTGAGCAGATTAGATTGATTCATAGGTTGATTGATAAAATGTTGATTTGCGATACATCATGATTATAGGAGGATTCGAGAGTTCTTCATGGGAGCACTACCTGAAAACTTGGGATATGATTCCACATTTGGTGTAGGAAGATTTGAATATTATTGCGCGATGTGGTTTGTCTTCCTTGCTTGATATGCACTAGTATAGAATAAAAAGGGGATTTTTGACCAAATTAGCTGAGAGGTGGCATAGCGACCACAACAAGTTCCATCTGGCTACTAGTGAGATGACAATTACTCTAGAGGATGTGTATCGGATATTGTGGATTCATGTGGTTAGAGAGCTAGTTATATATGATTATACAGAGAAGGGAGGTATAGAGGTGCTGAGGAGGATCTTTGTTGATGACGAAATTAGTGGGTACGAGATCCCATGGCAGGATATGGTTGATTCGTATGATCCATTACCATCTATTTTAGCTGGGTTTGTTGAAGGTTTCTTATGTCCCCACTATAGATCGAAGGGACTATCTATTGGCTGGGGTAGGATACTGGAGAGTATGATCACTCAGGGGATCCGATATGCATGGGGTTCCTATATGTTGGCATATTTATATCATGATCTGTATCAGGTGGTATATCTGGGAGTAGCAAGTTTATCAGCTGAAGTGACACTGCTTCAGATTTGGGTGTGGGAGCATATGGCTATTACTCAGCCTGTAGCAGAGAGAGATCATCCAGTCAGCAAACCATATGTCTTTAGATATACAGGCAGTATTGTCCAACACAAGTTGGGAAATAGGGATAAATTTAAGAAACCCTCCCCTCGGTGAAGGTGTAAAATCCTAGTGAATCTTTCCTTTTATTTGAAAAAAATAATTAATTTTACTGTAAAATCTATGCACATTATTAAAAAAAATTATAAAATCTTGGTGAATCTTAATGAATAATTGGTAAAAATAATAATCGCAGTGGCGAATCCTAGTGAATAATCACTAAAAATATTAATTACAATGGAAAATCAACCTGCAGCCATCTGATTAAAGCGATAATCGATGATTTGATGGCAATAAATTAAAGCCCTATTCAAGGCTAAAATATCCCTAAAATTAAATGGTAATTTATAATTGTGGAGATATTGCCCCAAAATTAATGATAGTAATATAATATTAATCGCGAATTTAATTAATATTTGTAATTATAGTATAAACTACTGGTGAATCGGTTCCAATGACACATCATTTACATAGGAAAATTAATCGAGATGAATTTTTTTTTTGTAAAAACCTAGTGATTCAACATCATTTTTAGTTTGTACTATTCGTCATTTATGAAGGTCTCGATTTTAATTATTCACCTATTGGCAAAGATTCACCACTAAAGTTTTCGCTACTAGGAAAATTGGAGTATTGGCGGCAAGTTCTCGATGATTTAGAGAAAATTACATGGTGACCATATTTAGATTGCGAGCAATGGCCTGAGGATGATATGGAGATTCCATATGTTTGTACATCAAGATATTTGATTGGACAGACCTAATTTGTGGTTGAGAGATTCATGCTCATGAGGGTGCTTCATTAGTATGGCTAAGTTTAGGGGATTCCCTATGGATTTGCATTGTATGCTCGGAGACAGCAGGATATTCCAGAGTGGGGGCCCACCCTATCCTATGATGCAGCCTACGAGGAGTATTTTGGCTTACAGGCACAGGGATGGGATTATTGTCCAGAGATCTCAACTGGTGTGATGACAGATGAGTATTCTCAGTATTTCTTTACACATGTTGTACCGAGGATATTGAATCCTAATGAGCCAGTACCAGCCTTTCATGATGATGAGAGAGCACCATCACATGCACCAAGATGGAGGACGGATGGGGGAGATGCAGGGGACAGAGGGGATGATGGTAGGGATGGAGGAGATGGTGGAGATGCAAGTGGTGGCTAGATACTAGATTTTAGGGTACCTTAGAGGAGGAGATCTATGGTTCCCTCGGGAGAGCAGCAAGCAAGGCCATCTCATGTTCAGATTTGTGTGCCTTCCCATCAACAACAGGCACAGATTGATGCTCTATGGTTATAGGTGGAGAGTTTACAGGGGTAGCTAGCACAGGAACAAGCGTAGATTGCTTCTCTGAAAGCAAAGAGAGATGCCACGAGATAGCGATGTGAGCATACAGAGGCCTTAGCTAAGAGATTATAGAGAGTGTCTAAGGGTACTAATGCAAGGATATGCTCAGAGAGGTTAGACATTCAGTTCGAGAGGTAGAGTACTATAGATTATAGTATTATCAGGAGGTTCTTGCAGAGCGGCATGCCCCTAGTTATGCATAGTCTTTCAGTTCTAGGTCAGGTCGGAGTCAGTCATGGACGACGAGTAGGGGTGTGACTAGGCCACCTCCCAGAGATCCATCAGGTAGAGATCTAGGTGTAGGTCCATCTAGTGGTGCAGCAGTAGGCACAACGAGGCCTACATTGTCTGGGGGGAGCAACACGTAGCTCTTGTGTTCAAATTTGATGTACTGAGACTTGATGTATTTACTGATTTAGTCATGGACTTTATGATTTTCTACAATTTTATTGATGTATCTCTCCACATTTTGTGATATCATTGTACACTTAACATTGATTATTTTTATATTATATGAGATGTAGCGGAGACTATTGATCTATATGTTGTCTACATGCTTTTATGAAGAATGCTTTTAATTTTTGTTCCATATGCTATGTGATTTCTATATGATTATTCCATGGTTGTGTATGGATGCAATAATGAAATGATGATGTGTGGATTATTATTCTATATGGATTTATGGATGATGTTTTATGATAAGCAAATGGATTGGATCATGCAAATAAGATGTGATGCACATTATTTTTGTATTTTTCCAATGAAAATATATGATCTAATGCATGGATGGATGACCTATGGTAATACTTTCCAATGTATGTATGATATGAAAATGATTATGCAAATACATGTGAATGATTTTTTCTTTATTAATGTCAGATGTACTCAATCCTTTAATGAGAGAGATAAAATCATTTTAAAATTTTCCAGCCTTGGAAAACCTAAAATGCATTTGCAAGACTAATATGGATGCAATTTATCTTAACCATGCAAATCTAATATGCAATGTTGTCATCTTCATGTCAGCCGATTTGTTGTGCTTGGTATCATCATTGAGCTTTTAATATATTGAAAGTTAGTATAAACATCGATGGTATAATTAAACCATGATGACCTGAGTACAAATACCATTGATTTTTTATATTCCAAGGTAATACAAGCATCTAGGAATAATTGAACCGAGATGACCTAAGTATTGCTTGCATAAAAAGATAGAAGTTAATCCTTTTCCTATGCAAATCTGAAATGTCATCAATGATACTTTGTAGAGCACATCCCTTGAAAAATTTGCATAGTAGTAATGATCAACTCACAGACAACAGACAAAGAAAAATAATCATACTCCATCATAGCTTCTTTAGTCCATGACATCCTTGAGTTGCTCTAGAGAAATGATAACGAAAATCAAGATACAACAGTTGAACATTCATGCTAAAGTGATTAAACCATGATTCATAAGAATATCATCTGGTGAGATTTGATTTTGACAGATCTTGTTGATTTGGACGGTTGGTTTTCTAAGAATTGTGATTGATATTCAATATTGAGTTTCGCTGTGATTGTTATGTTTACCATGTTGTCTTACTATTATTTTTATTTTGTGTTAAGCTCAAAGTAGATTGCCGCCAATGAGTTTAATATTTTTCCCCCAGTTAGAACCAACCATTTATTATGAATATGCACAATGATCGCCAAGCCAAGATGAAACGGGACTGTGACACCCATTTATTTACATGAGGTTTTTTATGATGGAAAAGCATAATGATGGCGAAAAGCGGATGAGCGACACATTCCAATAGATAGTGTAGACACGTAAAATGTACTAATTGACATTGTGCATCTGATCCTAACCACTAACATCATTTCGTCCTAAATCATCCTTTGGTCTAACCATTTAATCAAATACCTTTATCTGATTAAATTCATCAATATTCCTCTCTTAATTAAATAAATCGGTTATCTAATTAAGTCATCCTTTCTCAATAATTAAATTAACCTTTCTGATCTAATTATCTTATTTAATTAAATAATTAATTGTATTTGATTAAATATCTTAAGTCTATCTATTAAATTAAATAAATTAAAAACTTATTTAGTTTAATCTAACGTCATCTCTTTTAATTAAATAAATCAAATTCTTTAATTAATTAATCACTTATCACATTCTTCTCATATTTGATTTAAATAAATCCACAAATTTAAGTCAAATAGGTCACATAATTTAATCCCTTCATTAAATTAATTAACATGGATTAATTTAATCTCTTCTCATGTCCCATTCTCCATCTTTTACCACTTGCACATGAAAATAGAGTTATTTGATTTATTAAATCTCTATTTTCCTCAACAAGGCATCTTTTAAGGAATATTCCCCAAGTTTGAATTCAAAATCCAAGTGGGATGAGTCTTTCCAACAAGGAATTTACTCTCTCTTACATGTCCTTTTCCTTGAGCCAAGTGGAATTCAATGCATTCTTCCTTCCCTCTTGCATGTCATTTCAACAATTTCAAAATTCAAATATATGCATTTATTGACACATTCTTCAAAACTTGCACATCCTCCATCCACTCATAAGTTGACAAGTGGCACTTTGCCATTGGCTAATTCTTAGTCCCACATTGCTCTATTTTGGACATTCATCCATCTTCTCATTCTATAAATAAGAGGCTAAATCTCCTCATTTGACCATCCACAATTTGATTAAACTTATTATGCTCAAATCATTAGCAACTTTCATCCATCATTAGTGAATTCATAGCTAGGTTATGCAGATTTTTCTATTGGAGCACTCATCAAGCATCAACAAAGTGGATCACTCCTCATCACACATCAATCTTGCATCATAGGAAATGGGAAAGGGCCAATTTTCACATCAAATTGGCACCAATTCCCCCATAGGATCAAGAGTTTGCATTTGTTTTCAATAGGATTAGCTTGCTTTATTGTTCTTTCATCTCATTCTTGCTTTATTTCTTATTTGAAACTTTTCTAATGGATTTCATGGGGAATCCTTGTTTTGCTTGCATTTCATCTTCTAATGTTTTTTTTCATTGTGTTTTGCAATTATTAGGATTGGGGTTTGAAATTTTGGCGCTAGAAGGAGGGAAATCTCACCTTTTAATCACATTTTTTTATTAAAATTATGCATTTTTCTTTGTTTATAAGCTCAGCATCGATGTTCAACACCAATGGTTCTCCAGCATCGCTATATAGGACCACTAACAATTCAAACTCTGACGCTTCAGTCTTCCCACCCAGAAATTTGAATTCTAGGTTGCGTCGCTGGACCAATCAGACCCGCTAGAATCTTTCAAAAAAATCAAACTGCACCGCTGGGAAAAAGGGCGATGCATTCATGCTCACTGGCCTGACTGTAGAGCGATGCTGACTGGAAAGCGGCGCTATACAACACCACTGGAGAAATCAAACTGTGACACCTTCATGGATTACACCGCTGGAGGGGAGTATGAAGTGAAATTTAATTTATAGGACGTGCTTTTTTTTCAAATTTTGCTTCTTATGTCTGTTTTCTATCTTTTTTACCTTTGTTTTGCAGAATATAACTGATTTTTCTTGCAGGTTGGATCAATCAAAGATGAAAAGGAAGAGAATCATGATGATGTCATTTCACAAAAACAAGTGTTTTTAAACACTTTAGTGTTTGTTTAACACTAGTGGAGGATTCATTAGTCCTCTTAAGGAAAATTCATCATCTTTTATGCTTAGGACCACTAATTTCATTTGGGAATTTTAAAAAAAAGGAACTTTTGAATTTTTGCTACAAAAAGCTTAAAATGAACATTAGGACTCAAATCTACTAAATTTTTTTTTGGGATTAAAAATTGAACAAGGAAATTTGTCATACTTACTTTGGTGCTTTTAAAATGAACTCACAATTTCTTTGAAAGGTTAAAATGAACATGTGCAATGTTTTTTATGTGATTTCTTACTTAAACTAACATCATCAAAAAGGATGTATGCACTTCTCTCGTGCTTTATAGCGATCTTAAGAATCAAAAGGCCCTTTTTATGATCTTAGGTTGAGATAAAGTAGTCACCTCCACAGTTCATTTTGGGAAATAAAATTGAACAAAACTTGCGAGTTTGATTTAGGTATATCGCGTGGGTTCTCCCTTTGTTTCTAAATGAAGGTCGATCGAACTACGGATGTGCTAGCTCGCTATTTTTTACCTTTAGAGGGGCTTGCTTAAGAGACACATCCGCAAGAAGAACTCGAAGGCGACTCCAACTGGTTTTTCATTTGGGCCAGTATATAAATGGATAAAACTAAACTGTCAAGTCCTCATGGTATGTAGGCCTTAGCCGTACAATTTCTTTTAGAATAGGGTACTACCATAAAAAGTATAAGATCCCCTAGTAGGATTGATTAAAGCCTTTCGTGGCTTGTTGGATGCTCGCAAGGTGCCATGTCCCTGATGTCCCATCACTAAGAACCTTGTTTGTAGTAGCCAACCGGTCCATCCAACGAGTTTATCGAAGTGGTGCATTGGAACTTAGATTCCAAGAAGTTACTTGCCATGTCCAATCTTGGTTAAAGTATAGAGGTTAAGACTTCATTCTTAACATACCTTTATACTCTTTCCTTGGCTGCATGTAAAATCATCTCTTCTACTACGAAGGGCATGAGGAAAGCCCACCAATAAAAATGTACCAATTGAGCTAGGATGTTATATTTCTTGTGAGTAAAAACACTTTGCTTATTCGAAAACATTGGGAAACAGACACTTAACATCATCATCAAAATTTCAAACCCTTTAGGAGGTAAATACAATTGACCAAGTTCACGTGTTATTTCTTTCCTTTGGGATTCGCATCCTTAGATTTTTCTAAACACTTGAACTTACATCTCAATTTACCTACTAAATATCAACAATAGGTAACCCTTGCCTTGAATTCATCAAATCTCCACATAACATACTTTGTGGGATTCGAAGAAATTAAGACATTGGACATCTATTTTGGAAAACCTAATCAAAGAAGTGTTTGTGGTAAAATAAAGTCACTAAGCAAAGATAAAAAAAAATGGACTCTCACATATGTTGAAACCTCATGATTTCCAAGAAAGTAAAAATCCCAAAACAAAATTCCTTGAGTCAAAGTTCAAAATCCAGAAATGTATGCTCAATTTGCACCACTTCTTAGTTATAGAGGTCCATAGAAGCATTACATGGTCTTCAATACTGAGGGCTAGCAAAAAAAGTGTCTTTTTAGGTACATCCTAGGATCAAAATCAAAATATTTTTCATCCATCCTTCAAACATCAAACCAAAAAATCATCTCACCATCATCTTTTGAGAAATCTTGAAATTATCCTTCATGCTAGGCTTTTTGGCAAAAATCAAAATCATCAAATCCTTGAGATAAAATCCTTGAAATATTTATCCAATTATCTTTGGCTAGGTATGTGTAGATGCATCCTTTTGCATATGCTTAGTCAAAATTATCAAACCATCTTATTTAGCTAGGTATATGTAGATGCATCCTTCTTCATATTCTTGGTTAAATTATCATCTTGTTTGAATAGGTGTGGGTAGATGCATCCTTCTCCCTACACATATTCAAATTATCATCCTTTGAGAAAATATATCCCTTAGATAATCATCCAACATCTTAGGGTCTATTTGTTCAATCAAAGAAAACCAAAAAATCAATTCAAGGACAATCCAAAAATCAAAATCAAAATCCAAAACATATCCAAAATTCCTAAAAGTCTAACATTCCCCTCAAGATTTTTCAAAAGATCAAACATCCACATCATACATCTCTTGCATCATCATCATATCACCTTTTGATCCTCAAGATATCCTAAAATTTTCTCTTTTGTGCCTAAAATTAGATCAATCCAAAGAATTAGAGATTCATCTCCCATATTCTTGAAAATTGATCCTTGTTTTATGGTTCAAACTAGATCTCAATACAAGAACATGGAAGTTGACAAAGAAACACCCACTTCAAGTGACCTAAGCCAAACAAACACCGAAATGAATCCTGTCAAATCAAGCAATCCTTTGACTATCTCATCATCACAAAATCTACAAGAGTAAATTCAAAAAGAAGATATTACCTTTGGGATTTCGCATGAAGAAATAACCGAAATTATCCAAAATTCAGAGAACCATAAGATCATCAATATCATGATGAGGCTTAACCCTTCACTATACATGCTTGAACAAGCAAAAAAAGGGGCCAAATTACCTTATGATTTCGATGTGATCTCTATAGTGGAACCACCTTTGGAGGTCATGCCTCTAATTTCATCCACACTCCCCATCTCATCCACACCCCCATCCCAAAGCATCACTCAAAACATTCCACAAATCACAACATCTTTTGCACCAACTCAACCAAATGTTAATAAGGGAAATGCATTTCTTAATGCAATTCAAACACACCCCCTTGTTAATAATCAAGACTTGGACGCAAATACCATTTTGGAACAAACAATACCCCAAAATCCATTGAATAAATATGCCCCTCTCACTTTCCATGATCCTAATGATCCATCATCATCATCCTTCCGCTCAACACCCCAAACCTCTCTCCTCATAACTTCACAAGGAGAAGGTGACATGTTCGGACCTAGGGGAATTTTCCACACCACATCATTTTCTCAAGAGATCACGCCCCTCACATTTTCACCTCTTCCACCATTACCACCATTATCCACACCTCTACTTGGCTTGGGGCTCCCACCTTTACCAAGCATTAATCAAAATCAAACCAATATCCCAAACACCAATCAAAGCATCACGCCAAACCCTCAAAACTTATCATCGATATCACAACAACAGATGACAACTACACAAGAAATCACGACATCATCAACCACTCCCATAACATCTCAAAGCATGGTCTCTCAAGGACCAACCACATCCATAGCACCATCCACCACTCAAACCACCAACAAGACATCACTACTCACCACCACCACAAGCACCATTATGAATCGACCACCACCCCCACCACCACAAAATTCCAATTTATCAAGCCAATACAGCATGACATTGCAAGCCACTCAACAAGTTGCTTATCAAAAGGAATTCCTGCAAGTGAAAAAGAAAAATGTTGCACAAATAGCTGCCCAACAAGCCGCACAAGCAGCACAAGATGCTCAAGCCACCCAAATTGCACAACAAGTGCAATAGGTTGCACAAGCCCAAGCCTTATTGCAAAAACAACAACAATAACAACAAGCCGTTCAAGCTGTTGAAGCAGCCCAAGCCGTATTACAAGCACAAAAGGCTGCTCAAGCCCAAATTCTATTGCAACAACAAGCGTTACAAGCACAAGCCCAAGCTGAAGCTCAAGCGCATCCCCAATATCAAGCACAAGCATAAGCATAGTTTCTTGCACAAAAACAAGTAACACAACTACAAGCATATCAGCAAGCAATAAAATAATATCAAGAGCAGCAAGAAGCATCCCAATTGGCAGCCCAACAACAAGCGTTGTTGGAACAACAAGCTCAACAACAAGCAATCCTAGCACAACAACAACAAGCGTTGTTTATACAGTAGCAAGTGCAAGCATACCTGGCTCGAAAAAATGTGCAAATACCATCAAAAAACACACCAAAAAACCCACCCATCCAACTAACAATTGAAACACCCCATAAAACCTTCATCCCACCCCCTGATCTGCAAAATGATGTAATGGCACAAATCAGATTGCTCTCGTAACAAGTGCTCAATCTTCAATTAGGGAAAACCACAAAAACACCAAGCAACTTTTGTCCCTATCCATTTGACAGGAGCCTTGTGATGAAACCATTCTTGAAGGGATTTGAGATCCCCAAGTTTGACAAATATCATGGGATCTGAAACCCTGAAGATCACATTAGGGAATTCTAGGTTCATTGCATGGAAGTCGCATACAATGATACCTATCTGATGCGGCTATTTCCTAGGATTTTGGCAGGGCACGCTATGGAATGGTTCTCTCGCCTACCCATAGGCATCAGGACATTCCAAGAAATCATAGACGCATTCATCAAAAACTACACATGCAATATCGCCATGGATGTTAGTCTAGAGGAACTCTCAGCTCTGAAACAAGGTAAGAATGAATCATTTGCTTCATTCCTACAATGATGGAGATCCAAGGCCAATCAAAGTAAATGGGTCATGCCCAAAGAACAACAAGTATGCACCATCATATCCAACCTTGAAGGCCTCTTAGCATTCCATCTCAAGGTCCAAGGGATCACCACATACGACCAGTTGATTTCCAAGGCGCTCAGCATCGAACGAGCCCTTATGACACAACCCGCGGGATCAACTTCATACCTCAAAAAACAAAACAACCACCCACCCACCAATTACAATGAAAAACCTCGCACATGGGAAACAAACAAAAATGTTACCAATGATGGTGTCATCGATGCTAAAGTGGTCATCAATGCCCCTTGCCAAAATACACCTGCACCACAAATCCAAATCCAACACTAAAACAATCATCAAGCAACACAACAACCAAACAACAATCAAGGAATTAACAATGTCAATGATCAAAGAGGACCACCCCAACGGAACAAGAATTACCCTAAGCAAAAGTACATCGCTCTGGGGGAACCACTCAAAGTCATCATGAAGAAGTTGATAAATGAAAAAATCATCAAAGCTCCCACCTATGAGAATTACCAAGAACCGGATGTGAAACCTCCTTGGTATAATGAGAATCAACTCTATGACTTCCATAAAATCAAAGGGCATACCACAAATAGTTGTATGAGGTTAAAAAACATAGTTCAAGATCTCATCGATCAAATAATTATAAATGTGGAACAACCAACAGGAAACCAAAACCTTAAGATATACATGAATCTGATGCCTAACCATGGCAATAAAGGGAATAATAACATGGATAAGGGGAAAGAAACCTTCAAGAATGTAAATCATGTTTATGACCACGTTGTTGCATCTCTAGATGACTACTACGCTACCATCACCATCAAAGGAGCCCATGTTGATTGTGGATTCACCACAAGGGGTGAAAAAATACCATCACATGATCATCCTAGCTAAACAGAGTCCTTGCACCTAGATCTGTCCCCAATGGATATTGTAGACACATAAAAATGACCTAGGCCTACAAGCTCTATTTTTACCACTTTCGTCCTACCATAATTATGACATCTTAATTATGTCCTTGGTCCACATTCGACTATTAATTAAATAATTCATAATTATTCAATTAATTCATGTCCTTTTATTCTTCATGATTACTAAATAAATAATTTTTATTTATTTATTAAATTTGTCATTAATTTTTAAGTCTTCCCCTAATTAAGTAAATTTCTTAATTTATTTAATTTCCTTTATTCATTTATTCTTCCTGGTTATTAAATAAATGAATTTCATTTATTTATTTAATATGTCACTAATTCTCATAATTAAATAATTTATTAATTTATTTAATTATTAATCATATCCTCTAAATTAAATAATTATCTTTAATTATTTAACTGTCAAAATTAACATTTCCCTCATTTTAAATAAATGAAATTATTTAAAATGATCTTACATTCTTGATTGTCAATTCATTTTAGTAAATAATCAGAAAATCGATTATTTATTATCACACAAAATCCATATTTTGAATTAATTTAATTCAAAATGGTAATATTCTTCCAAAAATCAAGCAATCGGGCAGACTCTTGATTTTCCAAATCCACTTTTCAATTCAACTCTTAACTTTTTGATTTTTCAAATCTCACAAATCAGGCAGTCTTTATCTTCTTGATTTTGAAAATCTTAATTTTTCTAACTAATTATCTCATTTATTCTCGACCGCCGATTCGACCTTCTCATATGACATCTCGACCACTCATTTAATAATTTTTCCCTAACCCTAATTAGGATTTGTCACATTAAATCTTGTCCTCTAATTTTAGGCTTCTGTCAAAATTCAATCTCGTCCGTCTATCCAAAATTACATTTTCTATAAAATGCTAATTTTGCTCACAATTTCGATTACACTTAGACACTTACAGATACTCACATACGTATATGCTTGTAGTTTATTTGTGATTTTGGCATACTTGTCTTAGCATTATAGTCATTTCGTCATAGGCATAGACATTTCATTTCATTTTAGACACTCCAAATCCTTCAAAGCTTGTGTAGGACTTAGTATTTGTTTTCAAATTTCTCACACGTTCGATCTGAGGGCAACCATTAGCAAGTTAGAAGGTTCTATGAAGGTAAATCATGGAAGATTCGATGAATGACAGGTATAATCGTTCTTGTTTTTAGTTTCATTTGTTCTTGATAGCTTCTTTGGGTTTTATTCTTTATTGATTTGATAATCTAACAATCCAAAAATAACCCTTAGATACATTGGTGAACCCGTCTGTTCTTCTTTTTGTTTCGTATGGTTTTTTGTGTTTACTGTCTTTTTTTGCAGGTACAGGTATGGAATGACGCATTTGAGTTTTCCCATGCCTCATCGGATGCATCACGACGCATTCGAATTATCAAACAACACAATCACTCTGAGGTGACACACTTGTAGTACGAAAAGCCGCATTTGACAATAACAAACCACATATGAATGTCAGGACATGATGCATTTTCTCTACTACAACACATCTACCTGGTGATTTCTTTATTCCTTATGCTTTATGTTTTTCTGATTTCTATTATTTTTCTTTTGCATTATATTTTATGTTTTATGTTCTTTCCTATTTTGGCATTTTGTTTTTCTTCTTTAGCATAGGTTTTTCGTGTTACTAATATTGGTTTGCAGTGTGTGGCGTTAGCATTTTCACAGGTCAAAGGCATTTGATGAAACTACTGACGTGATTTTGCAGGTATGTTTGTCGAAGATTTATCAGTCAAACCATTTTTTTGTGATTTTTTAGTTTAGGAACATTTATTTTTGGTGCACTTAAAATAAACATGTCTTTCATTTTTTATTGTGTTTGAAAGTGGTAGGCGAGTATGCTCTCACCCTATGCAAACTAGGTGATAAAAAAGCTAGACCCACTTTGTCCTTGTGTAACCCTGATGCAATAAACGGAGTATCCTCTCCCCTTGCACAATAATGTGATCCTGGGTGTAAGAGAATTGATTATTGCCTCTAGAAATTCAGCCTACTTGGGGATTTCATCACCCCAACGTGACTCAAACTGGAAACGGAGCTAAAGCCAAGCTACCCTCGACCGGTATATAAATGTGAATCTTAAGGGAAAACCTAAGATTACAAGTGCGGATGTGTCATACGGATAGATTAGTACTCCCATAAACCCTGTAGAGCTTAACCTCTTTAGGCTAGAGTTCCACCTAATCAGTGATTAATCTCTTGCCCCATGTATGGCCACTCGAACGGGGGTCCCAAATTAAAAATTCTTGTGTAGTAAGCCACAAACCTTCTATTTGCTAGTACAACACCGGTCAGTGTGAAACCTTCCACGTCTTTGTAGTCTTTAGTAGAGGTGATCAATCTGCCATGGGAGTTTCATGGGGGTTGGAAGCTTGGTTGGCCTGAGAAGAGAGTGCACTGTAAGGGGGAGCCCATGCAACCAAGCTTCTAGATTCACACGCTACTGATATGTGGTTGGGGAAACCCATGTGGAGTCTAGTGAATATTGTCATGGCCTAACCTAGGATTGTACTTGTTCTCTTGTGTGTTTGTTTACTTTTCAAAATATTATGCTTACCAAGTGTTTGCTAGTTACTCAAAAAAAAAAAAAAACACTCCAACATCTTGAAACAGACAGTTAAACTTTCAACAATTCGGGTTTTTAACCACAACATCAGAAAATTGACTTTTTAACATCCTGAAACACATTTTTCAAACCACATTCGCTCTGTCGCACTGCATTTTCAAGACTTCGTAACGCATCTACTCTGTGAAACTACATTTGCTGCTCCAAACACCGCATTTTCCTATCTAAAGTAGTATTCTCCTTTTGTAAAGCCGCATTCAAAATACCGAACCGCATTTGACTTCTTTAAAGCTGCATTTGCAAAACTAAACCACATTTTCCATTCCCAGAGCCCCATTTGATCGATGCAACGCATTTGATGCCTTTAATGACGCATTTTCCTATCAACAAAGTAAACCTTGTTTCAAACTAGAATCTGAGTTCAGACATCTTAGCCCACTATTAAACATCTTTTTCAAAAGTCTTTGTCATAAACTAGAATCTAAATTGCTCAAAAAGTCCATCATTTATATTCATTAGCTTGCACTTTAACCATAGGTTTAAAATTTCCATATTTTAGTTGCATTCCTTAGGCGTCATAATCATCATTTTTTTCCTTAGGTTTCATCTTGGAAAAAATTGCATTAGGCCAAATCTCCTCACTTTGCAAAAACCATTGTTTTCAAAATTAGGGTATCTTGGGACATAGTCATTAGTCCTCTTTTCGGTCATTGTCATTTTTCGTGGGAACCTCCAACTCAACAGTCTAGTTAGGCAGGCTCACTTGTCCTTTCAACCTTGTCATTTAGTCCCTTTAGCAAGTCCTTTTGATAACCTAAATTGAGACATACATCAAGCTTAGAGTTTTTAGAGAAACCTTTCTCCAATCATTGTCCAAACTTAGTCATCATTTAACTTAGACTTTGCATTTTCCATCTCTAGTCCTCATTTTGAACCTAGAATTTGCATTAATCACCTTACCCCTTCATCAGCATTACCATCTTAGTCCTCATTCGACACTTTGGCTTTGAAAACCTTGTCATTTTGCATCAATCGTTTCCTTAGTCATCACCTTGCATTATCATACCTCAAAATACAAAAATACAAAAAAAACATAGGCTATTATCATGCGTGCATTTTTGTCATCATTTTCATTACCTCATTTGAGCAATTCCCTTTTATGGTGGAAACTAGACTCCAAAGAAAGAAAAGAAAAATGGAAAACTTCATAAAAGATTCTAATTCCAATGTCACCAATCACACTTATGACCCAAATTGGACTTTTGACAACCCATTCAACAACACGAATACTCAACCTATTATGACCATAACATCCTCATCAAATAGACCTTTTGAACCATTCTTACATAAGGATGAATATGGAAAAATACTTGAGTAAAACCTAGAGGTAGCCTACTTTGTCGAACAAATGGTCTTATATGATAGAGACAGATATTTGGCCATACTTCTAAGTCAAGGAGCCAAATTACCTTAGGGATTCAACATTGATA
This sequence comes from Sequoia sempervirens, assembly GCA_007258455.2. Classification (NCBI taxonomy): domain Eukaryota; kingdom Viridiplantae; phylum Streptophyta; class Pinopsida; order Cupressales; family Cupressaceae; genus Sequoia; species Sequoia sempervirens. The sequence goes on along the minus strand of VDFB02058242.1, from coordinate 712,802,519 downwards.
CCTTGAGATCGACATCTCCTTCCAATAACGTCAATCATACACATAACATGTCAAATAATGGTCAACCTCCAAGCACCACAAGCAATGCTTTCTTTGATGCTACCTCACAAAATGTCACAACGACCATGAGTGCTACCTCCAACATTCCAAGTAACTCCAATTCAATAAACGCTACATCCATTGGAGGATCACAATCTGTCACAGTGCCCACAATATCTACAACACCATCACAATTGGTTGGAACCACCTTTGGGTCTTCGGCAGTGTGGGCAAGTTATTCCAATCCTCTCTTTACCACTACGGTAAATGTCATGGGGGCATCATCAAGCCATACAAATACTCCATTGACAACTACATCGAATACCATGAGTACATCTTCATCATACCCTCTCATTGGTATCTCACAAAATCCTTTGGGTGGAGGAAAATGATGTATCTTTATTCAAGTACAACAAAAAAGTGTTAACACGTCAACACAGTCTAATGCCATCACCTCCCAATGAAAAAATATGACCGTTCCCCTTGTACAAACCCAACAATTTGGACAAGGCAGTCAACACACACAACCTATGGATCATTCATACATCAAAATATTCAAGGTCACCATATTCCCCAAATATCGACCCAAATGGTTGGGGGACACATCCCAACATACTCATCCCATATTCATACCCACCAACATTCCCCCAATCCAAACTTTCAATACCAACAACACGCAAATCAAAACACATCACACAAGTCACAACAATCCATCCCTCAACAATACACCAACATCCACGCACAAGAAATAGGGACCTATGGCATACCAATCAATCCTATGTATGGGACCACAAATGACCCTATAATCGATGCCTTACAAGCAAAATTGATTGGTCTAGAGAAGACCATAGAAAACATACAAATATCCAGAAAAAAATTAGAAGTGTCATATGATCTATTTGTGTATCAATTCAACATGAACTTATACATGCCACCATTTCCTTTGGGATATGTGTCACCTAATTTTACCAAATATAGAGGAAATACAAACCCCATCGAACATGTCTGCGAATTTGCAATCAACTGTATGGACATCGCCTATGAAAAACATACTTGATGAGATTTTTTTCTAAAATTCTTGCAGGTCCTACCCTTGAATGGTTCTCCACTCAAAAGGATATCCAAACATGGGATGAGCTTAAACAAAAATTCATAAAAAAGCACGCGTACAACATTGACATGGACACCTCTATTACTAGCTTATGCAATCTCATGCAAGAGGATGCTGGTGAAACATTCATCCCATTCTTTCAAAAATGGAGAAGTCTATCTAGTCATTGCCACATCGACATACCCAAAAAGGAAAAGGTGGACATGTTTGTTCAAACACTTCTAGGACCCTTAAAATATGCATTACAAGTACATTGTTGCACAACCTTCACAAACCTAGTCGAAAAAGGTGTCCAGATTGAGAAAGCCCTTATTGCAAAGGGAGAGCTAAGATATGGTCCTAAAAACACAAATGCAAATCCTCCCACTGACAAAAATAAGTAATGGGTCAAAAATAAACATGTTACCAATGACAGTGTTGTGGACGCTAAGGCTACAAACACTATGGGTCTTGTACTGGCTCTAAAATGGGTTCAACCACAAAACAAATCAACAATGATATTAACACCCCCTACCAATGTCCCCCCAAACAACCAAAGCAGCCAAAATAATCAAGGACAATACCGTCAAATGAGACAATTCCCCAGGGGTCACACATACACTCCCTTGGGTGAACCCATTGAGGAACTCCTCAAGAAATTCCTTCAGAATGGGGTCATCACACTTCAAGAACCAAAACCATATGACCCAGGACAATTCAAACCAGCATGGTGGGATGATAATGCATTTTGCGATTATCATCAAGCAAAAGGACATAAAACTTCTTCCTGTCGAAAACTGAAAAATATTGTACAAGACCTTATCGAGAATAGTATAATTGAGGTAGGTGGACCACAATTTTCCTCTAATTCAAATCATACCATTCATAAGAACCCACTGCAAGACCATGGTTCTAATAAGGCTTCCATGTCAAGTCTTAAGAAAAACAATAATCAAGCCAATTTCATCCGAGCCAAGTATGACTATTCTGATGGAACTACTATAAACAATATCCAAACTAATAATGAATGTATCAATACCATCACAGTCAAGAGAGAACCCCAATGCAATGCTACTACTCCAAGTGGCAAGGTCGCCATAGTTGGTCCACCTCCTGTTAGGCAATCTAAGCTTTCTATACCTGGTCCATCTCCTAGGAAATCACAACCCACCTCGACCACAAAGCAATGGAAACCCAAGATTCAGTTTAACCTTATCGACCAGCTTGGAAAAACTCCCACACAAATTTCTATACTCGAGATGCTTCGCACCTCTCCCACGCATAAGGCTATACTAGATAAAACCCTGCAAGAGTCATCAATCCCTAAGGATATTGATGTCAACAAATTTGAGACCATGGTAGGATACTTCACTACACCTCACCATGTCACCTTTTCTAATCAAGACTACTCTTCACCCAAGACTAACCATAATGATGCATTACACATTGAAACTTTAATCCATAAGCACAAGGTCAAAAGAGTTTTAGTAGATGGTGGAGCAGGATTGAACATATGCTCCTTGAAACTGGTTAAGGCTCTAGGATTTTTTGATGCATGTGTGGACCCTACAAAGATTATAGTCATAAAATCATATGATGACGAAGAACACTCTTCACGAGGCGTTATTTCTCTTCCTATCAGAGTAGGACCATTCATTGTGGATACAACTTGCCAGGTTCTAGATCTATAATTACCTTACAACATCTTGCTCAGCCACCCATGGATTCATGCCTTAAAATCCATTCCATCCACATATCACCAATGCTTAAAATTCCCATTTGATGGCACAGAAATCGCCATATATGGAGACCCCAACCCTTTTCAATATTGTACCAACCTAAAGGGTATTTTTGCAAACCAATTTCCAATCAACCGAGAAGCTCCTGGCTCCTCTTCTTCTAAATACGTTGAGACATCCACACTCGCATCATCTTCCACATCCCTCCATCCACATCTTGCACTACACCACTATCTTCCACACTTCCTAAGGATGAACCCAATGTCAAGATCCAAGACCTAGGTTGTGGAGAATTCAAACTACATACGGCATATAGCATCACAACAATACCCAAGTCTCCGAAGGTCTATGGTCGACCATGTTTTAGAATGGAACCCAAAGAAATTTTCAAAGTTCCACCAAAAATGGTTTTCATAAAATGGGGAGACATGAGTAACGAGTACCTTGTCGATATTACAGGATGGCTCTATAAAGAAATGGCTGACCTACCCCCATTACCAATTAAGAAATATGGAAAGGCATATGACATAATGAAGGCTAAGGGCTACGATGGAACTAGTGGCCTAGGCAGAAATAAAACTAGACGAAGAGAGCCCATAGAATCTTTCAAAATACCAAAGTATCTTGGATTAGGGTATGGATTTCCTGACAATGACAACCGACGTACCAGTGGGCTTTCGAGTGAGCGTGTGCATGCTTCGGAAAGTGTCGAGACCGCTAAGGAAACTTTCACCGAAACTGACTCCCAAGAGTGGGAATTTGGCTCTCAAAGATCCTTAAGTGACTGTTGCCTCAATGATTTGTTTGTCAAAACGGGGGAGCTTACCTCTGAACAAAATTTTTGGCAAACATTTAAAATTGATCAGGCACCAAATAGTCATAGTTCCATTTCCCTTCCCCGTGACATACAAGACCCACCACCTGTATCTAGTAACCAGCAGTCGAATCCATCTGAGTTTCCAGATAATGGGGACAACCATGACTCTAAGCCCTTCACCCCTTACTTTGACAATGAATATGAAACAAGTGAAGGGGAATATTGGATAGAGTCCGATGTGGAATTGGATGATGATAATTTCATCTACAATATCTTTGAATCTGTCTGCATGCTTTCTTCATCCTCCCCTCAATTCACCAACGCTAACAATGGCATTTCCTTAGTCTACCCATAATTAATCGATTGGGACCAACAAGGCCCACCAGTCTTGGACACCTTTCAGAATGATGAGACTATTGCAGAATTCATGGGATTACATGAGGGCATACCCAGTGGTGATCACAAGGCAAGATTCGACATTGACCTAGATTGTGTAGCCTACTTTGGTGAGACTACTCCATCCTCCAGTCGCAAAATTAAAAATAAAAATAAAATAAAAAATGAAACGTCTTTAGGTGAAAACTGAAAGGAACCTTCTGATGACAAAAAAGTAAAAACAAAGTATATATATGTGGGTGAAAACCTCTTTGAGGCGCCCAAAGATGGAGGACTAGACTTTCTTCCTGTAACACAAGAGAAATCAGCTATGATCATAAAGGACACCATAGAAGACAACATATCAACAGTAGAAGATCCCAAAATGGTCCTCTTTGTTGCATCATGACTAAAGAAGAGAGACCGAAATTTCACAAATTCTTTGCAAAACTTAAAGTCAACTTTTCCCGGTCCTATGTTGACATGTCGAGGTTAGACCCAGAACTAGTTATGCACCATCTACCACTATTGTCTAATTCCAAACCAGTTAAACATAAGTTACACAAAATGCATCCTCAGGTCACTCTAGAAGTCAGATTCATACGGTCTATTGATTATGCTGAATCCTCCAACGTCATTATGGCCTCTCCCATTGACAAGTGAAATGAGCATGTTTCTAACCACCACCTCTCACATAATGCAGTTAGCAAACCCCTATTTTCCTGAATAATAGGCATATAGGCAGCATAATATAAGCCTAGCCGCATAAAATTTTATCACTCCCATGGAGTCAGCTAATCACCAAACTGGAAGGTCGATGGCCTACTCTCTCGCGTATATATGTGTGAAAGCTATCTCTGCAAAAAACCAAACAATGCATCAGTACCTTTTGGACAATCATCATTATCATCATTATAACTAAAAAGCATTTAAATTTTGAAAAGCATCAAAATCAGCCCTAGTCAAAGTCAAAGTCAAATGTGTCTCATTGACTACACTTGCGTCACAGAACAACGGTTGCGGCGTTTCGTACTTCACATGTGTCACGACATATTGATTACGTCATTCTATCACTCAATTGCATCGCATCAAAGCACTTACATCACAGTTTATGGCACATGCATCATTTCATTCGAATGTGTCGCTCAAACTGGCGAATGCGTCGCAAAATGACATATGTCGTGTTATAACTCTCGAATACGACATGACATTGCGAATGCATCGCATTTTTTAGAAAATGCATTACACATCCTTGACCTCCACTAAATACCCTTACACTTGCGTCGCGACGCAACAAATGCGTCAAACGCAAAGTCAAATGTGGCTTACGCGCACGCATATATGTTGCGACGCATTCATTGTTCACCCTAAAACCCTAATGAAAAAGTAGGTTAGGGGTACATACCGCTGGCTCTGAGCCCTCTTGCCGTCTGTAGGTCCACACGATCTCACCGTGATGCTCAGTCACTAGAATCACCATCATCGCAAAAGTCCTCTTCGCTCTGAGCTCTCGAATTTGCTAAGGTAAATAGTGAAAATGAATTGACTTTTACCCCTTTGTCAACCTATTTATAAAGTCAAAATGACATTTATCAACTAGGTTATTACTGGAGGCTCCTTTGACCAACTTTGACCACCCCTTTGGCCGCTTTAAACATGTTAGAATATGAAACTGTCAACGCCATTGTTTTTCTAGTCATTAAATTGACTTATCGGGACACTTTCTAGATTTTTCTATCGCCAACCCAAAATTTGAAAATTTTCCCAAGGGGGCATCGATACTCCATACCTTCATTGGGGCATAACTTTAACTTATTTTCTTTGTCACAACGCGACATGCTACATTATGACAAAGAGGAGAAAAATGTAGACACATAAAAAATGACCTAGGCCTGCAAGCTCTATTTTTACCACTTTCATCCTAGCATAATTATGACATCTTAATTATGTCCTTGGTTCACATTTGACTATTAATTAAATAATTCATAATTATTTAATTAATTCATGTCCTTTTATTCTTCATGATTATTAGATAAATATTTTTTATTTATTTATTAAATACGTCATTAATTGTCTAAGTCTTCCCCTAATTAAGTAAATTTGTTAAATTATTTAATTACCTTCATTCATTTATTCTTCCTGATTATTAAATAAATCAATTTCATTTATTTATTTAATGTCACTAATTCTCATAATTAAATTAATTTATTAATTTATTTAATTATCAATCATATCCTCTAAATTAAATAATTACCTTTAATTATTTAATTGTCAAAATTAACATTTCCCTCATTTTAAATAAATGAAATTATTTAAAATGATCTTACATTCTTGACTGTCAGTTCATTTTAGTAAATAATCAGAAAATCAATTATTTATTATCACACAAAATCCACATTTTGAATTAATTTAATTCAAAATGGTAATATTCTTCCAAAAATCAAGCAATCGGGCAGATTCTTGATTTTCCAAATCCAATTTTCAGTTCAACTCTTATCTTTTTAATTTTTTGAATGTCACAAATCAGGCAGTCTTTATCTTCTTGATTTTGAAAATCTTAATTTTTCTAACTAATTATCTCGTTTATTCTCGATCGCCGATTAGACCTTCTCAGATGACATCTTGACCACTCATTTAATATTTTTTCCCTAACCCTAATTAGGATTTGTCACATTAAATCTCATCCTCTGATTTTAGGCTTCTGTCAAAATTCAATCTTGTTCGTCTGTCCAAAATTGCATTTTCTATAAAATGTCAATTTTTCTCACAATTTCGATTACACTTAGACACTTACAGATACTCACATATGTATATACTTGCAGTTTATTTGTGATTTTGGCATACTTTTCTTAGCATTATAGTCATTTCGTCATAGGCATAGACACTTCATTTCATTTTAGACACTCCAAATCCTTCAAAGCTTGTGTAGGACTTAGTCTTTATTTTCAAATTGCTCACACATTAGATCTGAAGGCAACCATCAGCAAGTTAGAAGGTGTTATGAAGGTAAATCATGGAAGATTTGATGAACGACAGGTATAATTGTTCCTATTTTTAGTTTCCTTTGTTCTTGATAGCTTCTTTGGGTTTTATGCTTTATTGATTTGATAATATAACAATCCAAAAATAACCCTTAGATACAGATATAATGTCCTTGATCAGCTCAAAAGAACGCTAGTGCAAATCTCCATCATGGAGTTACTAAAAATCTCATCTGCCCATAAGAAAATCCTTGAGTAAGCATTGGCTTCATCCATTGTCCCCACAAATCTTGATGTGGAACAATTCCAAGCTATGGTTGGAAATATCATTACACCAAATCTCCTCACATTCTCTGACCAATATTTTCTTGGCCAGCCATCTCATAACCGTGCACTCCACTAAGAAGTCCTAGTACAGAAAAGAAAAGTCAAAAGGGTCTTAGTGGATGGAGGTGTGGGCTTGAATATTTTTTTCTCTCAAGCTCATCAAACAATTAAAAAATCTCAGAGGATTTTATTGACAAAGGAAAGGGTATCACAATAAGAGCATATGATGATCAAGAAAGAGTGTGCCAGGGTACAATCAAAATCCCTATTCAAGTAGGGCTAGCTATCATGGAAACCACTTGTCAAGTCTTGGACCTTGACTTCCCGTATAACATCCTCCTAGGACATCCATTGATTCATGCAATGCAAGCAGTAGTGTCAACTTTCCATCAATGTGTCAAATTCACACTTGAAGGACAAGAATTCACCGTCCATGGAGATCCCGAACCATTTTCCTACTGCAAAATCCTTGAGGAAAAGTACTATAAAATCCCCCAAGTACCAAAAAATGATGAGGGCCCATCTACACCATACATTGTTCCCGCCACTCTCACTTCCACTTCTACGACACAGACACCCGCCACTCCCACCATTCCCACCATCTCTGATATTAAGGTCATCATCCAAGATAATGGGTTTGGAAACTACACGCTTCCTAAAAATTCTTTTGTGGTAGGAGAGTTACCACAATCTCCTAGATCATGGGAATGTTCGCAAGAAAATGAAACCTCCACATATCAAACGTCTCCTGAAGACTATCCCAACTTTACAAGTTGTGGAGATCTCAATCAAGAATTTATCAAGGAAAATCCATCTCATATGATATGCCAAGATGAGAGACCAATAGTTGATTTACCAATGGATGATAGAAGCAAGGGTCTGCAAATGATGCTCGCAATGGGCTATGATAGAAATCAAAGACTTCGGAAAAATGAAAATGGGCTTATAATACCTATCATTCCAGAGATGGGAATGATAAGTCTTGGCCTTGGATGTTCCCCTCTGAGTATAACCATACATGGCCGAGGTCCTCTAGTTAGAAAGGTCAAAAATCCTCCTTAGCAAACTGCAACTGAACTACACTTACCAATATCTACAGGTCGTGTCATAGATAACTTCACATTTTACATAATTGACATCTATAGTAGTAGTGATGATGAGGATCCCATGACCAACTTACCTAGGCTATTTGAGGATACCACTCATTTCATGATTAGCACCCTATCTTTTGAATCAGACCATCAAAATCATGAAATCTTCCTAGTATACCCCCAACTCATCGACTATGACCAACGAGGAGCACCAATTCTTGATACATTTGAAAACAATGAGGTTCTCTCAGAATTCATGGGACTACGGGATAAAATTCCATGTGGGTATCACAAAGCAGGGCTCATAATTGAGCTAGATACGCATGCCTATTATAGGGAAATGATTGAATCCCTAAGTCGCAAAAGTGAAAAGTTGAGAATAATATCTAAGTCCTTGAGTGAAAACCACACTGTAGCACTCTCCGACATGAAAAAAGTAAAAAGAAAGGATGCATCCAATGGTGAAAACCTCTCTAAGGCACCTAAGGATGGGGGATTCGATCTTCCTTTCAAAGCTCTTCATCAAGAAAAATCAGCAGTCCTGGCAAAAAAATGCAATCTGATCAATCTAGGAACAGAGGAAACCCCGCACATCACATTCTATGTGGATTCATTACTATCAGAGGAACAAGAGCTCCTAGTAGCCTTCCTAAGAGAGAGACAGATAAACTTCACATGGAGCTATGCTAACATGCCAGGGCTTGATCCAAAAATTGTAGTTAACCACTTAGCAGTATACCCAGAAGCAAAGCATGTTAAACAAAAGCTTAGGAAAATGCACCCTCAGATCACCCTGCTAGTAAAAATGAAATTAAAAAAGCTATTAGATGTAGGATTCATTTGATCAATAGATTATCCAGAATGGGTGTCAAACTTGGTGCCCATCTCAAAACCTGATGGGGGCATCAGAATCTACACAGACTTTAGAGACTTGAACAAAGAATGTCTAAAAGATTATTTCCCATTGCCCAATATTGACATGATCATAGAAATTATGGTGGGACATGAAATGATTTCCTTGATGAATGGTTTCTCAAGTTATAACCAGATAATGATTTCCAAAGAAGACCAACACAAAACGGCCTTCACTTGTCCACTTACTACTGGAATATGATGCCATTCAACTTGAAGAATGTAGGAGAAACATACCAAAGGCCCATGACATTAATCTTCCAAGACATGATCCATAATACTGTCGAAGATTATGTTGATGACATTCTATCCAAATCTAGAAGGAGAAAGGATCACATAGCAACCCTAAGTGCCATTTTTGACAAGCTGGAAGAGTACAAGGTTCAATTTAACCCAAAGAAGTGTGTCTTCGGCGTACAATCAAGAAAGCTACTAGGATACATAGTGTCAATGAGAGGTATTGAGGTAGATCCAACAAAGGTAAAAGCAATCCTTGAGATGGAGGCACCAAAAACATTAAAGCAATTGAGAGTTCTCCAAGGCAGGCTTCAATCAATTTGAAGGTTCATAGCACAACGAGCAGATAAGTAGAATCCATATTCTCACCTATTTCACAAGGGAGTAGCGTACAAATGGGATAACAAGTGTGAAGAATTCTTCAATAAAATCAAAGAATATCTACTTACACCAGCAGTCCTAATGCCACCAATCCCGAAAACCATTAATTCTCTATGTATCAGCAACAACAACAGCCCTTGGAGATCTCCTAGCACAACATGATGAAAATGGAATAGAAAGGGCCATCTATTACATCAGAAGAACAATGGTTGGGCATGCGCTGAACTACTCATTCATAGAGAAAGCATGCCTAGCAGTAGTATTTGCATCACAAAAATTTAGACATTACATGTTAGCACACAAAATCTAGCTCATTTCCAAAATCAATCCTCTCAAGTACTTACTATCAAAGGAAATGCTCACTGGAAGAATGGCTAAATGGGTCATGATACTATCATAATATGACATTGAATATGTGGAGTAGAAAGCAATCAAAGGCCAAGTCATCGCAGATCAGCTTGCAAAAGCACCAACCTATTCAGAGAATCCTCTCATCTTAGAGTTTCCAAACGAATCTATTTTTAATCTCAACATAGCCAACCACTGGAAACTTTACTTTGATGGCTCATACATGCAGCATGGATCGGGAGTCGGTGTCTTCTTTATCACCCACAAGGGGACTGCATACCAAGGTCCTACAAACTAGCATTTCCCTGCACCAATAACATTGCAAAATATGAGGCTTTAACCATAGGTCTCAAAATAGCAGTGCAGTGGAACATTATAGCTCTTAGAGTATATGGAGACTCTTAATTGATAATAAACCAAGTGAATGATGAATACCAAACTAAAGATGACAAGCTCACTCCATACAAGAAACTGGTGGAAACTCTCAAAGAATTCTTCATCGAAATCACATTTGAGCAGATTCCTAGAGCCAACAATAGAGTAGTAGATGCCATGGCAACAATTGGATCCTTACTGGACATCCCCCACAACGTTCCAAAATATGAATTCCTGATAGAGCAGCTTCTCGTACCCACATTTGAGGCACCAGAATCATAATTTGTGTGTGAAATCATTGGTCTCGATGATCCTTGGTACCACAACACTTATACATACCTTTGAATAGGTGTCATACCTGCCGACTTACCCTCAAACTTAAAATGAACCTTTGTCAAAAAGGCATCCCAATTCTTCATCCTAGGAGATACCATGTATCATAGGAGCATAGAAGGAACCTTACTATGTTGCTTAAACATTGAGGAGGTATTGACTGCTCTAACTGAAGTACATAACGGTATTTGTGGTTCACACTCGAGTGGAATGACCATAGCCAAGAAACTACTGAGGATGGGGTATTATTGGCCTACAATGGAAAGAGAGGAACATGACTACGTCAAAAAATGTCTACAATTTCAAGAGCATGGAGACCTCATTCATGCTCCAGCTCAAGGACTTCATCACGTCATCACACCATGGCCATTTTCGCAGTGGGGACTCGATCTCATTGGAAAAATCATGCCCACTTCATCTAACAGCCACATGTTCATCATAACCACCATGGAGTACTTTACTAAGTGGGTGGAAGCCATACCCATGACATATATAACTAGGAAGCAAATATCAAAGTTCATCCTGAACTATCTCATTTTCCACTACGATGTCCCACAAGCCATTATCTCATATAATGGGACACCATTTAAGAATCAATATGTCTGCAACTTATGTGAAAAATTAAAAATCCAACATCGCTTCTCCACCCCATTCTATCCCCAAGGCAATGGCCAAGCAAAAGCCACAAACAAAACAATTTTTAAAATCCTCAAGAAAATAGTCAATGAAACAAGTCATGACTGGCATCTACAACTCAATCCTGCCCTCTGGGCCTACTAAACCAATATCCACACACACACCGGTGCCACCCCTTCTCCCTAGTCTTCGGATCAAAAGCAGTACTCCCCATTGAGATTGAGCTCCTGTCACTAAGAATATCACTGCAAAACCTCATCACAGATGAAGAGTATCGAGTATCAAGATTGAATGAGCTGGAGCTACTGGATGAGTGATGTATATATGCTTTAAATCATCTATAAGTCTATTAGAATAGACTCAAGAGGAGCTATAACAAGAAAATAAAAAGTAGACAATTCCAAGTCAAAGAACTGGTACTAAAGGAGAATCAAAAAAATGTCCCAAATCCAAATAGCAAAGGAAAATTTGAACCCAATTGGTTGGGACCATTTGTCATCATAGCAAGCTATAAGTCAAGGGCATATCAATTATCAACACCTGAAGGGGAACCCCTGCAAGAGCCCATGAATAGCTCTCATCTCAAAAAGTTTTCTACCTAAGGTATAGAACCAAAAATCAAAAAATCAAAAAAATGTCCTAAAAAAATGGTTACTTTGGTGAAAACTTGGCAAACAGGCATCTTGGTGACAAGAAAAAAATCAAAAAAGAAAAAAATCCAAAAAAAATTAGAAAAAGGATCAAAAATAGTAAAGAAAAAAATTGTCCTCTAGTGAAAACCACTTCGGTGGCACTTTGGACAAGTACCTTGGTGAAAACCTGGAAAACAAGCGCATTGTGTAAATAAGCACTTTCCATCCACCAAGATCTTTACAGCTTGTTTTGCATCATCCATCCATTACGTTTCCATCATCTGTCGCATTTAGATCTCCATCCATCACTCATCCACCCGCATTTGCATCATAGCTTGGTCATGTTTTCATATCATGATCCCTCCTAGTACTACTTGGCCCATCTTCAAGGTCAGTTTGTCCTGCCTTTATCAAAGTAGTCTATTACATCATGTTGGGGGCATGTTCTCATTGGATCGGATTTGTGTATATTCTTGAAGTCCTAAAATTAGAAAATCCCAAAAAACATCAGAAAATACAAAAACATCAAAACATATCAAAATTCCAAAAAATAGGTCAAAAAGTTAGTCAAAAAGTCACAAACAAAGTCGTCTTGTCGAACTACAGGTCTCTAAGCCTTGAACGTAGGTAAGGTTGATCTTTGATCATCCCCTGAGACACTTAGGTCAGTCCTTTAGGCGTCTGTCATAATAAACTGACATTTCATCATATATATCTTCATCTATGAATCAGTCAAGTCGTCAATCAAACTACGTGGTCTCTGTGTGTATAACGTAGGCAAGGCTAATCTATTGATCAGCCCTCGAGGCCCCTAGGATAGGTCTTTAGGTTAGTCTCTTGGTCAAAATCTCGAAAAACCCCAAAACATTGGAAAATCAAAAATCAAAACATTTGCAAAATCTCAAAAATACCAAAAATAGCCTCAGAACATCGCAAAAACTCCAAAAAAAAAAAAATTTGAAAAAATTCATTTGTTTCATCTTGAATACACCCGCAATAACATCACTCATAATAAAAAATCGTCATCCTCAACCTTTGGTAAGATGATCAAAAGCAAGTCTAGCCAGTAAAAAGTGAAAACTCAAAATGTCAAGTCTCAGGTCTAAGTTAGTACGTAAGCAAGTTGGTCAAATCTTTGTGTCGATAACCTATCATCCAATTGGTCCCATATCAATCATTTGAAAGAACACTTTGGATAAATGAAATGGCGTGCCACCATCCACTAACATGTCCTAGGATGTATCCTTCCTACAATGGGCATTATCCTTTGGCAATAGTTTCACTCCCTATCCTTAAAAACACATTCCCTTTTGGTTAGCGGTATTAAAGAACATTGGCTTGTTTGTTTACTTTTTCTTTCTTTTTTGACTTATCTTATTGCACTCATTCCAAGGACCTCTCGATGATATCCAAAAAGAGGATTTAGAGAGATAGGAATGGGGCAATGATCATTATCTTTTTATTTGTTGTGCTTGTTGGACGTTCTTGTAATACAACCTTGGAAAATACTTGCTTTGTTAGGTATGTATGGAGGAATTTTTGGGCAGCTTGTTGACTATTGCATTGATAGGTTATACCTTTATGTGTTTTGGTCCGAGGTGTTTGAAACTTCTAAAGTGCATCCTAGCAAGGTTTTTGTATGTCAGGTGTGAACAAGAATACTCCTATCTATTTGTCAAGTCAAAGTCCATCACACTAGGTACAACGTCATCCTGGTTCTCTATACCTTGATGCATCGCACCACGTGTGTTATCAAACATAAGAAAATTGGCCCTTCAAAAATCCCAATTCCTTGGAAATTATTCATCATCATTTGCATATTCGTCATCTTGTATCTTGTTGAAATTTATTCTTCTCTTTCATCCCTTCTTGCTCATCACACTAACAAGGTACTATGACAGTTCATCATCGTCGTCGTCGTCGTTGTCGTCGTCATCGATCCTGCATCCACAAATCATTAGCATATTGCATCAACATATCATATAGGAAGCACATGCATTGCAATTACATCATCATATAAACATGTTATTATAAGAATTTTCCATAAATAAGCACATCCATTTTTATCACATTACATCCATTTTTTCCATCACATTGCATTCATCACATGAACCATCACATAACATTCATTTGCATAAACATTTCATAAGCATTTCACATTACCACTTACTGCATAACCACACATAATAGGTACAAGAACATTATAGATAATCCATTGCATATTCATATCACATAAACATCATAAAGTCATCTCCCAAATTATGTTCATTTTGCATAAAACATCACCATACCACTTTGCATTAACATATCATCACATCACAATAAATGCATCACATACATTACATTATCATTTAACATGTTTAGGATAATATATCTATTAGTATAAGCATCTTAAAAAACTATCTCATTTACATCATCAATGTATATCATATAAAACACGACCATTGCATTTACATTGTATTATATCGTCCATTAATCATCCATATCAATCTATAGAACACCTCATAAATAACCATGTAGTAATAATTTTTCGTGTTTCATTGCATAAATCATTCCATACCATTATAAGCATAATAGGAACATAAAAATCCATTACATTAAAATCATACATCCATCCATAATCATTTTATATAAGCATGGTTCACATATCATTCTGCATATACACCATAGATTATCTCCATATCATTTTGCATATTACATTTCATATCACATATCATATCATTTGCATCAACATAAATAGATCATCGTATATAGATTATAAATGTACATCATCATCCATTCACATCACATATCATATAAATCCATCTACATATCATGAATAAAACAACATAATATAAGATCTAGTCATAATGCATACATCATCAGAAAGAAATGCATCCATTGCATCACATCATAAACATCATTGCATAGCATATAGAAATAAAACAATCCATAAAATGCATAAATAAATGATACACATAACATCATATCAAAATCATCATCTCATATATATCATTGGGTAACTATCATAGTACAAAATAATCGAATCACTGTACATATGTGTCAATAAGTACAAAAAGGCCCATCGGGCTATCAAAAAGGAGCCCATAAGGCATGAAAAGTATCATCTTGATCAAAACAAGGTCTACTCATCATGTCTGCTACCCTTTCCCCTATCATCATGACCCTTTATTGGTCTGTGGATGGTCCGCTGCGAGTAATCTAGGGCCCACTCTACTCTAGGCATGGTCTGATGATAGTGTATGCGGTAATAATCTGCCTCCTGGACGGCCTCCCTATAGGATCAAAGGGACATTGTGCTCTGAGAGGAAGAGTCTTCCATGCTCTCTAACTGATGTCTTTGACCCATCTCTATGGCTTCCTGTAGCTCTACGGCCTGCCTTTGCAGAATGGCCTGGTGTCTCTTGGCCCTGATCTAATCTCTCTCGACCCTGGCCTGATCCCTCTTCCCTATCAAAGACTGAACCTGACCTTGCAGTTGTGCAATTAGTGCATCTCTAGGATCTAGTTGCCCTATTGGTTGTCCTCATGCGGGCTACACGTGAGGCTGATCCTCACCCTTGGCTCATGGTGGTGCACCTACCTGCTCCTGCTACCTAGCTGGCACCTACTGTTGGTCCTGCATCTGAACATCAGCCTGACCTGGCTGAGGTGGAACCCTGACCGATTGATCCTGCCATGCACCATCTCTCCATCCTCGTCCTCCCCCTCTACCCCTCGTCCTCTACCAAGCGGGGACTACTCCTAGAAATTTCAAGTGTAGGGGAGGCTGGAACTAGTCTCTGTACGCCTATGTAATGCCTAGATCCGTAGGCCCCTAATTGTAAACCCATGGCTAAGCCACCAATTGTCTAAAGTTTTCAACGGCCTTGGAAGAAGGAATGTATCAACCCCATGAAGCCTGTGACATAGTGTGGGAAAATATGGCCACGTAATCATCATCTGGTGAGTCTTTTGGCTCACCAAACTAGCGTTAAATGTGCTCGGGAAGGTATCTCTCCATCATGGTATGCTCCTGCCCTAGCATAAACTAGTCCTGATGAGCAAAGAAAATCTGCTCTACATCATCGACCCATCCAGGCTGACCAAGGTATGGGTGTCATGTAAAATCCTGCATCTCATCTAGGACTTTCCTCCAGTAACGAATCTCGTGCTCGCCTGTGTGTGTAAATGACACACCACCTCTGTAGCACCACACGAGGGGATCATTAGGCCCCATCGGTACTGCAACGACTAGTGGCTGAAGAATAGTGATGTACTCACATGCCCATATGTGGAAAAGTGTAACACCTGCCCCAAGTACTCTGCCATCGAGGTAGACATACTCATGTAAATCTCTGTAGAGTGAAGCAAGAAGAACAAGCCCCCAAGAAAAATGAACTGTCCTGGACCATGCATCACCATGCGCTCCCAACAGAGTCCCCAACCAGGACTAAAGTACCAACCTCACTGATCTGGGGCAACAATACCTAAAATGATAGTTGTAACAACCAAGCGGAAGGGAGAGGCCAAAGCCCTATGACGCGCAATCTCAATTTGACCCTCGCAATAGATAACATCCTCTGTAGTGAGGACTGTGTGACAAGTGTCCCGCCTGGCATCCATATCAAAAATAACACACCAACCATGAATCAGAAATCTCAAGATGTGCCACACGTCATCCAAGGTGGCAGTGGCCTCACCGATAGGAAGGTGGAAAGATGAGGTCTCACTATGCCATCTCTCAGAAATCACTAACATCATCTCAAGGTGGGTACGCATAGGCACTGCGTATGTGATGTGCCACAGCCCCATGTCTTGTAATCAATCCTTCTCTCTATCACTAAGGTCTCACAAGTAATCGAGGATCTCCCGTGACCTGTTCTCTCAGGAATAGAACTCCCTCGCCACATCCTGCATCAGGAAGGGTCGCCGTGTTAAAATTTTTGAAAAATTTCATGTCGAGCGTCCAAAAAATCACCCCAACATTGCTATCTATGAAGGAAATTTTTCAAACTGTGACGCTTGAGTACAAAATGCCGAGAGTGCACCACCGTGGTACACTTTTCTGTCGAGCGGCACAATTTGGAAAGATTCATGTTTAGTAGAGCACCATCGCGTCGCACTTTGGAAATGACCCTGCGGGCCATGACATCAATGTCAGAGTTTGGAGTTTGTTTCCAAACTCCACCACTGCGGCGCAATTTGACACTGAGCGATACAATTTGATTTTTGAACGGCGCTATATAGCGCTGCTGTAGAAGAGCTAACTTTAAAAGAAATAAATGAACACAAAAAATGAGAAATAAAGCTCTAGTGAGGATCACTTACTGGTGCCCCAATGTTGGGTGGTCACTGGTATGTCCGAACTCGATCGGAAATGTGCATTAGGAGCTTTCGTTGCACCATATCATCAGGAGGTCAGAGCTCAAATATCAAGATTGCTAAGGGGTCGTGTGTGAAAATGAATTGAAAGTAACCCCTCAGGGCCTTTTTAACCTTGAAAATTGGGGTTTTTTGACCTTGTTTGACTATCCTGTGAGGGTTTTGAACCCTTGAACCTGTTTTTGTCCAGTTGAGGCCTGTTTTACATCATTTTATTGCGTTTAGACAGATTTTTGGCCTCCTAGAGCCTTTTTGGACCTGTCGGGCACCTTGTCCTCTTTTTTTTGCAAGATCACCCAAAAATAAAAAATTTCATCCAATCTTTCGAGGGGCAATATATTGGCATGTTTTCTCTCACTGGGCAGCAGTGGGGCAAGATTTTAAAAATGAAATTTTTGGTCTTTTATCTAGACTCTTTATTCTTTGAACCAACACAACGAGTGCATTGCTTCAAAGAGGGCATAATGTAGACACGTAAAATGTATTGATTGACATTGTGCATCTGATCCTAACCACTAACATCGTTTTGTCCTGAATCATCCTTTTGTCTAACCATTTAATCAAATACCTTTATATGATTTAATTCATCAATATTCCTCTCTTAATTAAATAAATCGGTTATCTAATTAAGTCATCCTTTCTAGATAATTAAATTAACCTTTCTGATCTAATTATCTTATTTAATTAAATAATTAATTTTATTTGATTAAATATCTTAATTCTATCTATTAAATTAAATAAATTAAAACCATATTTAGTTTAATCTAAAATCATCTCTTTTAATTAAATAAATCAAAATCCTTATTTAATTAATCTGTTATCACATTCTTCTCATATTTGATTTAAATAAATCCACAAATTTAAGTCAAATAGGTCGCATCATTTAATCCCTTCATTAAATTAATTAACATGGATTAACTTAATCTCTTATCATGTCCCATCATCCTTCTTTTACCACTTGCACATGAAAATAGAGTTATTTGATTTATTAAATCTCTATTTTCCTCAACAAGGCATCTTTTAAGGAATATTCCCCAAGTTTGAATTCAAAATACAAGTGGGATGAGTCCTTCCAACAAGGAATTTACTCTCTTACATGTCATTTTCCTTGACCCAAGTGGCATTCAATGCATTCTTCCTTCCCTCTTGCATGTCATTTCAACAAGTTAAAAATTCAAATATATGCATTTATTGAAACAATCTTCAAAACTTACACATCCTCCATCCACTCATAAGTTGACAAGTAGCACTTTGCCATTGGCTAATTCTTAGTCCCACATTGCTCTATTTTGGAAATTCATCCATCTCCTCATTCTATAAATAAGAGGCAAATCTCCTCATTTGATCATCCACAATTTGAGTAAACTTACTATGCTCAAATCATTAGCAACTTTCATCCATCATTAGTGAGTTCATAGCTAGGTTATGAAGATTTTTTATTGGAGCACTCATCAAGCATCAACAAAGTGGATCACTTCACATCACACATCAATCTTGCATCATAGGAATTGGGAAAGGGCCAATTTTCACATCAAATTGGCACCAATTCCCCCATGGGATCAAGAGTTTGCATTTTCTTTCAATAGGATTAGCTTGCTTTATGGTTCTTTCATCTCATTCTTGCTTTATTTCTTATTTGAAACTTTGCTAATGGATTTCATGGGGAATCCTTGTTCTTGCTTTCATTTCATCTTCTAATGTGTTTGTTCATTGTGTTTTGCAAGTATTAGGATTGGGGTTCGACAGATGGAAAAGCCAATCTATCACAAATAGCGCCTGTTGCCAGGTTTTCACTACTTGTTTTTATTGCACTTTTCTGATTTTATGTTTTTTTTTGTTTTTTTCTGATTTTTCACTTTTTTTGTATTTTTCTTTTTTTTCTTTTTTTGGATTTTCCACTTTTTACTTTTTTTTAGATTTTTGGAATTTTTTTTTTGGATTTTTCTACTTTTTGAACCGTGCATTAGATGAGCTATCTATAAAACTTCTTGAGATGAATTTTGTTGATAGGTTCTTCAAACAAGTCCCCTTCAGGTGTAGATAACTGTAATGCTCCAAATCCATATACTAATACAATCAGAAAAGGACCTAGCCAATTAGGTTCAAATTTTCCCTTATTTTCCTGATCTTGTTGATTGCGAGGATTCTCTTTTAGTACCAAGTCATCAACCTGAAATGTTCTTGGTCTTACCTTGTGGTTATAGCTCCTTGAAATTCTTTTTTGATAAGCTTTCAAATGATCAACAACATGTTGACGGCATTCATCTAACAATTCCAACTCCTATAATCTAGATACTCGATAGTCTTCCTCTGAAATGATTACTTTCAATGACACCCAGAGTGAAGGAAACTCAACCTCAATAGGAGAGATGGCTTCTGATCCATACACAATAGCATATGGTGTGGCTCCTGTAGGGGTGCGGATGCTAGCACGATATGCCCACAAGGCAGGGTTTAGTTGAACATTCCAATCACATCTAGCATCGTTGACATTTTTCTTCAAAATTTTCAAGATGGTCTTATTTGAGGCTTATGCTTGGCCATTCCCTTGAGGGTAATAGGGTGTGGAAAATCGATGTTGGATATGAAATTTTTCACAAAGTTCTTGTACATATTGGCTTTTGAAGGGTCTACCATTTTCAGTGACAATGGAGCTAGGGATGCCATACTGATAAACAATGTAGTTCAGGATAAAAGAGGCAATTTGTTTACCAGTGATGGTGGTTAATGGGACAACTTCAATCCACTTTGTGAAATACTTGATGGTGGTGATTATGAATTTATGTCCATTAGAGGAAGATGGATGAATCTTACCCACAAGATCAACTATCCATTGACATAAAGGCTAGGTCGATGTGAATGGTTGCAGCTCCTATGCCAGTGCATGCATGAGATTTCCATGGACTTGCCACTTCTTTCACTTCTTAACAAATTGAAAATATTCTTTCTCCAAGTTCAGCCAATAATATCCCAAGCATAGGAGTTTCTTAGCTAGAGTAAGACCACTTGAATGAGTACCAAAAATTCCTTCATGAACTTCTCGTAAGGAAGTTTCAGATTTTTCGCATTCAAAACATCAGAGGAGAGTACCATCGAGACCTCATTGATAAAGTGTATCATCTATCAGGGTGTGTCGGGCTGCTTGACGGATAAAGTTGCATTTTTGGTTTCACGATAGATCAAGTGGAAGGGTATTGTCTCTTAGATAGGTATAAATATTCCCATACATTGAGGAATCAACATCAACTAGATGGCACACGACTTGGGATTCAGGATTTTCATAGGCGGGATTAAACAATTGTTCCACCATGAATTCATAACAACTTCGTTTTTCTAAAAAAAATAAAAGAGAAGCAATGGTTGCCATGGCATCTGCAGCTTTTTTGTCTATTCTTGGAATTTTTTCAAACTTGATCTCAACAAAGTATTTCTTGAATTCATCTACCATTCTCTTGTATGGCATCAGCTTGTCATCTTTTGTTTGATAGTCATCATTAACCTAATTGATGACTAATTGAGAATCTCCATAAACTTGTAATTCTATGATTTTCCATTCCACTGCTACCTTGATACCAATGATTAGTGCTTCATATTCAGCCATGTTGTTTGTGCAAGGGGACATCAACCTGTAATATTTTGGGATAGTGTGTCCATGAGGATTAACAAATAGGATTCTAGCACCTGATCCATGTTGAGTGTAAGACCCATCAAAGTATAATATCCAATGTTGTGTTGTCATTGTGAGGACATCTGTATCTAGGAATTCAATGTGCATAGGATGGTCATCTTGCAGCAGTGCTTCAGCTAACTAATTTTCCATTGCTTGGCCCTTGATTTCTCTTCTATCCACATATTGAATGTCAAATTCACCCAATATCATCACCCACTTTGCTAATCTTCCTGTTAGAGTGGATTTGCTGAGTAGATTTTTTAATGGATCTATTTTGTCTATTAGTTTGACGGTATGTGTTAACATATAGTGTTGCAATTGTTGAGTATCAAACACCACTTCCAAACAATATTTTTCAATGAATGTATAGTTAATTTCATAGCCATTCAGTGTTTTATTGATGTAGTAGATAGCCCTTAATTTTCCTGCAGAGTCTTCTTATGCTAGAAAAGCTCCCAAAGATACCTCGGTAGTTGCTATGTAGAGTAGAAGTAGTTTTCCCTCTATTGATGGTACCAATATAGGTGGATTCATCAGATATTGTTTCAATTTATTAAAGGAAGCTTCACATCTTTCATCCCATCTAAAAGAAACATTTTTGTGTAACAAATGAGTAAAAGGATGACTTTTGTCCACCAATTGCACGATGAATCTTCTGATGGATTGGAATCTTCCTTGTAGAGATCTTAGTTGGATAATGTTCTTAGGAGGTGTAATTTCCATAATTTCTTTGACTTTTGTTGGATATACTTTGATACCTTTAGCTGAGACTATGTATCCTAATAATTTTGTTGATGTTACTTCAAATACACATTTCTTTGGATTTAAACACACATTGAACTTTTCCAATTGAGTAAAGATTTTATCCAAGATTTCTAGATGTCCTTCCCTAGTGAATGATTTTGCTAACAGGTCATCCACATAGTCCATGAATGTGTACAATCATGTCATGAAATATTGTTGTCATTGCACGTTGATAGGTGGCTCCTGCATTCTTTAATCCAAAAGGCATGGCATTCCAACAAAATGTACCCCATGGGCATGTGAAACTTGTTTTGTCTTGATCCTCTGGTGCAATTTTGATCTGATTATAGCCTGAAAATCTATCCATGAGTGATAGCATAGAATTTCCTACTGTTAAATCCACAATGATGTCTATATTGGGCAAAGGAAAGTCATCCTTCAGAAAATCCTTGTTAAGATCTCTAAAATATGTGCATATTTTGATGTTGTTGTTTGGTTTCGAGACTGGTACAATGTTTGAAATCCATTTTGCATAGTCAATTGGTCAGATGAACCCTGCATCTAGTAATTTCTTCAATTCTTCTTTCACTAGTAGGGTGATGTGTGGATGTATTTTTCTCAAATTTTTCTTTATTGGCTTCACTCTAGGTGTTATGGATAAATGATGCATTAGCAAATTTGGATCTATTCCTAGCATGTCAGCATAGGACCAAGAAAAATTGTATTTGTCTTTCTTCAAATAATTTGGTGAAATTTGGCTTTTCTTGCTCTGTCATTGATGTCGCTAGGTGTATGGTCTTTATTGTTTCTGCAGTACCAATATTTGTGGATTGTGTAGGCTCAACCAATACTGAAGACCTTTCTTGACAATTCTTAGGAAGAGTATCAAATATCTCATCATTAAGTGCCTCAGAGAGGTTTTCACTATTGGATACACTCTTTCTTTTTACTTTTTCATGATCTAATACTACCATTACATGGTTTTCACCATTAGATCGATTTTTTGTATTCTTTATTTTGCAGCTAAGAAATTTGGCACTCCCCTAGTTTGAAGCTTCATTATGAAATTCATTGGTGGAACTTGTTTCTAGATGTTCAAAACAAAGGAAATTGACAATGGCATCATCATCTAAAAAGATAGGGATATCAAGCAGCTCGGTTTGTTCCCAATCAATAAGTTTGAGATGTATCAAAGGTAAGGAATCATTAGATTGGTCAAGATCAAAGGCGATAAGGGTCATGATGGAAAAAATTTCAAGGTGTTTGATAGAAATTTCAAGGTCTATAATGTTACTCTCCTCTGAATGATCTATCTTGGTCGATGTTTGATTGTCCTCACTAGATTCATCGATATGTAGTGATCCAAATTCAAAAGGTATAGACCTTGAACTTTGTCTCTCCATACGTATGGGTGCATATATTTTTATCACATTGATTTATTTGTCTTCACAAGATTCTTCATATAGTGAATCCCATTCATATTCATTTTAGTTTGTTTCAGAACTAGCTTGTAATTGGAGGATTCGCTCACAAATTTGTTGAGTGGTTTCTTCTTTTGTCTCTTCTTTGTATCCTAATCATGTCTTGTCTTTTGCATTGATTGTGATAGGCTGAATTGGTTCCATAATACCTTCTTATCATTTTCTAATAGGACCTTCTCCTTCATATCCCATCTTTTCTAATATTTTAAACCCTTTACCATATTGCTTTGTTGGTATGTTGGAAGTTGTTGCTTCAGATGTTTCTTCTTCTTTGTAAAGCCAATTTAGAATGTCTTTGTCCTCAGATTCATCAACTAGAGTACCTATTTTTACAAATTTACCATCAAAGATCGTGATGGGTTGCGCAGATTGTTGTCTAGATGTTGATGGTTGTCCATATGATTTTGGAGAAGGTAGCAGTTGTGAGAGACATAAGGACTGCTCAAAATAATATTCACCCATGCCTTTATCTTTCAACCGAATATTTTCCTCAAACTATTTTGAAAAAGAATCGAATTGGCCTCCATTACTTGAGGAAATGGGATCACCAATTCCTTTAGCTTTCAAGTGGATCTTTTTCTCGAATTTCTTTGAAAAATAATTCATTTGGATTTCATTACTTGATAAAATAGAAGTGTGAGCTTCTCTATTGTGTGGTAAA
Source organism: Sequoia sempervirens (assembly GCA_007258455.2). Taxonomy (NCBI): domain Eukaryota; kingdom Viridiplantae; phylum Streptophyta; class Pinopsida; order Cupressales; family Cupressaceae; genus Sequoia; species Sequoia sempervirens. Next base: position 712,778,286 of record VDFB02058242.1, on the reverse strand, counting down.
AAAACATCTTGGACTGTCTTGAGAGTGTTGCAGTATTGAGGATTATTAGAATCTATTGAAATCATAATCTCTTGTCCATTGTAAGGGAACTTCAAACATTGATGGTATGTTGATGGCACTTCTTGCATTTCATGGATCCAAGGTCGACCCAAGAGTATGTTATAAGTCAAATATTTTTCTGAAATTTGGAAAATTATATCCTTTTGAACTAGTCCCACTTGAATTGGAAATACAATCAGTCCTTGAGAGGATCTTTCTTCATCATCATAATATTTTATGGTGATCTTTCTTCTAGAATCTATTGCATTTTATAAAAATTCCAATGCATGGATACGCTTTAAGGTTCATATATTTAGACCAGCTCCTCCGTCTATTAAAATGTGTTTGACCCAATGTTTATGGATTATAACCTCAATATGGAGTGGTGTGTTGTGTGGATGAGTGAGGGATGCATCATCATTTTCTGAGAATGATAAACAATGGAGTGCAATCAAATGTCCCACCATGGCTTTGAATTGACAAACTTCCAAATTAGTTGGTACTGTGGTGTCTACAAGAGGCTTTTCCGGAATATCCTTATGGGTTGGTGAAATTTTAAGAAGTTCCAGTATGGATATCTACGTTGGGATCTTTTGCAATTGATCCACTATATTATATCAATTTGAAGAGGTAGCAAGTGTTTTAGATGTACTTCCCTTCAATACAAATTTGGATTGCCCCCTTGTGGTCACATTTACTGGAAGATTGTCCTTTTTATCATTGATTTGATTATCAGCTACAGCAATGTCTTTTTTATCCTTGATTTTGATGTCATTAACTTGATTATCAGTTGCAACAATGACTTGTTTATCTTTGATTTTCATGTCATTGGTTTGATTATCAACTATAGAAATGTGAAGGATGGTATAATCATAGACATAGTTCACATTTTTCCCTTTGTTTGTCAAAGAGGATTCTCCTTTTTCATAGTTGGGTAGAGGGTTTTTAAATGCTCCATGATCAACATTTGTTTGGGGTCCTTCTACTGATATTTCATGTCTATCTATCAAGTCTTGCACCAAATGTTTTAGCTACATACAGTCATTTGTTTTATGACTTTTGTTTCTATGAAAATCACAATAATATACATTGTTCCACCATGATGGTTTGACTCTTGGTTCAAAATCTCATGCCTCTAGTAATTTTATGATTTTGTTTGCAAGAAGTTCTTTTAATGTTGATTCAAGTGATTTTCCCAAAGGTGTAAATTTTCTACATTGTGGTGGTAGAGCTGGTTTAGATTCACTGTTGTTTTGATTGCTATTTTTTATTTTTTTTGGTGTAATACCCGATAAAATCAAGACTAGTTTTGTGTTATGTGTATCAGTTGCACCATCATTACCAGCATTTTTATTTCTTGTCCATAATTTTTATTTTTCATTATTGTTATGATGATTAGAAGAGTTTGTAGCATTTGGTCCTTCGTTATATATTTTTAATACTCCTCTTTTAACTAAAGCTTCCTCAATACTAAGTCCATTTTCAATCATCTTTTCAAAGCTAGATGGACGCTGCAATTGGAGTCTATAGCTCATCTCACTGTTAAGATTATCAATGAAGATTTCCATCTTTTTCTTTCTTAGGTATATGACAAGCATATCTAGCAAATAATCATCTCCATCTTTGTAAGAATGTAAGAAATGATTCACCATTTTTTTGTTTTTTGTTACAAAGATCCTTCATGGTTATTTCATGTTGAATGTTGTATGAATATTGGGTGATAAACTTATTTACCATCTCTTCAAATGATCTAATACCTAGTGGGAGTTTTGAAAATCATTCCATGCATTAACAACCCAAACTTCATGGAAATAATTTTATTAGATAGGTTTCTTCATGTGCAAATTCCAAGCTGATGGTGCAAAATTATCTTACATGATCTTGAGGACAATTTTTCCATTGTATTTGTAATATTTTGGAAGATCACAAGTTGGTGGAAAAGGTATCATGTTCAGATTTATGTCAAATGGATAAGGAAAGATGTCTTGCAACAAATATCTTTTGGTTGTTCCTCTTTACATGCCTTGGATTTTTTGTTGAATATTTTGCATTTGTTGAGTTAAAGCATTCATTGGATCTGTGTTTCATGAGTTGGATTCTATTTTCTTGGGAGCTCCCTTCAATTGGTTTACATCAAAATCATTGGGTAGTTTCACACCTTGGTTTTCCAGCATCAAAAAGTATTTATCTCCATCCTCTTCTAAAATTTTCTCCATGAACTTGTGAAAATTAGGGTCTTGTTGAGCTTGTTGAATGTCCTCATCAGTTATCTCATCTGTTTCAGGTTGATGAAATCTGTGAAAGGGATTTTCTTCTCCTTCTGCCATGATGGTTTTAGTTTCTATTCCCTTCTCTCTAAGTTTTTTTTTTTGGGCTCTTGTTAAAACAGGCATGCAAATGATAAAGGTTTTCTATACTTTGATCTTTGTTTTAGGAGTGCCAATGAAGTACCTAAGTTAAATAGAATGATGGATTCTATTGATGAGACTATGGTTAAATCTGATGTGCAATGTTTGTTTCATGATGAAGGATGATAGATCCTGATAGTGAAACTCAACTAACAATCATAGATGAGATTGATGATTGGGAACTTTAAGTTGTTTGATCCAAGTTTAGTTAAAGGGAATTCACTTGCAAAAGCTAGTTTCTTCAAGTTTAAATTGATGTTGTAATGAGGAATGATCTCTGCTCTGAAAAGGGTCCCTAAATATGGTTCAAGTTGTATGATAGACATTCAATTTAGCTCTCTATTTGGGTATCAAGTGAATGCACCAGAACAGGGAGTATTGTGTTGAAAGATGGGGTAAATGTGCTAAAATAGAGCCTAGATGTGCTAGACTATCACTTAAATGTGCTAGAATAGGAAGTCGATGCACTGAAAGATGAGGCAAATATGTTGGAACAAAAGGCTTATGCATTGAAATATGTGGCAAATGCGCTACAATAGGAAGCTTATGCGTTGAAAGATGGGATAAATGTACCAAAACAGAAAGCTTATGCGCTAAACTATAAATGTCATCATTTTTGAAGGTTTGTCTAGTTTTCTTTTTTTTGAATTAGTGAATGGAGTGTTTTTAATGGATGATCTTCTAAATAGTGATTTCAAACACAAAAGCAAGTAGTAAAATAGTGTTTTCATCCTATAATCTAAACATCATGTGTATGTTCTAGGATCTAGTTTGATCCCTTTGATTTCCACTGGTATTAAACAATAGAAAACAGATCATTCAAACTCTTCTAGTGTGAGGGGTCATTAATAACATCACATCCCACATCCTATCACCCCCTAGAGGGCACCCATGTTTTTTCCTTTTTCGGGTCTTAACAAAAATTCAATTCCTTCACTTTTGGCCAGAAATCCCTGGTAGTTATATGGTGAGTATCTTGTGGGTGGATTCTCCCCTCCCCTTGCACTGTGAGTATTATAATGTTTGGGAAATGACTCAGCTAGCTACTACACTTAAAGTTCTTAGTAAGGGTTTTTGTTTGGTGCGGAAAAATGATAAACTCCCTTAGGAGACCTCCCAACCTTTAAAACAAAGGCTTTGGGGATGGTTATCACACACTACTGTTGAATGTGACTTTCATCACAATCACGTTTGATTATAGTGGGTTGTAATGCTTGGCTTTAGTTGTTCCCACTTAGGTCATTCCCGTAGGGTGAGTACTTTTTCCCACTACAGCAAGCCTTCTAAAGGTGCTATTGCAATAAAATGAAAGAGTGAGTCTAGCATTATAGTCAACCAATGAAGGGGAGAGCATAGGCCTATCACTTTACAAACATTTCATACATGGTGTTCATTAACCTTGTAATTAAACTAGATGCCTAATTTAATCAAAGGAACATAAATCCAACCCCTGCAAACATCATTAGTAGTCTCAGATAATGTCTTTGACAGTGTATAGAGCACCTGCAAAATAGAAAGATATAGATTAGTCCCCAAAATTTTAAATTTCTACAAATAAAGGTATATGCGCTAAAATAGAGAGCATATGTGCTAAAATATCCAGTATATGTGCCATTAAACACATTAAATGCTCTATTCTCAAAAGCATAAAAGGAAAATCAAAATCATGTGTATGCATTGAAAGAGCGAGTAGATGCACTATAACAGGGCTTGGATGCACTGAAATTCATCACCTATGCATTGAAAGAGGCTTTGGGTGCACTACATCGAAATCCATGAACGAACCTGTTCACGAAAACTTGCCAAAAAATGTTAAAATTGGGGCTAGGCCCCACAGTGGGAGCCAATTTAATGTGTGTATAAAATATGTGAATAAGCAATTAAAACCTATACAACACACCAATGAAACATTATATCAAGGAATTCAAATAACAATCAAATTGAAACAAACAATTCCCCAATGGCATCTCATTGTCCTCTATCTCCAAGAATTCTTTAAGTCATTTTTGCTCTCAGATTGTTTGTGCACATGACTTTCCAAATGACAACCTAAAGAATGAGAGATGTTGGAAATGCAAGAAATATTTCCTACACTACATGATTGTTAAAACTAGCTATAGATGATATGCAAAGATAATGATGTTGCTATGATGTTGCTATATGAAATGATATGATAAAACTACTGTAATTAAGATGTTGCTAATGGAAATTCCATGATTAAACTATTGTATGCTAAAATACTAATTCTAAAATGCTAATACTAGAATGCTAATGCTAAGATGATAATGCTAATGAAAATTCTGCATAGTGTAATTATGTTCACCTCTCTCTACATTTTTTTGTTGTAAATGAGGGTCTACTTATAGATTTTCCAAGGCATGAGCCTAGGTGGCAGAAATCAACGGTCTAGATTTGATCTGGAGAATGAACAATTGAAGACGAAGAGGTCAGAGAGAAAAGGGGAGTGTGTTCCCTTTAGAAGAACAAACTGCCAAGTGTGAAGAGGAATCATATGGAGATGAAGGCCAAGTGTCCCAAATTGGTTAGAATTTGTTGAGGATAAATGCCAAATTAAATGTTAGAAATATTTAATTTCTTGAGACACATGATGAGGTGGAAGGTGGAAAGAAGTTAGTAGAAATGTGCTCAAATTCGAATTAAGAATTCAAATTTAATGAAAGGAGGTTAATTAAATAAAACAAACTACTTGAATTTTTTCATTTAATTAAGACATGAAGAAAATGATTTAGAATAGGAAGAATTAAAGAAAATAAACTATATAAATATTTTTTTCAATTTATTTATAAGTAGAAGAATTAAAGATTATTAATTAAATAACTTGTATTTAATTAATTGTCTAGACCAAATTTGAGTGTATACAAGGAGTATCAAAAGATGACCATGTTTTCTTGTTTCAAAGAGAAAATGCACATTATGAAAGGAAAAATGTGTGGCTTCAGTGAGTGACGCCTGGGTTTTGTTCCTAGCTCAAGGAGATCTCTGAAAAATCCCACAAACAAAGGCAAAATTATGGCCATATTTTAATATAGAATATTTGCAGTAAACAATGGAGGGTTTGGTTTTTCTAGTCACCCAATTTTTTTTTTAACACCTATAGAAAGACGATGGCCATAGCCTAAGAATTTCTTTCTTACATACATTGAAACCCATTTGGGGGTTTTCTGAGAAAATAAAATTTACAAAGAGAAACAATAAATGAGGGTTCAGCCATTGAATGAAAGGCCATGAACAAAGCCGAGCTTTTAACTATCAAAAACCCAAAGGCTTGCAAGAAAGATGTGGATGCGGCCATGTGAATAACCATCCTTCCATTTCAGTATACAAGAAAAAGAGAAGAATATAGGTATATTGAAGCCACGACTTGTGGCCTCATAGTAAATGGAATAACCACAAATTTTGAACATCTTTTCTATGAAGGAAACATCTACAGCTTGTATGGTTGCGACCATTGAAATAAATGGTTTTTCTATCTTCAAAAAATGGAGGTGGTAAATTCCAGAAAAAGCAAGTATAGAGAATAAAAGCTTCTATTTTCTTTTTTCCCAGAGGTCGAGCTCAAGTGTAAAATATTTCCAGAAAACAAGTATTTGTAGAAGAAAGAACTTACCCACTTTTGTTGTGGAAGAAACTCATCAGGAAACCCACGGGTTTGGTAATAGATGTGATGAGTCCAGTTTATGGTTCAATTTTGATAGAGTTTATTATCCATTTGTTGTTGTTGCCATAGACTTTGATACTTGGATGTTGACCTTTTTATGATATTTTCTCAAAACCATAGACATTTGGCATGAGTTTATTTTTGTAACCTTTAAATGAAATTGACATGCTATATGAACTATCTATGTTAATTTTACATGTGGATTAATGAATGAAACTTTAAGATAGTTACAGATATGCAATTGTTGTGTGTACTAATATTGTTATGCAGATATAATTAGAGATTACAAAATTGAGGAAGATTTTTCTAGCTAGTCATTTTCCATGAAGGTCAACAAGGTGATCCTTCAAAGGTCAATGGAGGGAAGACTCTCAATGGAGGGAGATTCCTAGTTTAAATCAAAGAATTTTAACCACCTTGTAATTGGTCTTAATTTTTTTTTGAGTGAATATAGGAGTCATTGTTGTGCTATATTTGTGTTAAGGAAAACACACGTGACCAAATTCCACACATGCATAACCTCCTTTCCACTTTTTATGCTTTCCCTAAAGTGGCGTCCTCCTAATATATTGGAGCTAATCTCCTTGCTAGGTAGTTAGTTAGTAGCTTTTCTTCCTATAAATAAGACTCGAATGCTCCTTCTCAAAAGGTTGTTTAGTTGGATGATGTACTTGAATTCTTATTTTTTCAAGTAATACAGTTATGCTACTCTATTGTACTTATGTTTTCGAATGAATAAAATGAAGTTATAAGTTTGTGCATCTAAGTTTACATTTGTCTTAAGGGATACTCATCCAAGGGGGGCCATTTGGTGAGCATCCCATCCTTTAGTTTAGTTAATACTTTTTGTTCAGCAATTAGTTAATAATCTAGCATTGTTTGTTCTGTTGGAGTGAAAATGACACTGAGAGGGGGGTGAATCAGTATCAAAACAGATTTGAACAATTTGCATAAAAATAAACCATAGCTCAGATTTTATCTCAATATTAAAATGATTAATGAATTCATAAGTTGAATGTAATCATTCAGAACCAGAATTGAGAAATGTAATAAGCAATCAATGAACAAAGCAGTAAACAACTCAGTAAAGTAGTGGGATCACAGAAGTACAAAGAGACACAATATTTTGCCGAGTGGAAAACCCTCTTGGGGTATAAAAACCACTCCCGAAATGCCTTCCAGGCTTAATCTTTTAATCAACTGTTCACAATGCCTTATAGGCTGATTTTTGAGCACCCACTCAAGGAACACCAACCCCTCGTTTAGAGATATCTATCTCAAGGAGTACCAACTCCTCAAATTATATTTCTGAACAATAATAATATCTCAGAGGATCTCTCTGTTTTCAGTTAAGCTCATAACTCTCTATTTTTTTTCTCATCTACCTAATACCCTAAGAATTCAAAAATTGAATCCTTAAAATATTACATAGAAAAGAATATTACAATATATCTCTGCATCTTTGTTTTTCAGATTTTTAATACAGAGTATTTCAATACATTTTTTATACAACCAAAGATTAATATTCCAGAATTACAACCACACATCTTACACTGTTTTCAACACTGGTTTTTTATATACATTTCAAGTATGTCTGCCATGAAGAAGGTCTTCAAAGAATGCAAGGTCAAAAAGAAATTGAAACCTCATACTATTTTCAGGAAGAAAGATGCTAAATAATAAATGTTTGCAGGAGTAATGCCTATCCAATAGGCTGTAAATACTTTGACACGATATATCAAAGCTTTGACAGGAGTAAATCAAGAATCTTCATCATTTTGAAACTATTTTGAGATAACCCAAATGCTCAAACAAATATTTTTGAATACCCAAAAGGCTGAACCTTTAATTTTTGCGTTGAATCAAGAGATTTCAAATTGTAACTGATAGATTCTCATCAAAACCATGACTGCCCAAAATAGAAAAACATAAACTCTTAATTCTCAAAGAATATTTTTCCTTGAACCATTTAATTTCAAATAATGAACACAACAATCATTGATATGAATGATTCAAAAACATCTTTTGCATAAATCTGACCATGCAAAGAAAAACGTCTCCAGCCATGAAGAGATTTCCAAACAATAATGCTCAAAGACTGCCATTTGCAAAATAAAAACTCCAAATAAAGATACCTATTTGTGCAGCAATAAATAAATACTAGTCAAATCTGCAACTTCAATGACTCCATTCGCAGCCACATTCTTCATAACAAAAACACTTGTTGATTTCTTCCTAACAGAGACGTTACAGCCAGCTAGGAAAAAGATTAAGAGTAAAGAATTCAAAGAAGAACACAGCAGATAGATTTTCTCCATGGCGGCGTTGATTAGGGTTCCATACCCTTGCAAAAGGATAGCATAATGAAAACGCATTTTTCCCTATTCTTTTTCCAAACCATTTGATGACTTTGTTGAATTGAATGATCATTTGAAATCCACTCAAAGTCAAAATAAAAACATAATAATAATCAAATCTGATGTGATAATTTCGTTGTCCAAAGAGAGGTCGACCAAAACATTTTTAATTAAGTATAGCTTGCTAAATGTTGACTCTCCAAGTAACTCATGACTAGTCAATGACACTCAAAATGCCAACATGGAACAAAAGGATGGCTGACAACAAAAATAGAAGAGTGGTCTTTGATATGAGTCGACCAAACAGCATTACCATTATAGATGTCGACCCCACATTATTGCTAACTTGAAGACTAGTCAACAAAATTGATCACAATGTAACCATTGAGCAGCAAATACCAAAGGGTGGAATCCATGATATTTCAAATGACTTTTAAGAAATGCAATTATACATTTATCTTGAATCATAATATGACTTTAATCAAAGTCATTTACCAAGGCATGATCACCAAGTGATGCCCAAACCAATCATTAAAATAATTGCCATAAATGTGTCTTAATGAAAACACGAATCTTCATAATACTAACCAAAACCAAGTGAAGACTGCAAACTATGATTTCTCAATGAAGAGTAATATGAAACTTATGCCAATAATCATCAAATGAAGTACCAATTCAAATACTACTGAGTATACCATGAAATCATATACCTGAACGAGTGAGTCTGAAAAGAGGGCCTGAAACAGAAGACCAATACCATGAACCAAGTACAAGTACAAATAAGATAACCTAAGTCTGCATGAAGCTCAAACTGATCAGTACCAAAAGATATTAAAAAAATCTGAATGTAAACTGTCCACTGAATGCCAAGACAATTAAACCAAATATACAAAATTGTACCAAGATAGAGCATGAGAAACCAATCTGAAAGTGTCAACAATTAGATCAACTGAAAGGAATTTTGTCATCAAGGGAAAACCAATCTGAACACAACTGAGAACCAACATGTTCTTGCAGCCACTAGAATTCTAATATATGATTGTTCCTGTAGCCAAAGCAAACAGAGTAGTTTCCTGTCTGTTTGCTCATATTTTCATTTTTTTCATGCATTTTAGCTTAGTATAGTTGTTGGTTGATGTTCAACACTTATATTACTTCTTTCCAAGCAATTTACTTTTAGCATTATGTCTTTCTTAGTTGTAGGATGAATATGGCTACTATGGATTCCTAGTGCACATATTGTGTTGACCCATTTCAAGTCTATGTCCCTAGGTTGACAAGTTAAATGCACCTTCATGATGATTGAGATAGCTATTCAAATTAGATGTCCAATCTTTGAATCACAACTGTAAGGGATTAGTTGTTAAATCATTGTAGGAGGCCAATAAGATGCTCAAAACATAGTCTCCATGGCGGTCCTAGAGTGAGAGAAAATCAACAAGAAAAGCAAAGCATATGAGATGAGCAAGGAAACCATGAAGGTCATAGCCTTGAAGGCCCACTAATCAATTAAATGAGAGTTATTTTTTAGTTTTGATTCCAGAAAAGCACTTACCAGTGATTCTCTGGGAGAATCGAAAGAAACATGAAGGGAAAAATTGCCAGAAAGCCTCTGAAATCAAAATCTGCCATGGCAATTATTGGAAGTGCATGATGAAACCCTTGTCGGCAGCCAAGCTTCCTCCAAAAGCTTTGTGCAAAATAAAAATGAATGTTTTGTTTTTCCTTGCTTTTTGTTTTAGGGTTTGTGAAACCTAAAAGACTAATGGCATCATGTTTTTTTCCTTATTTTTTAAAAATTACGAGGTTAACTAATGTCTATTGAGGTCTAAGACTATATGTATTATGCCTTAGGTAAAATAAAATTTGTTTATGTTTGAAAACTATGATGTGCCATGAAATTTTCCTTAAGTCTTATGACTTATTGATTACCTTTGACCATGTAAAGAACCAAAACCGTAGCCTACCTTTTGCTCTTGTATTGGAGTATAAATTTAAAACATATCATTTTTATGATGATCTTATAAATCATTTAAATCATGTGTTATTATGCAAAGATAGGGTGTGTACCTTTTTTTTGGCCTTTATGAGTGTGGTTGAAGATTTAATGCCTTTTGAAAGCATAAAGGGGGGTTATGAATCAGTTTGCAAACATGTGCCAAGAATGTGGGAGATTTTATTTACCTTGTTGGAGGTCATGGAGATAATATAGGGGTGGTTTTGCATGCCTAGATGCCTGGCATGGTCAAACCTAACTTTTTCACACGTGGGAGCTCATTTTGGAGGGAATCTAGTTGCTAGTTTTTAGGATTTTTTGAGGCATCCGACCCAAGTCAGTTGGTGGTTCCTATTTTGGTGCAATTGCTTGGGGGTTGAGGGATATAATCACTTGAGTGACTCTTTTACACTCAATTCATATGATGCAATTTCTGGAGTTAGTGATTTTCGCAGTCCTTTCTTAGACTTGAGCATGCTTTGTAACTCTTTTGGGATATGAAATATAGATAACACCTTGGATACTATTGATTCGAGTTTTTCCTTCTTATTCTTGCAGTATTGTGTATTATCGAATGATTGATCAAGTTACTTGTGAGGTATTTTCATCTCCTTGTATCTTTGTCTCATTGTATTCATGCCTTTTCTACAAAAGTATGTTTATGCAAGTTGCAAATTGTGTTTTAAAAGTTTCATATAGCTTTTAAATTATGAAAGTTATCTTCCTTTTTGAAATTCAATGCATTCAAACCTTTTTGTGAAATATTTATGCATAATCCTACAAAAACAAGTTGTGCAGTTTAGTTCTATCATTAGTGACCAAGTGTATAATTTGCAAGTCTAAATTTTCATAGCCCTTCTTAGTTTGGTGTATCACCCCTTCATTTTTAGTTTCAGTTTTCATTTTAAGCATTCCTTCTCCCTTTTCCTCTATAAAATAATTAGTTTTTAGGTGATAACCAGTTAGGATCCAACCTTATTTGGAGATTCACTCCAAATTCTAGGTGACCCATAGCCTAGGAGTGATTCCATGTTTCTCTAGAGTGCTAAGTTTTACAACTTAGCTAGGGTGCAACTTTAGTAGATAATAGTTTCAAAATTTTATTATTAATATATGTTATAATTAATAGGTATTGATGCTTCAACTATTATTACTTCTTATGATATACTATCTTCTATGATTGAGTAAGTAAAATTGTCAATGGAATTCAAGGGTCACATAGCTATTTCCTTATGTATCATTCCTCATGACTACCGATTTTAATTCATATAGAATAATTAAGATCATGTGTTGTAATGTTTTGAATATGTTGTTTGTGTGGTTTAATGTGTTGTGATGTCATTTTTTTTTATCAATCCACGCTTTTGACTAGAGCTATCAACAATGAGGCCATAAATGAGGGACCTCATCCCTGACATGAATGCAAGATAAATCTCCTCCTACGAGCACAATAGCCAATCGAGGGCACAAGGTGCGCAAGCACACTAGCCCAGCGAGGGAGGAGCAGCGGTTCAAGTCTAGAGACTTGAACCCGGGTGGTCAAGGATACAACAATACCACTCTTACCAAAGCACTATGGGATCAACCTATGTTGTGATATCATTTAATTGTGAGTTTTTTATTTTTATTATTCTTATGAATTTATCGTAAAGTATTTCTCTTTTGAGATTTATGTGACTTTTATGTGTATTGATTAATTATTTAAAATCTAAAAATGAAACTAGGTGCTAGGTATAGGGATAAGGGATTTATTCAACCTTAAAAATACTTTTTAATATGATTTTAACCACCTTAAAATTCTCATTTCAAAAGGGCGGAGAAAATGGTAGTTAGTTGGTGTAGACACGTAAAATGTACCAATTGACATTGTGCATCTGATCCCGACTACTAATATCGTTTCATCCTGAATCATCCTTTGCCCTAACCATTTAATCAAATCCCCTTATCTGATTAAATTCATCAATATTCTTCTCTTACTTAAATAAATCAGTTATCTGATTAAGTCACCTCTTCTCGATAATTAAATTAATCATTTGGATCTAATTATCCTATTTAATTAAATAATTAATTTTATTTGATTAAATCTCTTAAGTCTATCTATTAAATTAAATAAATTAAAACCTTATTTAATTTAATCTAACATCATCTCTTTTAATTAAATAAATCAAAATCTTTATTTAATTAGTCTCTTATCACATTCCTCTCATATTTGATTTAAATAAATCCACAAATTTAAGTCAAATAGGTCACATCATTTAATCCCCTTCATTAAATTAATTAAATTTGATTAATTTAATCTCATATCATGTCCCATCCTCCAGTTTTTACCACTTGCACATGAAAATAGATTTAATTGACTTATTAAATCCCTATTTTCCTCAACAAGGAATCTTTTTGGAATATTCTCCAAGTTTGAATTCAAAAAATAAGTTGACATGTACATCCAACAAAGCATTTACTCCATCTTACATGTCCTTTGTCTTGAGCCAAGTGGCATTTAATGCATTTTTCCTTCCCTCTTGCATGTCATTTCAACAAATTCAAATTTCAAAAATAGGCATTTATTGGCACAATCCTCAAAACTTCCACATCCTCCATCCACTCATAGATTGACAAGTGGCATCTTTCCATTGGTTGAATGTTAGTCCCACATTTCTCAATTTTGGACATTCATCCTTCAATCTCATCTATAAATAAGAGGCTTCATTACTCATTTGATCATCCACAATTTGAGTAAAGTTACTATGCTCAAATATTTAGCCATTTACATCCAATATCATTGAATCATAGCTACGTTATGCAGGTTTTTCCATTGGAGTACTCATCAAGCATCAAAAAAGTGGATCACTCATCAACATTCATCAACATACATCAATATTGCATTATAGGAATTGGGAAAGGGCCAATTTTCACATCAAATTGGCACCAATTCCCCCATGGGATCATGAGTTTGCTAGTTGAATTAGGATTTGATCTATTTTATTGCTTTCTCATTGTGTTCTTCATTGCTTTTTTCCTAATTTGAACTTTGTGAATGGATTTCATGGGGAATTCTTGTTCTTGCTTGAATTTAACAATCTAATGTGTTTTTTTCTTATGGTTTTGCAGGTATTTGGATTGGGGTTCTCACAGTTGGTGGTTTGGATAGTTATGAGAGGAAATTTTTCCTCCCTTCTATTTATGTTTCTTTCTTGAGTGGAGAGAGGGTATTTTTCCATATTTTTGTTTCTTGGTTCTTTTGGAAATTTTTATTTTTGTAGAGAAAATTCTAGGAAGAAATAGGAAAAGAAGAAGGGTAGAGAAAGGAAGGGTTGGAAGGATTATACTTGGAGAGCCTTCATCAAATTCTACCAATTTTTATAGCATTTCAAGGTGGGACTAACCCTCTTGGTTTTTGTATTGATGTGTAAATGATTTCTTTGAATTTCTTTCATTTTTGTGTGAAATCTATGTGGAAAAGAATGGTAAATCTTTTTGTGACTTTATGTTGTGTTTGTGTGGGGGTTTATTCTGGGTATGAGTACCCACATTGTCTAACTTATTATATGAGTGTCCATTTATTTGTATATTATGAAATATTAAGGAATGTGTGAATGGAAGGTTGTGCTTTAATTTTATTGCAAATGGAAATGTATTGTGGTGTATTATTGTGAAATAATTTTAAGAGTTAAATGTTGTTTTAGAAATGTGTTATGTGTGTGCACCTTGGAATTATATGTGACCCCTAGCTTGGTGGTGGGTTGCTTTCAACCCTATAGATAGGTGGATATTCCATTGGCCAATGTTATATTTTCCTTGTTGGTATTTTTATTTCAGGTCTATGGGATTAGGATGAAGACAAGATCATGAAATTACCAAAAGTATGGTTCACAAGAAAGGTTCATGTTGATAATTTCTAATTTTGGAATGACTCAAGAACTCAAAGGATAATTTGTGAATAGGGTTTTATTTTGTAGATTAGAAAATATTTTACTTTTCTAGATGGGTAAAATCTAAAGAAAGGTTTGGTTCATTCATTATTATTCCTTTGTGTTCATAGGAAGGGAATAAATAGATTACCCTTTTTATAGTGGGAAAAGTATTATTTAATAATTGTTATTTAAGTGGAAGAAAAATCATAATGTACTTTGGAAGAAACAAAAAATTTAATGATTCTATCTAGTGAAGTTAGATTGCATTGGGAAAAATTCCTTTCACTTTAACATTAAAGTTCATGTATTTGATTGTGAAAATGTGTACAATAAAAAAATATACTAATTTTTGAGGTCATAATTCAAATTAAATATGTGTTTTAAAAAAAAGATGAACATTTTTTTAATTTTGTAAAAATATTGCACAACTTTGCTTTTGTGCTCACCATAAATAAATAAATGAATAATATGCATTTAATTTAACACTAGTATATTTTAATAATTGGATAAATAAATATATAAATATATATATTTATTATATACTTATAAATTTAATTTATACTTATTTTTATAATTGGATCACCCACCCCACTATAAACTCATGTAATGTCGTAAAATTGCACCCCTTGAAATTTCACATATGTTTTTGTATCCACTTTAGTGTCCACTCCCTTAGCATTTGTGTAGGCTCATTTTAGCCCTTGCATTAGCCATTTTCCCCTCTCAAGATGCTCAGGACCCCTTTCCAATAGTGACCTTCGCGCATCAACCTTGTGTCAAACCTTGTGTTTTTCTCATTCTCATCATTTTGTAGCATGATGTGTTCGGACACTAGCACGCCGCGTAGATGTCCATGTGTTGCGCTAGTGTTGAAAAATTTCAATGTTCAAATGATTGTTATCAAACCTTTTTCTGCTTGTCACTTATCTTTTTTTAGTACTAACAGCTCGAGACACCTTGTAACAGCTCAAGAAGCTTCTTTTCCCTCCTATTATCTCTTTAAAATTGGTATTTTCAATCCATTTGGTCTTCTTGGATTCTCTCTTGGATGCATTCTATTTTCTTGCTCTTGCTACCTTTCTTGCACAACTCTCTACATATTGTTACAACAACACTCTCATGTTCTTACAACATTATCCACAACTCTCTTGGCTCTCATAGCCTTTTTTTCTCTCTCTTTGACTTCCTCAATCCTCGCAGGTGATATCTATCTACTTATCTTGTTTCTTTGAGGATCTTGGGATTTCTCACATCCCTTTTCTATACATATTACCATCTTGTCTATTTATATTTTTTCCTATCTATTTCGTGATACGAGTTCTCCTCCATAGCAAGGTTTTCTTTTATCACTTAATGTGTACTTTGTGTCTTTATATTCTCTATCTATCTAGCTTCTGTGGAGGTGGAAATACCAAAATAGGGACTTGACTAAGGCAAGTCTCCAAACAACCCCAACATTTTTCCTTGGTCTTATGTGTGCAGGTATTGAATATATTCATTTGTTGGAGGCTTCATTACTTGGGTTGTTGTGAATGTTTTCTTTCTCCTCCTTAGTCTTATCATCTACATTTTATTTAAGCTATGCTTTACTTAGTTTACTTTATTTTACTCTCTCTTTTTTATTATATAAGCAACGTTTTACTCTTTGTTATTTTCTCACACTTTAAGAATTCTTAGCAGTCCGAAGAGAAGTAGTCACAAAGCTATTTTTTGAGATATTATTGGTTTGTAGTCTATACGAGATGCCAACATACCTCTAGGACACCAGCATTCCACAGTGTTGTTTGGGTGTCACATTGTCGTCCTTTGGTCAGGAGCTCATCACTTTGTCCAAAAAATATCTATGATCTACTCATTTTGATTTTGAAACTCTTGCTATGTTCCTTGAGATAGTATGAGGTAGTTTAGGGTAATTTGTTCCCCAGGACTCTCTTGAGAAAAAAAAGACTCATGAGCAGTGAATCCACCTTCTCTATATTTTGGTGAACCTGGTGTGAAAACCCCTTTCAACAAAAAAAGAGACAAATCCAAGATTTATCCTCCAAGAAAAAAAAAATCAAGGTGTTTCCCTGAACCCCATTTCATGTTGTCAATAGTGATATACGTTGACCTTCGGCCAACTTGTCTATATTTCTATTTTAAATGCACTTTCTATCTTTCTTCCTTCTATCTCTTTCCAAATTTGTTAATAAAATTCAATAAGTCCTCTTAAAAGCGTGTACAAGTGAGTTATTTTCTCCTTTCTTATTATTCTTTGTTGATCCCTATCCTAAAATCCCATCTAAGGATATTTTGGTGCAAGAGGATGAAATCATTGATGATTTTCTTAACATCACTTTACCTTCTGTTCATTCTAATGCACTCTCTTCTAGATACATTACATTCATGAATGATGAATCTCATCTTCATTCCAATGCACTCTCTTCTAGAGACATTGCATTAGTGAATATTGAAGTTTCTCTCACATCAGATCCACTAAGGATAGATGTTGAGCATATTTCTTTAAATGATTCCTCTATAAGTTGTAAGGAATCTGTAAATGTCATCTATGTCTTTCCCACCCCACATAGGCCTAAGAGATTGGTCATTTATCTAACCTCGGCTAGTCCTTCTCCTAAAAGAAATTTTTCAATTGTTCCATTTAATAGTGACTCTTTTGATCTTTCTAAGGCTCCCTCTTATAGAGAAGTAGCACATACTTATAATACTAGAAAGAATAAATTAAATGTTAATTAACCTACTTATTTACCACCTTCTAAACCAAGTCTTCCTTCAGCACCTAAACCCATGACTAAATCACCTAAAGATTACTATCTTATTGAGCAACTCTGTGTTACTCCAGCTAAGATCTTGTTGTGGGACTTGCTTCTATTTGCTATGGTTTATCAAGGTATGCTTCAAGAAGGCTTAAAAAATATTCTCTTACCTTCTTCTGCTAGGTCAGTGGATTTTAATGTGTTGATGGCTCACATTTGTGTGGATTCGTTGAATATTACATTCTAGCAAGAACTCCCATCCTTGGAAGTATGGAAGCAAGCAAAACCTCTAATGATCATAGTTAGCATTAATAACATTAGAATTAGACGCTCTCTCATTGACATAGTTGTGTGCTCAACATATGTAGCATTGATCTATTTCCTAAAATAAAAATTGATTCAACTTCTCTTGTAGCTTCTTCTCTTGACATTCGTGGGTTCAATAATGTTAGGTGAAAAGCTCTAGGTACAATAGTACTACCTTTGTGGCTTGGACCCATTACCATAACTACCCTAGTATATGTTATTCCAAGAAAATTACCATATAATATACTTCTTGGTAGATCGTGGATTCATGCTATGGGTGTAGACCCATATACCTTGCATAAATCTATTCAGTTCATTCATAACAATCAAGTAGTCACAATCAGGGTTGACACTGACGTTGTACACTTACGTGAGATGGTAGATATTGGTCAGGCTTCAATTGAACCTACCCTTACAAATTTCATTCCTTCATTATCTTTAGATGTATTTGTAGAAGAGGGGGATTCCCTACTCACGATTTCTCTTCATTTAGAGAGCCTCATGGAGTGAACTTCCCTAAACTACCTTAATGGAATAGCGGCAAGAGTTTCAGAATCCAAAAGATTAGGTCACAAATATTTTATGGAAAAATTGATAGGCTCTCGACCAAAGGACAATAGTGCAAGAAATGGACGACAGCGTGACACGCTGGTTCTCAAAGGTATGTTGGCATCTCGTACAGACCAAAAAGTGAGAATTTCATAGGAAATTCCCAAGCAACAGCTAGAAATCCAATTACTAAGAACTTCTAGAATGTGAGAAAGCAACAGGAAGTAATAAGAATGAAATGAAGTGAAATAGAGATGAAAAAGACAAGGAGAAGAAAGGAAATACTTACAACTATACTAGTGATGAAGCTTCCAACTTGTGACTGTCTTCAGTACCTATACACAAGAGGGAGAGAGAAATTGTTGGGGCTCTATAGGGGCCTACCTTAGTTAGACCCCGTTTTGGTGTTCCCACCTCCATAGACAGCCAAATAGATAGAGAGAAAGAGTGTGATGAAAGCAAAACCCACTCAGAGTAGAACTCGCACCACAAATAAGAGTGTGATAAAAGAAAACCTCGCTCGAGGAGGAGAACCTGTATCACAAAAGAGGTGATAAAAGCAATCCCCGCTCAAGGAAGAGAAATTGTATCACGTAGTAAAGATGCAAATGGTAAGGGATATGAAATCCCCAAGATTCTCACAAGCATGAAGCAAGGGAAGTAGAGTTGCAAAAGGTGTTGTAAGGGGAGCTTGAGAGAGCTTGAAGCTGCTACAACAAGTTGTATGAAGTTGTGCAAGCAAGTGGTGGAGTGAGGCTAAAAGCTACAATGAATCAAGAGAAGTGCCAGCAAGACTTGGAAGAAGTTAGAAGCTGCAAATGGAGTGAAAAGAATGCTTTTAAGGAAGGAGAAGAAGCTTCTCAAGCGGTTATAGGGAATCTCAAGCTATTTCCACTGAAAAACTTAGCTGACAAGTGGAAAATATGTTCAAAAATAGTCATCTAAGCATTGGCACATCACAGGACGCTAGCACGGCGTGCAGAAGTCCGCATGGCACGCTAGTATTCTAGACACGTCACGCTACAAAACAACGTGAACAGGAAAAGCACAAAGTTCAATGAAAAGCTAACACGTGAGGGTGGTTGTTGAAAAGGGGTGTTGGAGCATCTTGAGAGGGGAAAAAGGCTGATGCAAGGGATAAAATGAGCCTACTCAAGATTCTAAGGGAGTGGGCACTAAAGTAGGTGCAAACGTGTATGTGAAATTGTGAGGGGTGCAATTTTACTCCTATACAGCGTTGACATCTACTCAAGTAGTACCTATTGCAAAGGATACTCTTGAGGAAAATTTCCCTCAAGAAGTCCTTTTGAAGCATGAGATCTTAAGTCTACTAATTCTTCTCAAGAAAATGCATGTCTCGATGATGATTGGGGCTCCTTAGACTTTACAAAATCCTTCATTGGGGAATATAAAGTTGACTCGATCCACTTAGACATCCTGATAATATCATCCAAACCCGCTATCGAAGAAGGTTATTCTTTTGCATCGTGTGACAATGCAAACAACAATTGTAATGTCCTTAATGCTAATCCTCCCCCTTCTGAGGAAGATGATCACACCTCTATTAAAGAGGCTAATGTTGACAATCCTATCAAGAAGGATGATGGCGATCCCATACAAGACTATGATCCTCATTGCTAGAATAATGCTCTCTATGTAGATCCTCCTCCTCAAGATTTTCAAACACATTATGGCCTTGGTTTTAAACTTTCCTCTAAATATGGTTATGGACGTAAAGGTTGTGAGCATAAAAAACAAGTAATTTAGGTCCCTATATATTGTACACCTCATAAGCATAATTTGGGGCTTGGCTACTCGAATGAACAATCTAAACAAAAACAATGGTTGAATGTTGACATGATTTTGGCTCAAACTCATTCTCTTGAAGTGATTCATCCTCCATCATCTATTGTCTTTGTGTCTTCTATTGGAAACTTGTAGCCAATTAAATACAATTTCCACATAACCCAAAAGAGATATCTATGCATCTAAGTATTCAGAATCCACATGCAAGAGAATAGACAACATACCCATGAAACACAATATTTTCCATGGGAAACCCTTAAGAGGGAAAAACCCATCCTCCAAAAGCATCCATCTCTCATGTATTATTCATCAATAAAGATTACAATACATCTTCAAAGTCTCCATGAACACCATTGAAGCAACAAGCCCTCTCCAAGCAATCCATGTGAATAAGCATGCAACCACACATCCCATGCCATGCTTCAAGCCCTCACAAATGCTAACCAAAGCTAACCTTCCAATTGACCAACCTTAAACAACCACCTTTTTGGTTGCTTTTATAGAAGCAAGCTCCCACAAAACCACCAAGTGGTATTACACAAAACTATTGTTGGTATGTGGTGACTAATCATGCTATACTATATAGCCCATGGTATACTGTACACCCCGGCCCCCTGTCCTTGCCGGGGTCCAGGGCCGGGCTGGACCCCGGGCGGGGGTTTTGGGGTGGCAGCCCCCGAGAAAAATTTTCTTCCTACTTTTTTCGCGTGATCACCGAAAAAGGGAAAAATCAATGGAAAAAGAAAAATCTGATTTTGTAGAACCCTAAAATCTGGAAGCTTCTAAGCTTGGTAAAAATGGGGTTCGGATGGGTATTTCAGTATGATGAAAAATGAGATTATTCACAAGATTGTAATAGGTTTTTTACTGCATAATAAAAGTATTGGATGGCTAGGGTTTGGTGGATGTAGCCCGGATTGGGTGAACCACGTTAAATTCTCTATGTTATGATTTATTCTGTGTATATTTTAGTTTCTCTGTTCATTCTATAAAATCTACATTTAATTGTTAGATCTGCCATCTCTAACCCTAACAAGTGGTATCAGAGCGAGTTGTGTTTCGATTATCATCTGTAGGAAAGTCTCACAGCTGAGTGGGAGTCTCACGGTTGAGTGGGAGCAATGGCAGACGAGGGTAAGAAGGTTGAGAAGTTTAATGGGCAGAACTATCAATTATGGAAGATGCAGATGGAGGACTATCTCTATCAGAAGGATTTATGGCGGCCATTGGAAGGGAAAGCCAAGAAACCTGCAGCAATGTCAGATGAGGACTAGGAGATCTTGGATAGAAAGGCTCTTGGCAGTATTCATATGCCTGGCACAATCGGTGGCGTTTAATATTACAAAAGAAAGACAACTCAAGAGTTGATGGAAACCCTGGCGGTTATATGAAAAGCCTTCGCTTTGAATAAGGTATTTCTTATGAAGCGTTTATTTAATATGAAAATGGTAGAAGGTGGGTCAGTTACTAATCATTTGAATGAGTTTAATACGTCACTAGTCAATTAACTGTAAAAGTAAACTTTGATGAAAGCAGTTAGGCTCTTTTGATTCTGGTTTCTTTGCCCAAAAGCTGGAATAGCTTGGTAATGGTTGTTAGCACTTTTCGTTTAAAATACTGAAGTTTGATGATGTTGTTGGTGTTATTTTGAGCGAGAATTCGTAGGAAAAGCTCAGGTGGAACATCCACATCAGGTAGTGTTTTGAATGCAGAAAGCAGGGGCAGAACAAAGGAGAGAGGAAACAATTCTAAAAATCGTGGGAAGTCACGAGGAAAATTAAAGGACAAAAGGTCCCAATCCAAAGACAAGAGGGATTGCTGGTACTGTGGTAAGCCGGGTCATTTGAAGAAAGATTTTGGTCTCGGAAAAATAAAGATGGAGACAAAAAGGAAGGAAGCAAAGAGGAAAATGTGGTAAGTAATAAATCTGATGAGGATGCTTTGATTCTTTCCCTTGATAATGCTTGATGATTCTTGGGTGTTAGATTCAGGGGCTTCATTTCATGCTACCCCCCATAGAAGTTATTTTCTTGATTATGTCCAAGGGGATTTTGGGCTGGTTTATTTAGGAGATAACGAACCCTATCAGATTGTTGGAAATGGAAGAATCAAGATTAAGTTGCAAAATGGGAATCATTGGCTACTACATGAGGTAAGGCATGTTCCAAAATTAAGCAAAAATTTAATTTTAAAGGTAAGCAACTAGATGATGAAGGCTGTGGTTGTTACATTTAGTGATAAAATTAACTAGCTGGTCACAAGCGGTGCCTTAGTAGCAGCAAAAGGCTGCGTAGGAAAGTGTCCATCTTTGTACGTCATATTGTTCCTTCTACTTTTAATTATTAATGAAAAGGTCAATGTTCAAGAATAGTTGTTGCAGTTCAACAAGTAGAAGATCATGCAGTTGTTGTAGACTCTGAATCAGCACTGTGGCATAATAGACTTGGGCATATGAATGCAAAAAGGTATGAAAGTACTTCATTCAAATAATGTTTTACCAGGTCTAAAATGTGTTAATATGGATTTCTGTGAAAGTTGTGTGTATGGAAACAAAAGAGAGTAAGTTTTCTCAAGGATGGGAAGCAAAAGAAAGATTTATAGGGACAAATTGGAGCTATGCATTAATGACGTATGGGGACCCGCTCGCATCTTCTCTAAGGGTTTTTGTATTATGTTACATTCATTGATGATGCAACTAGAAAGGCATGGATTTATTTTTAGGCGTAACTGGATGTATTTGAACTTTCAAAAAATGGAGAAGCTTTGGTTGAGAATGCAGATGTGGTAAAAAGATAAAATGTCTCAGATCCATAATGGTGGTGAGTATTGCAAGAAAGAGTTTGAAGATTATTGTTCCTCTAATGGTATTCAGAGGCAAAAATAGTTCCATGACTCCACAAGAAAATGGAGTGGCCGAAATGCATGAATAGGACACAATGGAGCCGCAGTAACTTAATTATGAGATTGCATGTTGGGCTGCCTTTAAAATGTGGGAAGAGACTATAAACACTATTGTTTATTTAATTAATAGAGGTCCCTCTAATCCTATGGGTTGTGGTATTCCAAAGGAAGCATGGAAAGGTAAGAAGGTGAGTTATTCTTTTTTGAAAACCTTCGTTGTGAAGCATTTGCACATGTAGATTCGAAAATAGAACTAAAACTTGATGCAAAATCAAAAAATGTGTATTTGTTGGATATGGCATTGATGATTTGGTTATAGGCTTTGGGATTTTGAAAATCAAAAAATTGTGAGAAGCAGGGATGTCATATTCAATGAGAAAGTGTTGTACAAAGATCTGTTGCTTCAGCATGAGAAGAAAGAAAAGATTATGTAGTGTTGGATGATACTCCAAACAATGATGTTTCAGTGGTTCCTCATGCTAGGCAACAACAACAACAACAAATACCACAAACTCATGTTAGACGATCTTCAAGGATAAGTAGACCTCCAGAAAGATTCTCTCCCTCTTTGTATACTATTTTGTTAACTGATGCCGGTGAACCAGAATATTATGATGAAGCTATTCAGGTGGATACCAAGGTTCAGTGGGAGCATGGAATGGAAGAAGAAATGGACTCCTTGTTGAAAATAGACTTGGGATTTATGCAAGTTGCCCTGCAGGTAAAAAGGCTTTACCAAACAAATGGATTTAAGGCGAAAGAGGAGGATGGAGGTAAGAAAAGATTTAAAGGTAGATTAGTTGTAAAGGGATTTGCACAGAAAAAGGGTATTGATTTTGATGAGATTTTTTCCCCTGTTGTTAAAATGACTTTATTCGTATTGTTTTAAGTATTGTACTGCTGAAGATTTGCATTTAGAACAGCTTGATGTTAAAATAGCCTTTCTCCATGGTGATTTGGAAGAGGAAATATATATGGAACAGCCACAAGGATTTGAGGTCAAAGGTAAGGAGAAACTAGTGTGCAGATTGAAGAAAAGTTTATATGGCTTGAAGCAAGACCCTCGGCAATGGTATTTGAAATTTGATAGTTTTATGGCTGAGCAAGGCTACAATAGGTGTAATTCGACCATTGTGTTTATTTTAAGAGGTTGGATAATGATAGCTACATTATTTTTTGTTTATATGTTGATGATATGCTTGTACGGGTCTAACATGGACCACATAAGAGAGTTGAAACAACAGTTTGCTATGAAGGATTTGGGGCAGCAAAACAAATCCTTGGTATGAAAATCGAGATAGGAAAACGGAGAAAATTATTTTTATCTCAGCTAATTATGTTGAAAAGGTGTTGCAGATATTTCATATGGAGAATGCAAAAGCTGTCAGCACACCTTTGCCTAGTCATGTCAAATTGACTAAGGATATGTGTCCAAACACACAAGAGGAGGAAGAAAAAATGTCCAAGGTACCATATGCTTCAGTTGTAGGTAGTTTGATGTATGCCATGGTATGCACAAGACCAGATATTGCACATGATGTAGGAGTTGTTAGCAATTATTTGAGTCATCCCAGAGTTGAGCATTGGAATGCAGTAAAATAGATTCTCAGGTATTTGAGAGGTACATCCAATAATTGTTTATGTTTTGGGGGCTCTAATACTAATTTAAAAGGCTATGTTGACTCAAATTTAGCAGGGGATATAGATACCAAGCAGAGTACCACAGGTTATGTATTTACAGTTGGTGGGACAACAGTGAGTTGGATTTCTCGATTGTAGAAGGTGGTTGCTTTATCCACCACAGAGGCAGAGTATGTTGCTGCAATAGAGGCGGCAAAGGAGATGATATGGCTGCAACTTTTCATGGATGAGTTGGGCAAACAATAGGCTAAAAATTACTTGTTTACAGACAGCCAAAGTGCTATACATCTTGCAAAGAATTCTGCTATGCATTCTAAAACAAAACACATCTAGTTGAGATATCATTTCATTCGGTCAATGTTGGAGGATGGACAGGTTAAGCTGGACAAGATACATATAGATTTCAATCCAGCGGATATGTTTACGAAGGCAGTGACAAGGGAGAAGTTGAGCTCCTCTTCAGCTTCGGTTGGTCTTCAAGGTTGAATTCAAGTATAACAGAGCAGCAAGGTCCAAGGAACTTATTTCCAGTGGGAGCTGTAATTGCAACAGTGTCGTCCAGGATCAGTCTCCAAGTGGGAGATTGTGGTGGTGTGGAGCCTAATTAGTCTCCAAGTGGGAGATTGTTGGTATGTGGCGACTAATCATGCTATACTGTATAGCCCATGGTATACTGTACACCCCGACCCCCTATCCTTGCCAAGGTCTGGTCGCTGGGCCCCGGTAGGGTTCGGGCGGTAGCCCCCGAGAAAAAATTTCTTCCTACTTTTTTTGCGTGATCACCGAAAAAGGGAAAAATCCAATTTTGTAGAACCCTAAAATCTGGAAGCTTCTAAGCTTGGTAAAAAGGGGGTTCAGATGGGTATTTCAGTATGATGAAAAACGAGATTATTCGCAAGATTGTAATAGGTTTTTTACTGGATAATAAAAGTATTGGATGGCTGCGGTTTGGTGGATGTAGCCCGGATTGGGTGAACCACGTTAAATTCTCTGTGTTATGATTTATTCTGTGTATGTTTTAGTTTCTCTATTCATTATATAAAATCTGCATTTAATTGTTAGATCTGCCATCTCTAACCCTAACAACTATGTGACTAAAACCATGAGATTACAAAACCATATCCCCTTATTTAATATTGGGTACTTTATTTATTATTTTTCCCCAATACTAAATAATTACATTTTTACAACTTAACTTATGTCCCAATGTTACATGCAGCATTAAGTGGCCCCAAGAATAATTAAATTAAATACATTATTGCAAGGTGTACAACAAAAAATTTCCTAACATTCTCCCACTTGTTGTAGAGATTTCATAAGGGGAACAAGTAACCTCAAAACATGAATCAAATGAACAATCCATATAGCCACATATACCATCATGGAATGAAAGTGCTCCATGTGCTCCATCAAAGATACTTGCAACAAGAATCAAAGTGACCACCATCCCAAGCATGAATGCTCTTGTCCTCCATCATTCCAATGCACAAAGATAAGAATCCATCCAATAGAGAAGCCACACAATCTATCACAACAAAGCATAAGTCCTACTCAACTGATATCCCAAACACAAATACTCAATCCAAAGGTATCAATATGCACTAGTAGCTGTCAAGATACACAAACCCAAAGCTGAAATAACACCCACAACAAGTGCTAATACATCCAAATATCCATACCTCCAAGGTATACTAAACATATCAAACTCATGCCATAAACATATGCACCCATAAACCACAATCATAAACTCCATGTGCAAAACTTGTTAGAGAATGACATACACATCCAAGAGCTCCCACTGGATGGGTAATTAAAATCTTAAAAAGATCAAGGCATACCAAGTCTACCAATAGAATCATATAGAAAGTGTAAACAACATCATGTAGAATGAAGGAATCATCCACAATGATATGCAAACCTGTAAATCAATAACTTGTAAGAACAACTCTCACCACAAGTCTCCATAGCTCTCCCAAGTTCTCCACACCCAACAAATGAAAAAGATAAAGGAACCTTCATGTCATCACCCAAGAACATAATTGAAAACACATGACCACAAGCTAGTGATCACAATAGCTCCAACCAAACCTCAAACCAATGTAATGTGAAACCCAACATCCAAGAAGATAACCAAGACCAAAAGAGAGAAAATCTACACATCATATACCTATATAAAAATCTCCTACATACACCTCTAAATTCCAACTGTGTCAAGTATGATCTCCTCCACAACACCCCAAAATAAAATCCATGACAACACCCAACCGTTCAATCACCAAGATCAAACATAACATATGTATCATGTTATCAACATGGATGTAAGCCTCTTGTAACCAAAAAAGATCAAACTAAATCCATTCCCAATGAAGGAAATAAGCCCAATACATCTCCTAAACTCAACATCAATGAATGTAATCACAATACATAAGGAGATAAACATGCCAACACTCCTCAAATGAACCCTCCAAAACCATATATCCATAGCTCAAGATCCATATGCATGAGAAGATAAAGCATAAAACATAAAGCACTTGAAAGTAACAATGAGAAATACCTCTCAAGTGAAACCACCGAGAAAACAAAGAGTGGGGAATGAGAATGCTCCTCCAAGACATCCAATTCATCATGACTCATCCAAGAACACTCTCCTCATAGGTCCATGTTGAACTCACGTCCAACCAAGGTGTAGGCTCCTCGGAATTCTTGCTAAAATCTCATCAAGAGTAACCATCTCAACCCATGTATCTAATCACAAGAGAACTCGAGCCTCACTTATGTCTCCAAGTATCCATGAGTACCTGTAACCAACCAATCCATGCCAAACTCCAAATGCAACATAGCACCATCATGAAATAATCAAGCAAATGATAGGTGTACCCAATACCAAGAGAACCATACAAGATCAATTTCAAAGCTCCAATCATTAATCAGGAACATAAACACGACAACATAATCTAACCATATCCTACTAGGAGATCTCATACAACAATGTATACATCTTGGTCTCAAGATAACAAGTACCATGCCAAAACTCTAACATATGATCAAGATTAAACCATGACATAATAACAAAACACTCTAAACCAAGAAAACATATGTAATCAATATGAATAAAACCATCCCTTGTCAATGAAACCAAAGATGCCAATGAACCATCGCTACGTAAAAGTAGAAACCAAGAGTCCATCTATGACACCAACAATCACTGCAGAAGACCATCCACCATCAAATGGTGAATCCACATCACTGCAAACAACTCCCACTAAACTGTGATACCGAGTCACACATGGCATCGTGACAACTATCCTCTCCATGAAGATCATTCAGGTCTACACACAACTAAACTGTCAGTAGCATAACAAGTAGAACCAAAATCCCCAAGCCAAGAAGATACCTACAACTGTCAAACCATCATAAACATATCTAACACTTTCAATCCATCACTATCAAAATCTCCCACTGAAAATTATAATCAAGCTATCCATGACATCATGATAAACCACATGCTACAAGTCCCAAAAACAACTGTCTAGGTACTATAAGAAACATTCATCCTCTCATCTTTAAACACACATACCAATGTACAAATGACCAAGAATAAGGACAACTATCAAAGTCTACAAAAACAAGGAATCAAACCTGGTGAATAAAGATAATCCACAACCAATCCATCCCACTGCAAGTAAACGAGTAGCTAATCCACAACCTACATGACTTGTAGATCCAATCATTGAAACATGCAAACTCATCATAACATCAGTAAACTACAAACTAAGATATCTAAGAGAATAACCATACAAACCAAATGACTCAAACACCAAATCAACCTCTAATCTGATTTCCAAACATATCCATATTCAAGTACCAAAGTTAAGGAACCAAACACACCACCACAATGCACCTGCATAAACCATCATGAGATGCCAAAATATCTAATGAACAAGAAACATCCATGACACCATGATCACCGCCAAATGTACCAATAACTCAACCCAACCGTGTCCACATATTTGCATAACATAGTCAACTACATAGGTCTCACATCATGACTATACTTGGTAATACCATCTCATCTCCTCAACATGACATCAAAACTAGCAAACCAAGTGACTAAACCAAGCCACCAAAACTAAACATGCATCAACATTGAAATATCAATGGGAAAAGACAACCCTTGTCCAATTCATAAATGCAACATGTAAGTTTAGACCATCTACAACATTGCACAACTTGTAGATACAAGAATGCAACATACAAATCTAACCATATACTGATAACCATGTAAAATGAGAGAATAATTTGAGATGTACAACTGAGCATACAATGAATTCAACATCAAATCTCCAAGATCCGATCATCCATAAACTCATAGTATCACCATGGTCAAAGTAACCCATCAACATCTCAGATAAGGAAAAAAACAAATAAACCATGCCAAAATAACTCCAAACCTGATCCACTATGTATTTCTCTGAACAAGCTTTCCATCGACTATTTGAAGTCCAAAATTTGACTCTATATGCACCCGATATCACCTCTCGAAGATCAAAAAAAACACCTGACTTCTAGCTAACAAAACACTATCAAACTATAAAATATCATAAAATCATTGTCACCACATTGTAGAGCACTGAGTCAGCTTTCCAATGAGTCCAAAAAGTCGAAAACCGGACACCCCGGGCGAAAGTTATGCCCCTCAAAAGAAAAACAACAGTTTTCACCTGAGGCAAAAAAAATTTAGCCACCCCTGGTGGTTGGGCGGTGGCCCCACCTAGGTGGCGCCACTCCTTGGGTGGTGGACCCAAAATGAAATTTCAATTTATTTTAATTTCCATTCAATAAAAAAAATCCCTCAGGCTTTATGCATGAAACGACAGACTTTAAATAGGCGAAAGAATTTAATAAATTTTTTTTTTTTGTTTTAAAAAATTCAAACCCCAAGCCGGCCAACTGTTGCCAACAACAGTACCTGCTAGTACCGTCGGTAGCGGGTACCATTGGTACCATTGCTTGCAGTACAATGCAATAGTGGGGGGGTCTGACCCCCCACCAAAAAAAACTTTTATATTTTCTTTTAATTTTTTTCCATAAATTTTTTTTTCATTAAGCCTTTTCTATTTCTTTTTTTTTTTGCGTTACAAAAATTTTAATGGCAACAAGCAAAAAAAAAATTCTTCTTCAATTTTTTATTTTTTCGAATAAAATATTTGACGCCCGTACAATGCAAAAATGGGGATTTTACAAAAAAAACTGCATTTTTTCCACTTCTCCAATATAGGTTGAGTTATGTATCAAAATTTGTCTCTCGGCTAGCCTAGATCCAACCATGAGG
This sequence comes from Sequoia sempervirens, assembly GCA_007258455.2. Lineage (NCBI taxonomy): Eukaryota > Viridiplantae > Streptophyta > Pinopsida > Cupressales > Cupressaceae > Sequoia > Sequoia sempervirens. The sequence goes on along the minus strand of VDFB02058242.1, from coordinate 712,748,605 downwards.
TTTGTTTTGGGCCAGGAGATCATTTATGAAAGCTCACCCCCAAAACCCCCATTTGAATACAAAACCAAGAAACCCATTTCACCCAAAATTTCTCACACCCCAAATCTGTAAACAACCCATCAAAACAGCAAACCCAAAACCTTCAGATCTACAAAAATAACCTGCAAAGCCCTCATATCTTGCATGTCTTTTATTCTTACATGCAATGCATAGATTCAAACCTAAACAAGTATTTTCACAACCAAGGATTATACAACCACACCATGGCTTTGATACCACTTGTTGGAAACTTGCAGCCAATTAAAGATAATTTCCACATAACCCAAAAGAGATATCTATGCATCTAAGTATTCAGAATCCACATGCAAGAGAATAGACAACATACCCATGAAAATATGACACAAGATATACCCTGGGAAGCCCTTAAGAGGGAAAAACCCAACCTCCAAAAGCATTCATCTCTCATGTATTATTCAGCAATAAAGATTACAATACATCTTCAGAGTCTCCATGAACACCATTGAAGCAACAAGCCCTCTCCAAGCAATCCATGCGAACAAGCATGCAATCACATATCCCATGACATGCTTCAAACCCTCACAAATGCTAACCAGAGCTAACCTGCCAATTGACCAACCTTAAAAAACTACCTTCATGGTTGCTTTTATAGAAGCGAGCTCCCACAAAACCACCAAGTGGTATTACACAAAACTATGTGACTAAAACCATGAGATTACAAAACCATGTCCCCTTATTTAATATTGGGTACTTTATTTATTATTTTTCCCCAATATTAAATAATTACATTTTTACAACTTAACTTATGTCCCAATGTTACATGCAACATTAAGTGGCCCCAAGAATAATTAAATTAAATACATTATTGCAAGGTGTACAACACACTTTTTCCTAACATCTTCTTGTGAGAAGTCAAACTTTTCTCCACAAGAGAAAGGGTTGCTTCCTACGCCTCATTCTTTGTCTAAGCAAGAGCGTATTTTGTTGAGGCTTCTTAAATCCCACTTAATTACTCTTCCTCCTTCTACACATAATAAATTTCATAAGCATGATAAAGAAAAACATTCTTTCTATGCATACCATCAAGTGCTTGGCCATTCCACTAGTGAATGTAAGGCCTTGAAGGATAAAATACAACTTCTTGATTCTAGTGGCATCACTCTTCCAAATGTTGATGTACCCATCTCTTCTTCACATGACAAGTGATATTGAGTTCTACCTCTATCCTATCTATTCTAAGCATCTTCTCATGAGATTCTTACACCTCCCACCTATTGTGTTGTTGCCTGTTATGTGGAATTTATAGCTTTAATTGCTCATTTCCATTCATGGTTGTACACTATTGTGTGCAACCATACTCTTTCTGTGGTAGTGACACAATAGTATCTTGCATGATTCTCCTCCCCTATATGTTGGGGTAAGTGATAACTTTTTCTAGAGATGTACGTCCTCCTTCAAGACCCCTTCTCTTCTCTATAGCTTTCAATTGGAGTGTTCCTTTGAATGGTCCCCTTGGTGTCTTGAATGGTTCCCTACCAAAGGAACCCCCTTTGAAAGCCTTCTTCTCAAGAGAATTCTCAAGTGTCTTGCAATATCTAATATTTGATGTCACTGTGTCTAGATTGGGGGTAGCCCAACTAGAACTATCTTATATCCTCATGTCTAGCTTAGGGTTAGCTTGACTAGACCTATCTTTTCTATGACTATCCTATAATGCAATTTATAGCAACCACAAGATTATCTGATTATTCTTGCTCTGTAGAACCAAGAACCTGTTGAGCTCCTTTGCATCAAGATTTCTTGGCAAGACAAATCACCTCATCAAGATTTCCTTACAAGACTGAGAACTTGTAAGGATATTTCACATCAAACTTTGCAAGACCGAGAATCTATAGAGATCTTTCATGTTAGGATTTTACAGGACCAAGAACTTGTGAAGCTCCCTCTTTGCAGGACCAAGAACTTGTAGAGCCCATCTTAAATTATGTAGGATTGAGAACCTATAGAACGCATGACAAAATTTGTAGGATTGTGAACTTGTAAAGTCATCTCTCTTCTCTCTTAGCTCAATTTTATGTATACACTGGATCAAAGACTTGCATCTTCTTCATCTTGAGTATATACTTCTTTCTCTCATTGGCATTGGTTGCTTCCCCACATTCTATATGCAGTCTTCTCTTGAAGCAATCAATCCTTACATTCTTCTCTCCATTTAAGAATTCCTCTGTGTTATTTCCTAATATGGAGACAACGCATAGTACCAAGACAACCTTCTACATCAAGGTCTCTTTCACTTTGCTGACTCAAATCCTTTATTTTGTTATGTTCTTTTGTGTGTGTGTTATTCATGTATATATTCTAACCCTTTGGTGTAATGGAATTTTATGTTTTAACCTTGTTGTCATCTGTAGATCTTCCTTGTCTAATGCATTTTTTTTGTAGGTCTTTAGCATGGGGCATGCTTCCTTGGTTTGAAGAGTTGTTTACTTCCTCTGTAGTATCCTTTTGGAATCATGATATTATTTATGTTTAGTAGTGATGCAGGAGCATCTAGTGGTGTGAGGGCAATCTTGCATCACCCAAAAAGATGCTTTCCATTTTTGTTCCTGTTGTTTTTTTTTGTAGATGTTTTTGCATTTTTGGATACCCTTTTCGTCGAACAAGAGTTTCCAACTTTCAGAACTGCTTTTCTGCTTTTTCTGCTCAACTGCTATTTTTAGCAAGTGTGAATTTTAAGGCATGGGAAGACAAAAATTTATGGGAAGGTTCAGGATGGAAAAAGGAGCAGTTTGGCGAAAGAATCAGGTCAAGATCATTCATGGTTTGAAAGTTATTCAAGTTCCAGTTTCTGCTTTTTGTCCTAAAAAACCTTCTGAGTCTAGTTTGAGGCACTAAACAGTTCCGGATGGGCCCGAAAATTTGCGAAAATCCCAAAGTAGTCTATTGTAGGCCTACTTTGTAGAAAATTGTCTTTTCGAGAGCTTTCTGAAAAGGTATTATCATTGAAGATCCGACAGTCGGATTAAAAGTTATGGCTTTCAGAAGTTGGTGCATATTTTAGAAATGTGCTAATTTTCGAATGTGAATTTAAATTTGAATTTCAAATTGTAATTTTGGCGCCAAACCGCCAAAAATCTGATCTTGAATGTTGTCTTTGGTTCCAAACCGAAATGGGTCTATTTATGGGCTAGTTTCTGATTTTTGAGTAACTTTTTGGGGAAAAGAGTTCGCATGTGCGAAAGGGGAATCTGGGTGATTTTTCTGTAATTCTGTAATTTTTCCTGAAACTTCTGTAGTTTCCATGTATCTCAGAGTTTGAGGATTTGAGATCCTCTGCATGTAATATTTTCATTATTGAATAATAATAAAGTTTGCTAGTTGTGTGCATTTTTTTTGTGTCTTGGGTTTGCTCCCTCATCAGGTGGTATCAGAGCGGGTTTTCTTGAGCATGTGAACAGATCACCGATCGTGAGGCAGTTCGCACCAGGACCATGGTTGTGGGTTCAAGATATTCAAGATGCCTCCAAGAGTGATTCCTAGTAGGTGTGGTGGTGCCAGAGGTGGTAGAGGTGGCAGAAATGCTTGGTGGAAAGAGATCCATTGGTGGTCGAGGGTTTCAAAGCCCTCCAAGACAGATTGATGCATTGCAGAACAAATGAGAAGAGGGTTAGACCCGGGAAGGAGAGGAGAAAGCGAGGATGAAGAAGAGGTGGAAGATACAGATATAGAAGAGGAAGAAGAAGCTATTGATCGAGATCAAATGCGCTGATTAGGGCCATTTCGAAGATCGGAAAAAGACCCAGAATAGAAGTCCCCAGTTATTCCGAAGTCTGAACCTAAAAGAGTTGATCGACCGGATCAATGAGCTAGAAGAATATTTTGAGTATGAGTAAGTAGAGGACCCAGATCGGGTTAAGTTTGCAAAAATGAAGTGAAGGGCCATGCCAATATTGGTGGAAAGAGGTCCAGTTGGAGAAAAATCAAAGAGGAAAAGGAAAGATCAACGTTGGGATCGCATGGTGGAGAAACCGAAGAAGCAGTTCATACCAGACTCACGAGTTAGATCTGGCGAAGAAATTCAAGGGTTGAAGCAAGGAAGTAGATCCGTGAAAGAATACACAGAAGATTTTCACAAGATGATCATCAGAACGGGCCATGCAGAAGCCAACAAGGAGAAGGTAGCCCGTTATCTTAATGGGTTATGGTCGAGCATTCAAGAGGAGCTAAGCCTGGTCAGAATGACTACCATTGAGGAGGCATACTAGTTTTCTCTGAAAGTTGAGGAGAAGCTAAACAAAAGATTTGACAGCAAGCAAAAAGGCGAGGAGGTCAAAGCGGAAGGGTAGTGGAAGATCTTTTGGAAGCCGAAATGAGGATGAAAGGAAAAATGAAGATGTGGGTACTAGTCGAAGCCAGAGGAATGATAACTTCTATCGCCTGATCAAAATAGTGGTGATCAAAGAGGTAGAAGACGAGAAGATCTGGGCCGGACTGGAGAGGTGGTTTTAGAGGAACTTGTTTCCATTGTGGTGAAGAAGGGCATCGAGCCTATGAATGTCCACAACACCAAGGAAGGACAGACAGAAGGCCAGAAGGTCATGGAAGGGTTGTACATGCAAATGAGGAGGCTCAATCCGAGCATTCAGATGATGCTGAAAGGGGAGAAGCCCTAGTGGTTAGAAGAGCCTTGGTGACTGAAGAGAAAGAGCCAGAACAGAGGAAGAATCTGTTCCGCACAAGGTGCAAGTGCGAAGACAAATGTTGTGAGGTCATTATTGACAGTGGGAGCACTGATAATCTGGTGTCAGAAGAGATGGTTACGAAGTTGAAGCTAAAAGGGAAAGGCATCCACATCCATATCGGATTGCCTGGTTGCAGAAAGACCACAAAGTTCTGGTCAATGAGCAGTGCATGGTGAAGTTCAAGATTGGAAGCTATCGTGATGAGGTACTTTGTGATATCATCCCCATGGATGCATGTCACATGTTGTTGGGGAGGTCATGGCAGTTTGATAGGCGAACTATACATGATGGCCATGCAAACACTTATTCCCTGATGAAGGATGGAGTCTGTCATAAATTGAAACCCCTGAAGAAGGACGAAGAAAAGGTATGCAGTAGTGCTAGAATTTGTTTTGTTAATGGAAGAAAAAATTTAGAAGGCATGAAGCATGAGCGTATGCGTTATGCATTGATTCCTAGACTGGAAAAGGAAGATAGTGAGAAGGTGCTAGTAGAAGTTTCTGGACTATTGGATGAGTTTCAAGAGATTATTTCTAATAACATTCCTGAGGGTTTACCACCGATGAGGAAGATCAGTCATCAGATTGACTTGATCCCTAGAGCCAGTTTGCCAAATAAGGCAGCTCATAGAATGACTCTTGCAAAAAATGAGGAGTTAAACAGACAAGTTCAGGATTTGTTGAGGAAGGGTTTGATTCGAGAGAGTCTGAGCCCATGTGCAGTACCTGCAGTACTAGCACCAAAGAAGGATGGGGAGTGGAGGATGTGTACAGACTTCTGAGCCATAAATAAGATAACAATCAAGTACAGATTTCCTTTGCCAAGGATGGATGACCTGATGGACTGTTTGAGTGGAGCATAGTACTTCACAAAGATTGATCTGAAGAGCGGATATCAGCAGATCCGGATTCGCGGGGGAGATGAATGGAAGATTGCCTTCAAGACCAAAGAGGGTCTGTACGAGTGGTTAGTCATACCCTTTGGGCTAACCAATGCACCGAGCACATTCATGCGGCTCATGAACGGGATACTGAAAGAGTTTCTGGGGAATTTTGTTATTGTTTACTTAGATGATATTTTAATATTTAGTAAGTCCCTGGGTGAGCATTTGATGCATATTCGTAGAGTCTTTGAAAAGTTGAGAAGAGAAATTGTTGATTAATCTGAAGAAGTGTAGTTTTGTGAAGGAGTTAGTGTACTTGGGGTTTGTTGTCTCGGTAGAAGGTCTCAAGATGGACCCAGAGAAGGTGAAGGCTATTCTAGAATGGCCTACCCCAAGAACTGCTACTGAGGTGAGATCTTTCCATGGTTTGGCTAGTTTTTACAGAAAGTTCATTAGAATCTTTAGTAGTATTTGTGCACCCCTAACTGAAACAATGAGAGGGGATAGAAAAGAGTTCAAGTGGAGCACTGGAGCAGCGAAGAGTTTTGACCTGTTGAAGCAGAAGGTGATAGAGCAACCAGTTTTAGCCCTCCTGGATTTCAATAAGGTGTTTTAGGTGGATTGTGATGCCAGCGGTTGTGCCATTGGAGCAGTGATGAGCCAAGAAGGTAAGCCCATTGCCTATTTCAGTGAAAATCTAAATGATGCAAAGAGGAAGTATTCTGTATATGATCAGGAATTTTATGCAATAGTTCAATCATTAAAGAAATGGAGACATTATCTATTGCCAAAGGAGTTTGTTTTGTTTATTGATCATCAAGCATTACAGTACCTAAGTAGTTAGGGAAAATTAAATCAGAAGCATATGAAATGGGTAGAATTTTTGCAAATTTATACCTTTGTTTTAAAGCATAGGAGTGGGAAGTCGAATAGGGTTGCAAATGCCTTAAGTAGGAGGCAAACATCGTTGACAGAGATGCAGATTGAAGTGGTTGGGTTCAATGAACTCAAGAAATTGTACCCTAAAGATCCTGATTTTGCAGAAGCTTGGAAAGCTTGCAAGGAGCCTATTACAGTTGATAGGACGAAGTGGTTGGATTTCATAATCCAGGATGGCATGTTGTTTAAGGGAAGTCAATTGTGTATTCCAAAGAGTTCCATGAGGGAGAACCTGATAAAGGAGAAGCATAGTGGAAGAATGGCAGGATATTTTGGTCGGGATAAGACCATTTCCATTATCAGTGAGCATTATTATTGGCCTCATTTATCACAGGATGTGAAGAAGTTTGTGCAGAGTTGCAGGGTGTGTCAGATGGCTAAAAGAGTGAGCCAAAATACTAGGTTGTATCAACCCTTACCTATACCAGAGAGGCCGTGGGAGGATATAAGTATGGACTTTGTTCTTTGTTTGCCAAGGACACAGAGAGGGAATGACTCAGTATTTGTGGTAGTTGATAGGTTTTCGAAGATGGCACATTTCATCCCATGCCAGAAGACCCATGATGCAGTCCACATTGCTGACTTGTTCTTTAGAGAAGTGGTGAGACTACATGGTCTGCCAAAAATTATAGTCTCAGATCGTGATACCAAGTTCGGTGGGATACTTTTGGAGGACTTTGTCGAAAAAGTTGAAGATGAGTTGAAGTTCTTTGCACACCATCCACAAACCGATGGGCAGACGAGGTTGTGAACAAGTCTAGGTAACCTACTGAGATGCTTGGTAGGAGATAAACCCAAGGGATGGGACTTGATCTTACCCCAGGTAATTTTCTTACAACAATTCTGTCAACGAAGCACTGGTAGATCACCATTCCAGATTGTGTATGGAGGTAGTCCCAAGACCGCTCTAGAATTGAGGAAGATGGACCAAGAGAAGAAGACAAGTGTTGAAGCCAAAGACTTTGCAGAGCACATCAAGCATATACATGAGAAGGTAAGAGAACATATTAACAAGATGAATATGTAGTATAAGACTAAGGCAGATCAAAAGAGGAGGTATAAGGAGTTTCAAATTGGTGATGAAGTGATGGTCCACTTGAGGAAAGAAAGGTTTCCAGTGGGAACGATAACAAACTGAAGATGAAGAAGTTGGTCCCTGTAAAATTTTGAAGAGGCATGATTCAGGGAATGCATATGAGGTAGAGTTGCCAGATGGATTCAACATTTCCCCTGTGTTCAATATTTCAGATTTGATAGAGTATCATGAAGGTGGCGCAGAGGAAACACCAACAATAGAACAGTTTGGCATTCCAGCACCTACTTCAGAGAAGGAGGAGATTGAAGAAATCCTAGATAGCCGTGTGGGAAGGAGTACCAGAAACAGGCAGTATGAAGAATATCTGGTAAAATGGAAAGGAAGGCCTATGGAAGATTCTTCTTGGTTGTCTAAGGCAGAGGTTGACCGTTTGGGTTTTCCTCAACCATCTGAGACATGACGGGGTCACTTCTCAAATTACCCTGGGTGTCTGATGTAGGAGCATCCAGTGGTGTGAGGGTAATCTTGCATCACCCAAAAAGATGCTTTCCATTTTTGTTCCTGTTGTTTTCTTTTTGTAGATTTTTTTGCATTTATGGATACCCTTTTCGTCGAATAAGAGTTTCCAACTTTCAGAACTACTTTTCTACTTTTTCTGCTCAACTGTTATTTTTAGCAAGTGTGAATTTTAAGGCGTGGGAAGACAAAAATTTATGGGAAGGTTCATGATGGAAAAAGGAGCAGTTTGGCGAAAGAATCGGATCAAGATCATTCACGGTTTGAAAGTTATTCAAGTTCCAGTTTCTGCTTTTTGCCCTAAAAAACCTTCCGAGTCTAGTTTGAGGCACTAAACAGTTCCAGATGGACCCGAAAATTTGCAAAAATCCCAAAGTAGTTTGCCATAGGCCTACTTTGTAGAAAATTGTCTTTTCAAGAGCTTTCCGAAAAGGTATTATCATTGAAGATCTAATGGTCAGATTAAAAGTTATGGCTTCCGGAAGTTGGTGAATATTTTAGAAATGTGCTAATTTTCAAATGTGAATTTAAATTTGAATTTCAAATTGTAATTTTGGCGCCAAACCGCCAAAAATCTGATCTCGAATGTTGTCTTTGGTTCCAAACTGAAATGGGTCTATTTATGGGCTAGTTTCTAATTTTTGAGTAACTTTTTGGGGAAAAGAGTTTGCATGCTGCGAAAGGGGAATTTGGGTGATTTTTCTGTAATTCTGCAATTTTTCCTGAAACTTCTGTAGCTTGCATGTATCTCAGAGCTTGAGGATTTGAGATCCTCTACATGTAAGATTTTCATTATTGAATAATAATAATGTTTGCTAGTTGTGTGGATTTTTTTTTGTGTCTCGGGTTTGCTCCCTCGTCAAGTAGATTTCCTTTAGTGTGCATATTAGTGTAGATTCATATGCCCGCTAAAGCGGGGGAAAAATGTACTGTCGTAAAATTGCACCCCTTGCAATTTCACATATATTTTTGTATCCAATTTAGTGTCCACTCCATTAGCATTTTTATAGGCTCATTTTAGCCCTTTCATCAATATTTTTCCCCTCTAAAGATGCTCAGGACCCCTTTCTAGTAGCTACCTTCACACGTCAACCTTGCGTCAAACCTTGTGCTTTTCTCATTCTCGTCATTGTGTAGCATGATATGTTCAAACACTAGTGTGCTGCACAGGCATTCACATGTCACACAAACATCTGTGTGTCGCGCTAGCATCCCATGACATTTCAACATTCAAACAGTCATTCTCAAACCTTTTTCCACTTGTCACTTATCTTTTGTCAATGGTAACATCTGAAGACACCCTGTAATAGCTCGAGAAGCTCCTTTTCCCTCATATTCTCTATTTAAAAGTGGATTTTTCAATCCATTTGGTCTTATTGGCTTCTCTCTTGGAAATTTTCTTGTCTTGCTCTTGTTATCTTTCTTGTGTAGCTCTCTAAAACTTGTTACAACAACACTCTCACATTCTTACAACATTGTCCATAACTCTCTTGGCTCTCATATCCTTTTTTCTCTCTCTCTCTAAATATCTCTTTTGGGCTTCATCAAGACTTGTAGGAGATATCTATCTACTTATCTTGTGTCTTTGAGAATCTTGGGATTTCTCACATCCCTTGTCTATACATATTATCATCTTTTCTATTTATGTTTATGCCTATCTATTTTGTGATACGGGGTCTCCTCCATAGCGGGTTTTCTTTTATCAGTCATTTGGTACTTTGTGTCTTTACATTCTTTATCTCTATCTAGTTGTTGTGGAGGTGGAAACGCCAAAATAAGGACTTGACTAAGGTAAGTCTCAAAACAGCCCCAACATTTTTCCTCGGTCTTATGTGTGCAGGTATTGAAGATATTCATTTGTTGGAAGCTTCATTGCTTGGGTTGTTGTGAGCATTTTCTTTCTCCTCTTTAGTCTTATCATCCACATTTTATTTGAGCTATCTTTTACTTAGTTTACTTTATTTTACTCTTTGTTATTTTCCCACACTTTAATAATTCTTAGCGGTTAGAATAGAAGTAGTCATAAAGCTATTTTTTGAGATATTCTCAGTTTCTAGTCTATACAAGACACTAGCACGCCTCTAGTATGCCAGTGCATCATGCTATCATTTGTGTTTGTTGCTTCCATCCTTTGGTCAAGATCTTGTTAGTTTGTCCATAAAGCCTCTGTTACCTAATCATTTTGATTCTAAAACTCTCACTCTATTCCTTGAGGTAGTCTGAGGTAGTTTAGGGTAGTTCATTCCCTAGGAATCTCTTGAGAACAAAGAGACTCTTGAGCAACGAATCCCCCTTCTCTACAACTCCATTTGATGCTTTAAAATTTTTAAAAAAAATTATTCAACTGTTTCAAAGTTCCATTAACTTACCAAAACCAAATATTGTTAAAATTAAATATATACCTTCAATTTTATTTTGGTAATTATACCAATAATTCAAACCATAGCATAAATAGTGAGATTGGGAAACCTCTATAAACTTTCCAATCTGAGACTTAAAAACCTAAAACATACATTTACAAATATTCAGATATGCACTTAGCCAAAAATCAATCAATTTGAGAACAATCAATCAATCAAATCAAAAGAAAACAAATGGACAATGAAATTAAAAATGAAAACCAACTTGTATTTACAAATGGAAATGAAAAATCAAGTGATGGTATCATTATTTTAAAAATATCATGAATTAGATGTGAGTTAGTTTTGATTAGGAATTAGTTCTTGTTATATTATTTAATAATTTTATAAACTATCTGTAATTTCAATATAGAATTAACATTTATTCTTTTTTAATGTAATTTAATTCTTGAGGATTGTAAACTATATATCACATTGGAATATTTTGGAATAAACAACTAGAACAATAGAGACAATTATGATTCACAATCAACTTAAAAAAAATTAATATCTTTCAAACTCCCTTAAAAAACTTATTCAACCTTAAATTATAAAATATAATATCATAGTCAAATAATCAAGTTAAAATTAATTGTAGTTTAGATTATTGAACCTTGTTGTCACTAATTTCTTTCTTTATTAAATTAGTTATTAGTAATCAATATGAAAATCCAATAGATACATTTGGTTATAATATTTTTTAATTGTTATTTTAATTTAATTATTTAGAGTATTGTGATTGATCGTTGTGTTTAACTTTTATTGGCTTTAGATGTATGATTCTCAACTAAAATTTTTAATTAAACTATTGTTAAGAAATTGTTTAAGAATATATCACTTTTTCTTTCACAAACTTTAGATTAAATAATAGAACCTTGGACTTAAACTTCACTAACTCAAAAAAAATCAATGAATATATATTTCCTTTCAGATATGTCTTATATAGACACCCAAATCAAATAGGTTTACATTGAGAATTGGATGTAATATAGAGTTTCCTTATTCAATTTGTGTCAAATCCTTCCTCGTACTATGTGTGGAGCACTTAGGATGGCATCATAAATATGATGTCATCAGATGTGCAAAGAAAATTCCTTAAATTTAGTCTTGCTTTGTGTTGTATGGGACAAAAAAAAAATTAAACAAAAGTAGCGAGCCACTATAATATATTAATATAAATAAATAGATATACATAACCCTAGTTTAGAGGGCATACCGACAGGAAAGAACCAAGAAGAAAACCTTTGATTATAGCCCAAAACATTTCAAAATGTGTTTCAAAACATCACAAAAGATTACAAAATTGTCCCACATGTAGGGAACCATAACAGATTTTCAAAAAACTAGCTATAGTACCGCCACCCTAAATTTTCCCAACTAATAACCCGTTACAAAAGTAATACAAAAGTAAGGAATGAATTTTGCATTCGAAACATCCTCAGAGATAAAATATCTGCACCAAAAAACTATTAACTGTCAAAAGCTTTAGCAAACTCTACTCTTCCATATGCTCTACACAGATGGAGTTTTGATCCTGCACCTCCACTTGAAGGTCATGCAGTTCAGCTTGTCTGGGAAGGGGAGTGTCACGAGCAAAGAAGTCATAGCCAACAAAGGGTATTACTACCTCTTCTGTTTGATCCACAACTTCAATTTGGGCCCTTGCCACTAAACCCTTATCTGGGGATTTTGAGCACTCTACTAGCAGGAATTCATGAAATTCTCTTAATGATTCAGTTTGCACTTTCTCTTTTTTACCAGCAGAAAAATTGAGAAACTGTGATGCACATGGTCATGAAGAAAAGAGATGGCATAAAACTTTTCTTTAATCTCAAATTCCATAGATGCATAGATGCGTTTAGCATGTTTCTTTAGAGCTGATAAAAGGACATAATCATTTCTAAATTGAAGACCCAATCTGAAGACTTCAAAAATTTCCCAAACTTTGCTCGTTCCTTGACTAATTCATGGGGGAATAAACCTCCAATATAACCTTCCCCAGAAAATAGATTATAATTTTGCACAAAAGAAAGCACGTCATTCTTATTAATAAACTGGGTATTGACAAATTTTACCACTATTAATTCCAATTCCTTCAGCGACTGGAGTAAATCCAAAGCATTTGATAAAAAAACCGATAAAACCTAGGAGGGGAAAATTAATTGTAGAAGGCATGACATCAAAAATGATGATAATATCATAGAATCTAAAAGATATTTTTTCCCTTTAAAATTAACCATCATGAAAATCTCAAAATCTATAGCCTTAAAATATTAATGTATGTCATACTTGATGGAGGACAAACCTATATAAGAACCCACTACCAATTTTTTTGGAACCTTTTGTTAAAATCTTCTATCATTTCCATTGGATCCCTTTTCACAATTGAGTTGTTCTAGCAACAAGGTAGTGTCTCCATTTTATTTTAACTTATTAATCAATGTGTTGGTACAATTGATCCCAATCCACTATTAACAAAGGATCTAAGGATTAGTACCATTCAAGTGTCTTTCCTTTGAATGAAGTGATAAGTAGTTTGGATGTGATGATTTCCCCTCCAATGGTTTGAACCGTGTAATAGTTCAAAATGTCATGCAAATGTTATATAGGGGTGGCTAAGTATTTAATTATGAATTGTGGAAGGGAGACAATGTAGCATCTAGGACACTTCCCATATAATGGGTAGTACTACATGAATAAGTGGACCTCTTGTGTTCCATACTAAGAATATTCTTAGAGATTCTTAAGAACCCTTTGTTGGATTAACATTTTATGTTTGAGTTTGTGATTTCTATATGGTTTGAGTTCTTCTTGAAATAAGCACAAGAGGTTGTACCAAGATATGAAAATTATCTCTTGTAGTAGATCTTATGGTGGTTCTTGGGGTCATAGAAATTTCAGGTTTCTCATAGTGTGAATTCAATAAAGTCGCCAAGTGATAAATAGAACTAAGCAACCAAATTCTCACCTAACTTGGTATAGTGTAGTTTGATACTTAGGATAAGGAAAAATATTTGAAAGGGCTTGGGTAACTCCAATCATGCCAAAAGGACTATTGTTTCAATCTTTGTTATTGGTATAGTTTAATATGTTGCATGTGTCCATCAACAATTGGAACTTGACTAGCTAGGAATGACCAACAAATCAATCTCTAGGATTAAAAGGTCACCCAAATATCTATCTTAAGCTAAGCCTAAAATGAATGCAAGTAAAAGAGATGAGATTGTAAAAAATAATTATAAAAGAGGTGTATTCCAAATAGATGTACCCTTAGAACTAGAGAAAATATTAATATTCCACAATAAAATAATCAAAAAACAAGCATGCACATATAATATTTAATAAATGAACAAAGATAATTCTTAGAATCACTGAAAAAATAGCTTTATTCTTATATTAAGTTCACTAGCCACTTACCAATTACATGAATACAACTCTTATGGAAACATGCATAGATTCTCCCCTATATAACTCTAAGGAGGTAAAGAACAAGATGAAGAATTAGGCTCAAAATATTAGCTACCATTCACTCAATCAAAGACTTACTTGTACATCAAGTTCAATAACTCAAGTGTAGAAAATTGCATCTAACAATAAATGGGTGTGCATGCTAGTTTTATAGATAAATTACACTATCAGTAATATATTTTCCCCAAAAAATAAGAAGTAAAATTATGTGGGTCAATTGAGGAGGTGTACAAAAATTCAAAACCATAAATTCTCCTATTGGTGATTGGATTTTAGTGTGCAGAATTTTGGTACAAAATCCATTCAACTTGGGTTTTCATCACCATGTGTTATACATGATAGAATTCATTGGCTATGAATGTAATATTGGTCATTTTAGATTATATTAATTTTGGCATAGTGGATACCACCAAGAGGTTAACAAGTTGAGGAATAGTGTATGCATTCCACAAGGAAGCCAAAAATTGAAGATAATGCAATTTTATATTTTGTGCAAGGAATATTTGTACAAGGATGAAGGATTGATGCATGTCTCATGGATCATTAGATCGTCATATGATGGTAGATTAAATCGTGCTTACATGTTTGGAGGAATATTCACCCTTTGTATAGCCTTAAGAACACCATGTGGCATTAATGGTAAATAGCTTAATATGTATTGTGCACTTTAGTAAAGTTGGGGTCTAGCACATAACATAGCATTATTCCAATAAAAAGGATCGTTGCCACTTGTGTGTACTAATGGTGGGACCTTATATGCAATTCCTTCCTAAAATTAATGGGAAGTCTTACAAACTATCGGATCAGTTTGATTGAGAGATCAATGGCACACACATGATGTAACTTGAACTCTTCACCAAGCAAAGGAAGAAGCATCTAAAACCTAAAAATGGTTGAAAAAGTAAATCTACCAATACCATGGGGCATCAATATTTCACCATGAATGAGGTAAAGTGAATAATTTCACCTGTAGTGAAGAATTATACTACACCCACCATGGTTCCCATCAATTATTTCAAGTAGTCAAGATTAGGAAATATATGAATCTAGCTAAATGGTACACTTTTTAGAAATTATGTGAATAATGTCCTTAGCTTAATGACAATGAAATGGGGACCATCACTCTCAAGAGGGATGAATGATTTGAGTGCAACCTCATGCATTCTCTTCATCAACATCATCTATGTGCTCAACTTCCCTCAATGTGTGTCGTATGGTACTCATACATCCATGCACAACATTATCTTAATACATTCCCAGATGTTTATCTCATGTCATTGTGTAGCACTACTCATGCACATATTGTATCCCTATAAATGGTAGCACATTCCAATTTCCAATCAAACCATACATGTTCAACACTTAGACATCCAAATATTATGATTTTAAACATATGCACCACTTGGTAGACTCTACACCGCAAAACATGATCATCTAGTTAGTGCAATATGCATCTAACACGTGGTGGTTTTCATGCCACATATCACTAAAATACAACTAGTATAATATGAATTTGGCATTTTTTGTCACCATGTACACATAATTGGCACACCATACACATGTGACACTTGTCAACATATATTTGGATCCTAGTTGATAGCCTATTTATATAAATACATGATTTTTACATTTTTTAAATACAAGAGGCATATCAAATTATCATCTTACTTCCCTATATATTTATCCTATTCAATTGGGATATCTATCATAATCCTTCCACATCTAATTGTGTTTTTATTTACATATCTATTTAACTTAATATATTACAAGATCTTGTTGAATAACTAGCTAATCTATAGGATTGTTCCCCAATTCACCCTAGGAATTAGATCTCTCAATTTCTCCCTTGGTGCTCCTTCATGTACTTTAATCCTTCCCTAGTCTATACAAATATTCCCTCTATGATGGATTGATTTGATGTCTTTAGGGATTATTTCACATTTTTCAATCAATATTTTTTTGGAAAATTGGTTGTGTTCTCCATCTCTCTCAAGGGACACCCACTATTGAGGGTTCTAATATCATAGTGAAATAAAAAATGTAAAATATTTATGCATGTTAATAAAAAAGTATATTATTATCATGTGATCATTTTCATTATTTGGAAAGTCCCTTTCTAAGGCTCAACATCTTAACTTTATAAACTACCCAACCACCTTATGAGTGATCTTCTCAATACTATTCTTTACCTACCTAACATTTTAACCATATTAAACTAATAACACTCACTAGTAAATATTACTTACATGGTCCATAATATATTAAAATTTATTTTCTAACTATTGACATCCTAACTAGGATGTAATATTTCCAACACTAAGAGTTATTTCTAGGTTAAGGAATAGATTTTTCTCCCCAGTTGCTAAGCTAACTACTATTAGACTTACATTATCTATTTTTGTTACTTTTGATGTTGAGGTTGAACAAATAAATATTAAGATAGTGATCATGGATGAGGATCTTGAGTAGGAAATATGCATTTCATAGCTAAAGTACTTCATGGTAAAGGACAAATAATATTTAATTTTTAAGTTAAAGAAAGTTATCTATGGCTTAACGTAATCACTAAGGATGTAGCATCAAAAGTTTGATACCTATGTTTTGAAGTTGGGATTTGTTAGAGATAACTATGATAATTGCATTTATTTTAAGTAGATAAGTGACCAATTTATTGTCATTATTTCATACATTTATGGAACACTTCTTATTGGTAATAGTTAAGATTTGGTTAAATTTATTGTTAGGAAAAGGGTGTTGTACACCTTACACAATAAGAGAATTATTTTAATTAATAATGTAAAATACATATTTATTTGTGGTGCATCTTTAGGATATGTGTTTAGCCACATTAAATATTTATTTGGTTCCACTTGTAAATTTTTTTGTGACATTGGTCAAATATTTTGTGTGTTGCACATTGGAAAAATATCTAATATTGAGAAAACTTAGTACCAAAAATTAAATGTTGGGCTCAATGGTTTTGTGCACACATGGTTTTGGGACGCATGGTTTTACTTATACCACTTTCTTTAATTTGTGTGAACTAGAATCTATAAAATAAAGCACATGTTTAGTGTTTGGGGTTGGCTGGTTGGCTAGTTGATTATTTGGCTTGGGTATCATTTGTTGCATGTGTTGTCATTAATGTCAATAGAATGGTATTGTGGAAGGTTGCATGTGGATCAAAGGAGTGATTATCAGAAGAATTGTAAGGACATGGTGATGAATGTCATGAGCATGTTGTGCATAGTTGTATCATATCTTTTGTTGTTCATGAATAGGTGAAAGTTGACAAGTTGAAGTGTATGTTGATATGTAGAAATTGTGGTTTCTTGATTTTGATGAAAATATTTGTAATTTTTGTCTATGGTAGTGTGAATGTTGTATTCTTTGTTCCTTGATGTAAAGCATTGATGAAAGAAATTTTGTAAGGTTTCATGTAGTCTAAGGCATAGGAAGTTGTACTAAACAATCTCAAGAGAATGCTCCACATTCCTCCACATTTGAAGTATGGCCTTGCAGTTTGGAAGTTAGACAAAAACAGGTGTGAAGTATGTATGTTCCTGATTTTAGTGCATAAAAGTTACCATAGAAGTTTCCAAAGCTGACAGAGTGAAGGGCAGTAGCATAGTGTTGTTGCAATAAAAAAGAGTTAGAAGAATGCTCTATATTTCTCTGCATTTGAAGTTGTTTTCTTACAGCTTGGAGGATAAGTTCAAATTGTCTATATTTTTTCTATTTTCAAGTTTTAGCTATTGAGGAGTACCACAAGTTTGGTTTTCAAAGTTATATCTCAAGATTGTGTATTCAAAGTTTGTAGAGATGTTGGGTTCAATGTTTGTTTACGCCAGCATAAAGTAGCATGAAGTTGTGAAAGGTGTGTATGAGAATGTTTTTTCATGTAATATAATTCTTTTAAAGTGATCCACACAATGTTATTTGGTCTCTCTGGTATCACTTTTGGTCTGGATCTAATGCATGGAAGGTTAAGTGTTTGTTGGGCCGAAATGACATGTTGGGAGGATAGCACCAAGTATTTGGAAGTGTGTGCCAGTGTGGAGATGTGTGCTAAGGTAAAATAGGTCTTGATTATCTTTGGTTTGAACCACATTTGATTTCTTTTACTATGGATTTGTTGAGAGATGACTTGTTGTGGTTGTTGCATGTTTTATCCTAGTTGAAAAAGGAGAAACTTTTTGAAGCTTGCAGAGGATATAAATGAAAAATATTTTTTTTTGCAAAGTGGACAAGTGAGTGTGAGTATGCGATGAGCTATGTGAGAGCATGTGTGTTGGAAAGTGAACTGAAGATAGTAGAGGTTGTTGAGCAAAGGTGTTGAAGATATATGTCAGTGTGAAGGGTTTTGTTGCTACGGTGGTGTTCGGACAATAGTTTGTGCAAAGTATGTTGTATTGAGGTTGTAGCCTCTTTCTGTAAGTTTTGTAATCTGGATTTGTATCTTCCTTTAGTTGAAGCCATAAGAACTATGTTTTAGGGAGTTTTAGCTTCCTTTGGGTTGTAGCCCATAAAACTTGTAAATCTTATTTTTATTTGTGAGGCTAGATTTGGATAGTAGTTCCAAGAAGCTTTCTCGCTGTGGTTTTTCCCTTCTAGATTTTTCCACGTAAATCAGGTGTTATGGTTGTGTGATTGTTATTTTGAGTTGCATAGTTTGATAATTTATTTGTTTAAGGTTGTAAGAAGATTTGGTTGATAAATTTGAATTGGATTAATTGTGGTATATACTGATTCACCCCCCCTCTCAATATATTAACTTGTGTTCTAACATCATTTGTATTGAGCTCTTGTAGAGTGAATATGTGAGCATAGATGAGATGTGTGGTTGCATAGTTACCCATTATGCTTGAAAATGTGTAGGATGCATTGGAGGAGCTTGATATTTTAAAAGTATTCATAAAGACTTTGTAAGTGCATTGTAATGTTTTATTGTTGAATATTACATTGAGTGTGGATGTTTTTGAAGGTTGGGTTTTTCCCTCTTGAGGGTTTTCATAGGGTACATCTTGTGGTATGTATTTTATATTTGCATTATAATTATTTAATAATATTTTATGCATGATTTTCTATCGTAGGGTTATGTAGGAAATGGTTTGATTAACTTGGTAATTTCCTAATAGTTATTAAATATTATCTTGCATTTTAATATGATATAAAATTGTAACTGGGGGTAATTTTCAGGTTTAGATTAGATCAATCAAATCAATGTAAAAGACAAAAACCTAAAGTAATTACAAAACACAATGGAAGCAAATGAAAGAACGATTATACCTAATCGTCGAGACCTCCATGATTTACTTTTGTAACACCTTCTAGCTTGCTGGATAATTCCTTTGCCCTCAGATTAGACGTGCGAGCAATCTACAAATGAATGTCTATGTCCTACAACAAACTTTGAAGGATTTGTATAAATGTCTAATGCCTATGCCTAAATGACTATGATTGACAATGCCTAAACATACTAAGATTTGATCAAATAAAAAGACTAATTGCAATGAGAAGCCTAAGGGTGCAAGTGAATAAGTATGTAATATGCCTACAATATGTCTACTTGTGCGTGTGTAATCGAAAAGTGAGAGGAAAATGGCATTTTATAAAAAATGCCATTTCGAATGGACGGGCGAGATCGAATTCTAAGGAAGACCTAGAATGAGAGGTCCGGATTAAATCTGAGAATCCCTAATTAGTGTTAGGGAAAATTCAGGGCACTGACAAGAAATGAAGGGTTGAGATTGAATTATGAGATAATTCAATCAAGGGATGAAATTGGATGAGATGTCAAGAGATAAGATTTGATGTGGAAGATAAGATTGGCACAAACAAAGAGGTGATAGGAGAAATTAAATAATAAAAATTATTTAATTTAGGTGGCAAATGAATAATTAAATAATTAAAGATATTATTTAATTATAGAGGAATGTGACAAAAGGAATCATTTTGAATTAAATAATGATTTAATTCAAAATTCAAGAGAGTGGACCAAATTAAATAATAAAAATTATTTAATTTAGGTGACCAATGAATAATTAAATAATTAAAGATATTATTTAATTATAGAGGAATGTGACAAAGGAATCATTTTGAATTAAATAATGATTTAATTCAAAATTCAAGAGAGTGGACCAAATTAAATAAATTAAATTTATTTAATTTATTAGAGAAGAGGCCAATGAATAATTAAATAATTAAAATAATTATTTAATTATAGTGGAAGGTGGATAAAAATTAAATAAATAAGAATTTATTTAATTTTAGAAAGAAGAGGACTTAATTAGTGACGTAATTAAATAAATAAAATTTATTTAATTAATCAGGGAGGAATAAAGATAGAAAATTAATTAATTAAATCATTAAAATTATTTAATTAATAGAAGAATTATGACTTTAGAAAATAATTAAATAATTAAAAATTATTTAATTATAAAGAATGAAAGGGGAAATGATGGAGAATTTAGAAGTCGCAAGCCTAAGACATTTTTTTAGTGTCTACAAAAATATCTTAGTGTTGCTAAGTTTATCTTAGAGATAAAGATTGGGAGATAAAAAGATTTTAAAAAAAAATGGTTGAATAAGAATTATGTTGACTTTGTTTTGCAAATATTTACAATGCAAGATTACAAACTAATGAGTGTTTGTATTTATATTGTAAGAAAGTTGTCAATAGAAAAGTGTCTTAAGAAATAGAATGTGGTGGAGGACATGAGCTATTTTTTATAAGTGAATGTAGTTTGGAGCCTAATGTATGCTTTGTTTTACACTATACTAAATATTTCCCAAATAGTGGGAGTGTTCAGAAATTTATATGTCTAATCTAAGAAAAGAACTTTGGACTACAATCAAGAGAGTATTTAGATATTTTTGTGGCACTTTGGAGGATGTTATTTTCTACCAAGGAGGACCTAATATGAGCAAGACATTGGACATGTAAGGCTTTGTTGATACATATATTAGGTTGGAGACATTAACAATAGGAGGTCCACAAGTGGTTATAGTTTCACCTTCTTTGGTGTAATTAGTTGGATGAACAAGAGGCAAGAAGTAATTTCCTTTTCAACTATAGAAGTAGAGTACATGGTAGCTACTTATGCTAGTATAAAGTTAATTTTCCTTTAAAGATTGTTTTCAGTGTTGAAATATTATAAGAGATTGTGAAAATGAAGTGTAATAGTTAGAGTGTTATTAATTTGGCCAAGAAACTTTTTTATGCATAGAGAAAGCATATTGATATTTAGTATCACTTTTTTAGTGATATACTAGAGGACAAGAAGGTGTTAATTGAGAAAGATAATACTTTATTGAATGTTGTGGATTTTTTATGAAGCCAGTGAGCGCTAAGAAGTTCAATTGGTATAGATCGACTATGGGAATTTATAACCCTAACTCCTAGACTATTTTATTTGATGTGTCCAATTATGTTCTTATGACGTATACAAGTGGGAGATTGTAAGGAAAAGAGTGTTGTACACCTTGCAAATAATATATTTCTTATGTTGTTTATTTTGGTCCCTCATGAAATGGGACACTACCAAAGATTCCTTATTGTAGACACCTAAAAATGCCTAACACATTCTTCTAATTCATCATCACACATCACACATTCTTCTAATTTATCATTTCTAGTCATTATCACTCATCACCATTTTCATCACTATTTAATTAAATAATTTCCAATTATTTGATTAAACTAACCCATTTCTCACATTAATTAAAAAATTATTAATTATTTAATTAATTCCAAATATTCTTCTTATCCACATAATTAAATAATTTCCTAATTATTTAATTAAATCTTTCATTATCCTCTTATCCACATAATTAAATACTTTTTAATTATTTAATTAAAGATCACACATTCTTTCTTATCCTCGTAATTAATTTTTTTTAATTATTTAATTAACTATTTATTCCTCCAAGATTAAATAAATTATTTAATTTATTTAGTTGCACATTCCTCCAAAAATAAATGAAGTATTTATTTCATTTATTTCTTAATAATAGCATGTCTTATCTTTATTCTTTTAAAACCTAAATTTAGAAACTAAACTAAACTTAGTAATCTTTCTTAAAAATAGTGAGTGGTCTTTAGTTCACTTCACTTCATCTTTCCATGCAAGCCCATTCACATCTTCTTTATCTCTCATCCATCCTCATTCGTCGATCTGATCTCACATCCTGAAAGCCTATAAATCAAACACCTATTGATCATTTAATACCTCCTTGATTTAGTAGCTACACTATACTCAATTCATCTTGCTTTTGCACAAAAAGGTTATGCCATGTTTATGAGCAATCCATATATCGTACAAAGCAACATAATTCTTATACTTTTGATAAAGGAGTAAGGCTTGGTGTTTTTGGGTGAGGTAAAGTAGGTTAGATTAGCTTATTTTGATTTATGTTCTTATTATTTGATTGCTCTCATTTGATTATTGTTATCGCTTCATTGGTAATAGGTTTATTTGGTCATTGGATTTGGGATTATTGATTTGATCTTCATTTTCTATTGAATCTTTTGATTGTTCAAAATATTTATTTTTGAATTTTGACATGCTTGATGGGACCCACATCCCTGATTTAACGTTCAATTGAGTTTTCTTGAGTTTTCAAGTTATAGGTTACAGTGATGCAATTGAACCTAGATTGATTTCTTCGACATGTATATTGATGCTTATGATAGTACGGTGATGCTTTTGCAACCTACAACAATGCTTTTAAAGCTAGATTGGCACATTGGATCTCTCAATTTTTTAGGTTTTCAATCTTACAATGACGCAATTGAAACCCACAATGATGCATTTGATGAAAAAGTGGTGCTTTTGATATTACAGTGATGCTTCTGAAAAATACAACACATTTTATTTTCACAATGATGCAATTGAAAGTATAGTGACACATTTGAAAGGTATATCAACGCTTTTGAAATTTATAGTGATGCCTTTGATTTTTATAATGATACATATAATTTAGTTTGTTGATTTTTTCTCTACCCTAACATTTGTTTAATTTTTTGGAACTAACGCATATTTGCAGCATTGGAAAATATTGAGAGAATATTGGTAAAAAAAGACTTGGTGAATTTGATGTAGGGAAAAAATTTCAATTACTAATTTGATTTGTAGATTAGTTCACACTTTGTTTGGGCTCTAATTAAATAATTATTTGTCATGTTTGGTAGGCTTGTAGTGTGTATGCTCTCTCCTTTCACTTTGTGTGATCCTGGAGATCAAAATAATTTTTACCTTGCACATGTTATGCATACCCAAGGAGTAATAGCAAAGTATGCTCTTCTCTTGTGCTTTGTGAAAAAATGAGAATCAAAAACACTAGTATCTTCTTTTTAAATTAGTAGGAGGCCTACTTGGGGATTTCATCACCCCAAGGGTGACCTCAACCACATTTATCAGTGGGGTATATAAAGGGGGAGAAGGAAAGTTGTACCTCTAGATGTGTCCAGCAATATTCAATCCAAACCACAAGACCCTTGGTCCGCCAAGATTTATTTGTTGAGTAGAGGGGAGACCCTCCTCGTCTTAGGCATTTTAAAATGAGCTCACTATTCTTGGAACCTATACAAACCATTTTTTATTAGAGACCTAAGATTGGCATAGTTAATCTAGTGTGGTGCAAGGTATAATATCATGCCTAAAGTTACTCAATATATATCATCCTGAGGAGATAGAATTTCTTTGGAGGTTGAAAAACCTACAAGGGAAGGAGGAAGGTGATCCCTTGTGCCGCTAGAGACCTAGCTATTCCCTCTTGAGAGTGGGGAGTGCATTAGCATGAACTTACAATATTCTTGATTGGGCCCACAGTAGTGTGAAACACCTTTAATTCTAGCTAGGTTGTACTTTTTGGTGTGTTTTTATTGTGAAGACCCATGAATGCCAATCAGACCATACCTTGGAATCATTTTATTGCTATTCTCTATTGTTTTTTATCTCTTTCCAATCAAAACAATTCAAAATAAAACCCTAGCAAAATTTTATGTTTGGTCTTAGAATTGTGCATCTGATGTTACTATTACGCATCTACTATTATAGTGAAGCATTTGATTATCGTTCAATTATTATGATTATCCTTTGACACATTTGAAAAACATAGTGATACATATAATCTACAAATTGACGTTTTTGACATAATTTGATGCATCTGATCTAAACTACACTTTGTTAGTCTGAAACCCTAGTTTTTTACACAATGACACATCTAATCTTATATTTATGCCTTTGATAAATGCAGTGGCACCTTTGATCCTAGATTACTGCATCTAATAAACATGGTGATGCCTTTGATCTTATTTTGATGCATTTGATATCTACCTTGATGCAATTGAAAAACATAACTTGTCACCTTTGAAATCTAGAATGATGCTTTTGACTATCAAAATAATTTTCCAAAATCCTCAAAATTTTAGTTTCTAGAATTCAATAGGAAACCAACCTAGGATCTAAGACCTGTAGTACAATAGACCTGAAACTAGAATTCATCACACATGACAAACCAACTTTTACATCTATTTCATACCATTTTCATCTTGGACTGTAGGGTTAGTTATCTTTAGATTTAGACAAATAATACCATCATTGTCAACAACAAACATCAATCTACCAACAACCAATATCAAATATAACCTCATTTAGGTCTCCCATCTTATCTCTTAGTTTAGCTTTTTCTTGGAAGTCAACCTTTTCAAGTAAATAGTTTGATTAGCATCAATATCTATGAAAAACTATCATAATGGTCTTGTCTAATTCTAAGTTGTTGAAATCATCATCATCCTTTTTCTTGCACTCATTAGTCTAGTACAAGAAAAGACCATTATTAGCACTTATCAAAATAGATCTCTAGGTTAAATTTGACTTTTTAGAGGTTTTCATATCTTCCATCAATCAAACAACATCAACGTCACTTTTTGGTCCAAATCTACCCAACGTATATCTTATAGTCCATCTTGAAACAACACTCATCCATAGCTCATCATCAACCTTCACTTACATCTCATATTCTATAAGGTCGTCACAATTTTATGCCTATTACAAGGTCACAACATAGGAAAATTATGGAGTCTAATCATAGTAGTTCAAATGTCACAACACCTCTAGGTGTTATTGAATCAGAGTTTGGAATGCCTAGTTATCTATTTTATCCTCGTGATACCAAACTTCATAACCACAACAACCTCAATATCCACCAATCATCATAGAAGACATTTGTGGAATTTGAGGAATTTATTGAAGAGAAACTTTTAGAAATACAACAATATCCCTCCGTTGCTAGAGTACTTGATGCCCTCATTTATTCGAATCCCAACACGTACTTTCTTAGACTTGCACAAAGTGGTTCTAAGCTACATTTCTATTTTAACATAGCTACACTTAGAGAACAAGCCCTCACAAATGTCATGTCATCTAATATTCCCTCACATGAGAACATACCTATAGTTCAAGCTATCAATGACACTATACCACAACCTTCAATTCCAACCATACTTAGTCAACCAACTATACCATCATATGACACAGATTCATACCATTTTCTAGAAAATTTGTAAATCTTTTTTATCAAAACCCAAACATGAACAATCAAACAATCTCACATATACCTAATCCTCCAAACATAAGCATTCCTCATTCATCACCATACATATCCAACCAAACAACTTTGCATATATCATATCCTCCAAATATAAACATTGTTCATTCATCACCACAAAACATTACAAACTATACAAACAATCCTTTCACAACCCAAGCATCCACATCTTATGTGTCTCCTAATATTCCATACACTACACAAGCATCAAACATAACAAGGAGAATGTATAATCCCAATCAGTCATATCAACCTCTCATTTCACAAATTTAATCACTTACCATTTCAAAACAAGATTCCACATTTAACATACCCAAATTTCCAACATACCCACAACTTACAATATCCCACATTCTTCACAAACCTTCACATCTAACATATCCATAAACAAAAGAATTCCCCCAACAATAATTCACTTCACAAAAACAATCTCAATTCATTCTATTCACTATACTTACACAAAAACATGTCACTCAAACTCAAAACTATCCATATAAAATCTCTCAAAATATACCCCAACAAAAATTCATCATAGCCACAATTCCTCCCACAAAATCAAAACACTTCATACAATTCATACAACACTATTCAAACATAAAACATACCTAAACAACACAGAAATCCCCAAACCAAAACATCCCACAAAACCAAAATCCATCATACAATTATTCATCCATTCCTCAACACCAAACGTACACTCCATCAAACCAATCATAAAATAATCCACACGATGACTTGGCATTGAAAATTCAAAACTTGAACCAAAAGATTATCGGCATGCAACTAGGACAAAGAAAGAAAAGCTATACTCTTGAGGACATTTTTCCATATCCATTTGACAAAAATATAGCTATGATACCTTTCCCTCATAACTTTGAAATGCCTAAATTTGACAAATATAAGGGAAGAGGTGACCCACAAGAACATATACGAGAATTTTATATAGCATGTCTAGAGGTTGCATACAACAACACATACTTAATGCACCTCTTTCCTCAAAGTTTAGGATGACAAGCAATAGAATGGTTCTCCCATTTACCACATGGTATCAAAACATTCCACGAACTTGTGGAAAATTTTATCGATTATTTCTCCTACAACATAGAACATGAAGTTTCCATGACCAATTTATGTAGCAAAAAAAAAAATAGTGAGAAACATTCGCTTCATTCCTACAACGTTGGAGACACAAGGCTAGCAAATGCAAATGGCCTATTCTTGAAAAACAACTCGTGAATATCTTTGTCCAAAATCTTAGCATGTAAATTGGCTTTCACTTAATTGTACAATGTGTCAACACCTTTGAAGAAATCATAGAAAAAGGGATTACCATTGAGAAGGCTCTTATTGTGAAGGGACTTGTCAAAATCCACAAGGATAACAAGGATTGTACACCAAACGCTAATGACAAACCTCACCTATGGGCTAAGAACAAAAATGTTACCAACATGGTATCGTGGATGCAAAGCTTGTACAAAAAATACAACCCCCACCAAACAATCAACAAAACAATCAAAATGTGAATCCTCCAAAGGGACCACTAAGACCCAACAACACCAATAGATGTAAATACACTCCCTTAGGGGAGCCAATTGAGTTAGTTTTGAACAAGTTAATTCAAACCAATCTTATCAAGCTTCCAAAGCTTAGACACTATGACAAACCTCAATTTAAACCCTCATGATATAATTTGATAATGATTATTGTGAATACCATAGGACAAACTTATATAACATATTATGCCACTTGGATTGTATCTTATGATGTAAGATGAACATTACTGTTGGGAGTTACAAGTAGATTAGGTGGAGCATAGTTTATTGGCTAATTACAACCAAGCATAAGAGCTATTGATTGCTCCAAGTTGGAGCACTTGGATTGACTAGATGAAATCCTTATTTGTAGGATTTGAGATTCACATGGAGGGAGTTACTATTTTGGTAGGTGCATTTATGAGGTAGGGTGCATGGGCTTAGTTGGACCAATTTGTCCCATGGATTGGAGCTTGTAGTTTTAGAAGCCATATGTGTTTCCTAGTTTTCTCCTTACTTATAAATCCAATACTTGGGTATGGAGTTGAGTATTATTTTGATTAACAAGTATATGCTCTCGAAATTGCTCCAAGCAAGGTTTAAATCTATATTTAACACATATATAAAGTCTCTATGCATTATAATATTTGTTTCAAATAACAAATTAGAGCATGATGTTGCATTTGTTAGGATTTTTCTCCATAAGGGTTTTTTAGGGTAAACCTTGTATTTTTGGGTGATTGCACCGTTGTTACACTATTGGAATCATTTGTTTTTTATAACCTAGATTGATGTTTTTCACTGAAAAATATCATCTATGTTGTCTTTGAGATAATTTATATAGTTTCCAAATATATTAAGCATAGGATAGCTAGCCTCATTGGAAAAAGATGATCAAAGTTGTCAAAAATGCCTAATAATGGTATATGTAGGAAGTAACAAGTCATTGTCTATGATTATATTACAAATTATGTCAAAGTTTACCCCTTAAAGTGGCCTTGAACAATAATCACATATTTTTCTTTTATTTTATCATAATTTCATGTCCCAATAATAAGTCTACCTTTATACTTTACAATCCTATTAAATTGTTATACTATTGTTACATTTTAACTTTTGTAAAAATAAAATTCATTAGAAAATTCTCCTTTTTTCATTATTTATAAAATGATGTTCATTTTAATTAAAAATTTGTCTTTTTATATTTTGACAACCCTTTTTCTCCTAAAATTTGAGTTCATGTACATTTCATTATACATGGTTGAAAATATTCTTCAAAATGTAAGACCAATGAAAATCATTCACTAGATAACCATAATATCTCTACACTAAAAAAAAACTCTATATATAGTTTTATAGTTTTTTTTTTTCTTCCCTTTTTTAATTTTTGTGCGAACATTGTAACAGACCTTTGACTATGATGCCAAGTTGGAATATTGCTCCAAAAAATCATAATCCAAGGTTTATATAGCCACAAATTCAAGGAAAATCCACCAAGTTGAAGGGAAAAGTATTCACAGCATGTTATGTTGTGCTAAAGCAAGTCACACCATTTTTTAGATGAGTGTGTTTTTTCAAATTTGGATAAAATAGTGTTGAGAAGTGAGATTTGTTAATTTGTATGTGGTGATATGGGGGATATATATTTGTTTTTGGTTAAATGTATGAAGGGTTTTTGAAGGTGGTTTTTTTTCGAGGTTAAGATTATATGAATGAAAGAGAAGGGTGATAGAAAATTATTTTTTTAACAACAGTTTGTGTGATGATAAATCTTGTCAGTGTATTGAAACTATTGATTCTTATTTTTTATTAGACATTTTTTGTTTATTGAAATATATGTATGTAAATTTTGTTAAAATCTAAAGGTTTTTAGGAAACTGTTAATAAGAGGGTATGAAGAATTTGAGAATATTAATTCATTAAATAATCAACAAAACTAAGAATTTAAACAAAATGAACAAAAGAATAATGAAGATTTATTTCTAATTTAGAGTGCATTAAGTCAATCAATCTTTCTTAGGATAATTGATGTTGTATGTTCAAAATAGACATGGCATATTCTTGTAAATGCATATCAAGATGCTCATACAATTAAATTGTAAACAAATGAGAATTCTAGAAGATGTTTGAGTAATCAACATGTGATTGAATTTTTTTTTAAGTTTGTCTTCAAAATTTGATAATGGTGTTTCCACAATGGAAATTTCAAAAGATCTTACATCTATGGAAATTGATGAATTAAGTAGTATTCTATTAACTATTGAAGAACCAATGAAAAAAATTGAAGAATTTTTAGAACAAGCATTTGCATCTAAAGTAAACATAAGAGGGGAAAAAATAGGATTATAACAAACCTAAATATGGCTATGACTATCATCCCAAAATTGAACATAGAGGTGAGCGTAGTCACAACTATAGAAGTGGGGGCTATGATCAAGGAAGAGGTTTTGGTTTTCAAGGAAAAAGTGACAATCACAAAGGTGGAAGCCAAGGTAGAAGAAAGGATACTTGTAGAGAAAAAAGACATTCAATGTTTTCAATGTAATAAATTTGGTCATTATAAGTTTGAATGTTGGCATAAGCAATATGCTCATAGTATTGTACAAGATACACCAAATATGTTTTTTTTGTTTGAATACAAGTTCTAGTGAGGATACTTTGTGGTATATTGGTTCTAGTTGTTCCTCACATATGACTTCTAATGAAAATCTATTTATTGATGTGGATGAAAAATGCAATAGTATTGTTGTGTTAGGGTATAATAAATCACATGGGACTAAAGAAAATGAACCATTGAAGTAACTAATGAGAACGGTAAAATTAAACATATTTCTAACACTTCGTTAGCTTCTTCTCTAGAAAATAATTTGCTATCAGTTGGTCAAATATTTGATTATACATTCATTCTTATTTGTTTATCAAGTTGTTTTTTATAGGAATGAATGTATAAAGTAAGTCACAAAGACATTCAATGGTTGCATGAGCACAAACGACATGTGAGTGTGTGTTTCCCCTTTTCTTTTCTTCAAGCAAGCAAATATTGAGTACTACAAAATTGCATGATAGTCGTCTATGGCATGAAAGTTATGTGCATCTCAATTTTAGTGGTTTGTTGTTACTTAAGAAGAAACATATGGCTAAAGGATTACCATTTCTTAAAAATAAACATGAAATTTGTGAAATTGTTTGTTTGGAAAATAAACGTAGAACTAATTTTCTAATTGGTTTGTCTAGATGGATTAGAAAACTTCTTGAAGCTATTCATATTGATTTGTGTGGTCCTATGACAAAACTCTCACTAAATAAATTCAAGTACTTTCTCACTGTCATTAATGATTTTTCTTTTAAAACTTGGGTCTATTGTTTGGTTGATAAATTATATGTTTTTGATAAGTTTGTTGAGTCCAAACAGATAGTTGAAAAACAAAGTGGTTCAAACATTATGGTCATCAAATTAGATAATGGGGGAGAGTATAGGTCAAATGTGTTTTTGGATTTATATAGACAACATGGGATTCAAAGGGAGTTTACCACTTCCTATACTCCAAAACAAAACAAAGTTGCTAAGAAGAAAAATAGGGCTATCGTTGAAAAGGCCATGAGCATGAAAAAAAAACCTGATAAAATTTTTTGGGTAGAGGTGATCGCTACTATAGTCTATTTGTTGAATAGAAGTCTCAAAAGCAATTCATGGAATGACTCCTAAACAAGCTTTGTTCGGTTTTACACCATCTATTAATTGTCTAAAAGTGTTTGGTTGTGTTGCTTATGTACATATACATAAGAAAAAAAGAACAAAATTGGATGGAAAAAAGCCTCAAATGCATTTTTATTGGTTATGATTCTAAAAACAGAGCTTATAGTTATAGGATCATATCAATAAGAAATTAATCATATGTAGAGATGTCATATTTGATGAAAGAGCACAATATACTCATAACGAAAAGGATAAGAATATTGAAATTGATTTGAAGAAATCTAAACCCCATGTGAATGATGTAAGCAAAGAGGACTCGCATCTTCTTGTATCTGATGAATCAAAAGACATTCATAATGCAAAGCCTTCATCCTCAAATGTGGAGACTAAGAGATATCAAAAATACCAAAGAACAACTGAAAAAAAAAATCCCCCATCAGTCATGTTCTATATGTGGAACACATGATATATACTAGAAATAATTCATCTTTGTTTTTTAAATTTAGAACTATGATTTTAAAATTTGAAATGATTGATTCATAAAAGATGCATTATTTTCTTGGTCTTGAAATTTGGCAACATACAAATGACATTTTTGTCACAACAAAAATATGTTTCAGATCTTCAAAGGTTTCATATGTAGGATTGCAATCCTAAGGTCACACCTATGGAAATTGGAGTTAAGTTCAATTATGATGATCCTTCTTCTATGAATCCACCTCTCTATGGATAGTTGAATGTTTGATCTACTTGACTACTATTCGACCAAATATCATATATGATGTAAACTTAGAATCTACGTTTATGTTAGAATCTAAGGAGACACATTAGATTACTACTACAAAGATTCTTGGGTATTTTCACACTACATTACATTATGGTATTTATTTTCAACATTTTAAGGAGAGTAAGCTTGGACACATGATTTTGGTTGGGTAAGGGTCTAAAGATGATTTAAGTATACCTCTAGTTATACATTTAGTCTTAGTTCTAAGTTCATTTATCGGACAGCTAAGTAACAACTCATTGTGTCTCTTTCTACTACACAGACTAAATACAAAGCTACCACTTATGCTGCTTGTCAAGCTGTTTGTTTGAAGAGAATGTTACAAAATCTACAACTCCTCTAAAATGGTCCCACAATGTTGTATTGTGACAATCAAGTGCTATTCAGATGAGTAAAAATCTAATGTCCCACAACAAGACTAACCACATTGACATCCAAAATCACTACGTCCATGATAGGTTCAACAAAGTTTGATTAAACTCATATATTGTCTCACAACAATACAAATTGTTAATATTCTCACAAAGGCCCTTCCTCATGACCATTTTTAAATGCTTCATAGTTTACTTGGTGTTCTTCTCAATATTTATTATGGGAGAGAAATGGGATAATTATTAAAAAAAATTCCTGTTGTCTTTACAATGTTCATTATGGAGTATGTAAGATAATAAATATTGTTATTAATTAGCTGTCGTTAAAGTCAGTTATGATTCGCCTCTATGATTTTGTAAATGAATTCGGGCCCTTCCCGCTTAATCTTATCGGACCAGTCAGTTATGGTAGTAGTTATGTTATTCAGTTTTTAGGACATCTACATAAATGAACAATAACAAAGAGTTTTGCTGCCCTCGATGATCCGCAGATCATTAAGAGTCCGTATTTGTTTGAAACCTTGACGTTGCTTCAATTCAACAAAATTAACTTTGCACAGTTTCCATACCTAGTATATTTCTCGTACTTGTGTATATGATACAACTTATTCCCTTTCAAGTTTTGTATGTAATGCGATTGCTATGTTCCCCACGTGTAAAGCGCATAAACCTGCTGAACGGAAACTATATGGAACTAAAAAGTAAAATAAGATATTCCACATGATTGGCGAGTCCAATTAATAAATCAATGCAGTTACAGAACAGAAGTTCCTGGCCCTGCATCGACCCCCAAAAAAAGTTGCGAGCTTGGTGATCTGGCTTAGCTACCAGTTGGCTCAATAAGCCCCAATTTATATATTGCTTTCTCTAAGACTTACCCAAAATATGGTATAGAACTATTACTGGCATTAATAGTCTGCCACGAGACCCCCACCTACATAAGTGCAACTAACATTTCCATCTAAAGTGCTGGAACAATCTCACTTTCCTCCAATATATGAATAAATCAGCCCATCAATGTATGAGGCCAAAAACTGAGAATCAGAATGAGCAAATGGCCCAGCATTTGAAGATTAGTAAGGATGCTGCTCATAACTTTATAGCAGGTCCATGCAAATAGTTATAACATCTTCTCTGCATCTCCTCAGTTTCACAAGTTGAGAGGCTCTCCCTCTGAATCATGCTCCTTGGTTACAACCCTAGCATCAAGAGATTCTGCAACCAACCAAAAATGTAAATAAGGGCGTGTGCAAAGGCTATCAAAAATACAGGAATTTGAAGAACACAAGATTCCTGATATACAAAGTTGTACAACTTACTTGACTTGTGACTCTCAGCAACCACCATGAGCCGCCTCTGGAGAACTGAGGCCATGAAGAGGAAGATTGAACACATTCCAAACATGACTGTGATTGGGAAGGCATTAACCTTACAAAAAAACAGAAATTTAAGTAAAAGAATGATTTTAAAGTCTCCAAGTGAAACAAAAGACTCGTGCCAAGACAGATTTAAATGGTAAAAACATATTAATCCTCAGTCCTAAATGTTATTCTATATTAGCAAAATGGATACTTAAGATCTCGTGGGCTTACATTGTAGAGCACAACACAAACAAATATGTTTAAAGGGATGCGGAAAAAGTTCATAATTGTGCTCCGAGCCTCCTCAGGAATATATTGTGATCGCATTTTCATAATTGAGGGCCAGAATATCCCCACACAAGCCTCAAATACACAAAATCCAAGAAGTTGGAGACGTCCTGCTGTTGTAATGCTTCCACCTTTTTCTGTGTTGGCCTCCAAGAAAAACTGTTTAAAGCAGGCAAGGAAAAATGTTTGGATATCAAAGATGCTCACGTTCAATCAAAAAACAAGAAGACATAAGAGGCAGTTTAGCAATGACATACACTCGATGTCACAGGAAGGAGTAAGGCTGCAGCAGAGACAAGGAATACAATCTGCAAGTAGCTTTCCACCTTGAGTGTTGGGTGAGCCAAAAGTCTAGAGGCCAGGGAACTTCCCATCATTGAAGCCAACATAAATGTTGCAAATATGAACCCATGAGGAATATCCTGTTCATTTGGGCTCAAAGCAGGTGTCCAAAGAAACACAAATGTGTACATTGAACCTTCAAATAATGATTGTATAGCTCCTAGAAGTGCAATCTTCTCATCTACTCCCCAAAACCATTAAATTTTGTCAAAGAAAAAGGTTTAAATATTTTGGTTTATTCTACAGAGGTTTCATAAAAGCTTGATATTTACATATTAACATATGCATAACAAATTACCTGAAGCAATGGCCGAAGCAGCGCCCTTGAACTGTGTGAGTAAATCCTTGCTCTCTGAGGGATCTCCATAGTTTTCTGTCCAGGTAGAGAGGATAATACCCATACCTATAGCTAGGAAGCATGCAGCAGCGTCAAATGGAGAAACTGGACCAAAGCCTAGAGTGTCCGCAAGGGTATTAGCAAAGAGCCCAGACATAATGGCTACTAGACCATTGCCCAAGAATATTGCCTTTGAGAATGTCAAAGACAGCCATTGTGGATCAAAACTCCTCTGCAAAAAAGCAGAATGCTTCAGTGATAAGAAAATAATAACACAAACCTTGCTGATGTAATGTCCCCTACTTGGAGTATGCCTGAATTTGCCTTCAGTGACAATTACACAACATAAAATTGTTTTACAAATAATATTCCAAAGTAAATTATATAATAGGTATTGAACTAAAGAATAATTGGTCTATTAACATTTATGAAATAATGAATAACAACTTAAACTTGAAACCAATCTATAGACTCTTTTCCAATAACCAATCATGGTAGGGATTGGAGAGAAACACATGATAGGGCGCCAAAAAACCTATTCATCACAATTAAGCCTAAGGGCATGCACATACCCCCCTTGGCCCCAAGTGGCAGGAACATCCAACCAAGACAATTCCATCCAACTTAGGATGGTGTACTTACATTGTGAGAACCTATACCGCCCTTCCCTAGCATGTTTCCTTGCCAACCCTACACATGATTGCTTAAAGAAAAAGATGTAGATTATAGTAATATAAATAAATTCACTATTTCCCTTATTTACTAATTTAGACATAACATATCTCTCCTTATTGCATATTAATCATTATGAAATTAGGTCTCTCTCTCTCTCTCTCCCTCTCTCTCTCTCTCTCTCTCTCTATATATATATATATGCCTGTCAAATATTATACATTAAATGTATATACAACCAAATGCATACCAAATACTTTCTTAACCAATTCACTGTTTTCTTAAAATGCCAGTTCAGATCTGACCCATTCGATATTGATCCCAATTGATTTGACCTCCCTTATATACCCTCATGTCCTCATGAAATGATGCATCCGTTGGGATAGACATCTCCTTTCCAAAGGGTATGTCTTTTTGTTTCCAGTTAATTTATTTTCTTTAACTTAATTTATTTTCTTTTATTCCCCTTGCTGCCCCAAACTTTATTATTTATTAATTATTTAATGCTGGGTGGAATCGCTACATTTTAATAATTGGTATTGCTGCATTTTATTTCATTCGCCCAGGCTGAGTGCTGTGAATGGGTGAGAACCTGTCTTCATGGCGGGGGCATGACAGCTGATTCTTTCAGGTCTGATAGTTGTTTTCACAGATTGCAAGGGTTGTTTTCTATTTTGTAGACCATGCCCAGGAACATGTTTGAGGAACCTAAGTCATTGTTTCAAACATAAAATCACCTAATTGACCATGCTTTGTTATGCATTGTTAGAAAAGAGCTACATTTTTCTGAATTTCTAATCAAATACAAGTATATATTACCTTGAAATGTTCTGCAACAAGCCATGACTCAAAAGCTGAAAATAGAAGAGATGTAGCGATTCCTCCTAGAATGCGACCAAGCATCAAGACTTTGTACTCAGGAAAATGCTTTGTAAAACAACTTAAAATGTAAGTTATGCAGTATGTTATGCACGCCCTCTTACGACCCCTGCAGATACAGAGAAGAGCACTTCAGTATATATTTAATTTATGACCCTCCCGAAGAGATGTGCCAGGATCCACAGATACAGAGAAAACAGGCATTTGGTTATGCAAATATCTTACTGTTTATCAGCTAATGATCCCACAATTGTTCCAAATAGCATCGATGATCCAAACCCAGCAATGAAGAGTCTTCCAATTTCTCCCTTGTCAAAACCATACTGGCTGTAAAGGAAATAAACGTAGGGTCCTTGCAACCAATCTCCAGCTACATATAAAATAACAAAGTATTAGCCTTTAGAATGAAAAGGTCACCAATTTGCTGGCAGAAAAAGCGAGTTGATTGCCTCTACTGGTAAGGATTTCACTTCACAAAACTGATTACAAGAGAGCACGTCTTTCTACATTTTGTGTATGAACAGGATGTGGCTGCATGTAAAATGGAACACTAACTATTTTTCTGGCAAATAAATCCAGATCTTACAGGTCAAATTCAATTCTTCCAGATAAAAGAATTTCAGGATAATTTTAATGGAAGCTAAAAGCATTGGATATGTCTGTGCTTGGCTAGAATGTTGCTGCTCCACTTTTACAATCTGTTGCTCTGACAATCAGTTTAGATACTAGCAAGCCATTGTTTCCTTGCAAACATCCTTTTTTCAAAGAACTCTAGCGTCATTGCAAATAAGTAATTTCAAGTCATACCTCTCTAGTGGGCATTGAACATAAATATCCTCTAAAATAGACAACTGCATAACATATAGCCTGTTGGCACCAGAATTGTAATAGTTCAAATATTTCAATATAGTACCAAGATAGGATAAATTTAGTTGCACCATAAATAGAAGAAAGTGCATAAGAATCTAAGACAGAATAAGAATTCTGGAAGAAAACATTTTGAGCGCAGAAAATATTTATGGATTGCAAGATAAGAATGATT
This sequence comes from Sequoia sempervirens, assembly GCA_007258455.2. NCBI lineage: Eukaryota > Viridiplantae > Streptophyta > Pinopsida > Cupressales > Cupressaceae > Sequoia > Sequoia sempervirens. The sequence goes on along the minus strand of VDFB02058242.1, from coordinate 712,711,683 downwards.
AGCTAGCTTTTAGGAAAAGCACTTGGACTATTTTGCCTGCATGCTTCTAGAATAATCCAAGATGCAGTTGTATAAACTAAAGATCAATTAAAACCAGGAACAACTTGATTTAGCGTTAGAGGAATCCTATAACAGATTCAGTAGGCACTATGAATAAGTGTCTACCAAAAACCCTATGTAAACACTTGTAAGACATACCTTTTGACTCATGAATGAATATAGCAAAGCTTTGCAGAAATCAGTAAGTAATACTTTTGTCATGAATATTTGTAAATGCTTTGTATGCTTTATCAGAGGGTGATTAATAGTGTACAGGATAAATACAGGGTAATGGGGCTCAAACATGCCTCAGGTGAGCAGAGTTATGTCTGATATGCCGGTGTGCCAGGGTTATTAAGTGATTAGGCTAAGGCCAACCACACAAATGGATAATAAGGCTAACATTGTCAGCAAGGGTTTAAATTATATATGAGCATGTTTATGGAAGGTCAAATGCTCAATGACATCTTATTGACATGAACAACATACGCATTAGACAAAATTCATAACATTGGTTGCTTGGGCACATCGCGTGGTAAATTCAATATCATGTACATAGCTGACTTGAGGACAGTACATATTGATATCTGTATTAGAAAAGTAGATTGAAACTTATAAATTGCTTTGCCTGGTTGAAATCCTAATAAGGATGTATACCACCACCCTGGATCGCATTCTGTTTGTGGAATGTTATCCTTAGGACCAGGACCAGATGCTTAATGATTTGAATTATCTCGTTCTTGAAATTCCACAAACTTTTTACCAGGTAAGACATAAATAAAAATATCTCAACCACACCATAGATGGTGAAAAAGTTTTATCATAAAATGAGCGGACACAATCCAAGGGGTTGTGGTATTATGGTAACAGAGATGTAAGAGCTGACTTTCAAGTCCCCCTCTCCATAATAAGACAGACCATAATTCAAACAGATGTATAGAATGTGGCCTAAAGATTGGTAATACATTTAAGCATAACCCGAGTTTTAAAATCTTAAGAATGCAGTTCAAGCGTACCCTACATTGCATTATAGCAACAGCCTAGATTCAGCGAGCCAAAAACATAACAACAATGTGAGGCGCTTATCAGAATCTACTCAAGTAAACTGAAATGTGTAGAAATGTCTCAACCTAGAGCCACGTAGACCTTAAATTGGTGAGAGTGATTTCCCCCAGCCAAACCTTCCAAACTAAAATGACGGCAACTTACTACATAAATATCTTAGAAACACAGTAAAAGAAACAACAAATGAGGGTATCAGTGACTTAAAATTCCCAAATCTCGTTCTGAACAACTTTTATAAGTCGATTTCTCAGGTTTATCTAAACTTTAATTCCTAAATTATAGCGAGTGAAGATTCTTTTGATTTCAGATCTATGCTTAGAAAACCATTTGAACGAAAATTGTGTTAAGAATGAATATTGGGCTAGCTTACCCATCATGAGACTGTAGACGACGAGATAATTGTTCTTGAAAGAATTAAAAGAAGCCGGAGTAGGAAGGCGATCTTTGGAGCCCTTAGTGAGCTCCAGAGCTGCTACCACAATTGTCATTATTCCGAACACGGCATAATAAAAGATTTCCATGGCTTTCAGAGCTGGGAAAACCTAATGATTCTGCCTCTGATCTAACACCACATCTGTAAGCAGTGAAAAGAAACCAAGCATGACACCGAAAGAGAGTATGAGAAAGAGTATAAGTAGGTAAGAGATTTGGTGGCTCCTGGTTTTCCTATTAAATTCAATTTTGCCGTTTTGCAATTAGTTTAAAGAGAGAATAGTATTGACGCCGTGGGATGCGAACCCTAGACTAGTTTTTAGTGGGATAGGGAATTCTTTCAAAGGTGTAATGATGAAAATTGCATACCTTGGGGTAAGTCCAATTTAGTGATAAGTATTACTAGAATTTGATTCGATTTTATTTTTTTATATTTTGTGGGATTGTTCTTGATTTTGTATTTTATGTAAAAGTTATTTCGGATCAATTTTATAAGTGGAAATGACATCAATTCAAAATTTGAAAATGAAACATTTCAATTTGTTTGCTAGGGTATTGTATAGAAGGACAAACCCTAATTCACTTATCCACAATTCATAAACTCTTACTCAAATTTCCATTATCATTTAAGAAGCACCATAGCGCATCATTGCATCATCAACTTACATCACCATCTAATCTTAATGGCAAGTTAAGCATCATGTATGGTTGAATGTCTATCTTTGATCCTTGTTATAAAACTGTTGAATTAGAATCCAAGGGTTTGGCTAAAGGTGAATATTCTTGTCTAGTGAACTCCAAAATGTGTGTGTAACACTACTTTTTAATTATATTCAAATTCAAGGAAGAAAGAGAAACATTTTTTAGGAGATTAGAAGTTCATAGATCATTTATGTGCACAAAGGTCAATTCCACAAATAGGGATCATTTTTAAGGGTGTGGAAATCAATTTTAAGTGCATGAATTTGAACCAAAATGAAACAAAGGTTAATTCAGAGTCTCCCAAAGTATCACATAATCATGTAATATCCTCAACCAAGTAATATAATATTTTCTATTTTTTTTATCACAAATATCCTAGGAGAGTGAGGTGAGAGCATAAGTGAGTAAATAATATTATTCACCATTCTAATCAACCAGATATTGTGTGGGCAAGGTGAGGGAAAGCAATGGATGGATAATGATTTTTGTATATATATTATTTTCAATAATAAAAATGACCAAAAAGATGTAACAATAAATTGCCAAAATAATATAGAAATGCACATACAAATATGAGTAAAGCTTCCTCTACAATAAAATGTTGCTTTAGTGATTATAAAATATATGTTTCCACAATATGTTAAATCTTCGATAAAATATAAAACTTGCTACAAATATCAAATACCAAAATATGTCATAAAATATAAACAAAATATTGAAGTATAAATACAACCTCTGTGTGAGATTGCCCTCATAAAATGAAAGGATTTCCATACTCCAACCTTTAAGAAACCAAAGGGGTTTCACCAAACTTCGATCTCTAAAATCTAACATTTTTCATCTTTGAATATTATAACTAAACACAAGGCTCAAACTACAATAGAAAAGAATGAATAAATTGGTAGGTGTCTCAAAGGCAACTAAGCAACTCAATGTAATATATAATACTAGAAAGACACAAATTTCTAGCACCCTAGTTTCCCTCTCAAATATGGCAACTAAAATATTAATGAAAACTTCTCCCAAAATAGCCCCCACTTTGTCATGAATACAAACTTGTAACTCATTAATTTATCACAAAATTTGTCATGAAGAAGTTGTCAAGTGTCTTAGGAGTTACCGCAATATTTTACAGAGACCCACACTCCCATATTATTTAGCATTGTTTTAGGCGTTGCCACTAAACCATGACCCCTTTATTAAATATTTTTATATCCCTGTCAGGAAATAAAGATAGGGCATACATAAGCTAATTAATTAAAAAGGGACATTCTAAGTCCACCCTTCCTAGAATTACTCATCCACAAGCAATGCAAAGTTGGGTGCTCAAGACTCTTTGGTCCCTCCCATGTAGCATCTTCTACAAGTTCTTCCACAAACCAAGTTTAGTGACTATTTTGTGTTGAACATAGTGTTGTCATTGATGTCAAAGTGTTATATCAGTTGTAGGTTGTCATTGATGTCAAAGATATGTGAAAGTGGTATGTCAGTTGTAAATGTTGCAAAATGTTAATGTTCATTATTGAACAAGGGCAACATGGGAAGTCTAGGTACACATGTAATTGGTGGTTCCTATATGTCTACTACTTTTGTGGAAGTCTAGAAGTGTTTGTAGCTATGTTTTGAGGTTTGTTTGCTTAGAAGTAGAATATGCTTTGTACTAAACTGTTAATGCTTCTGGTACTGCATTCTACTGTTCACATTTCTGGCTTGCAGTTTGGAAGTTAAGACTACTCATGAAGTATCATATTCTACAGTTTCAGTAGATTTGAATTACAGAGCTATAAGATAGAAGTGAAAAAGTAAAGTCTGTGTTTGTTGGTTGATTGTGTATAATGTCTAAGTGTTTATGCTAGTGAAGGGAAGCGTGTGCTAGCTGGAGGAAGCGTGTGAAGGTGAAATAGGACCAGCTAAGATTATGGTGCTTGAAGCACATGACATCATCTTACAAGGTCTGTGGTAACATATTTGATTTGGGGTCGAACTGACTACACATTACATATTAGTTTGAATTAAGGTTTTGTATTTGGTCGACATGGCTCATTACATTTATTTTTAAAGGATTTTAGGCTAACATGAGATATTGTTAACATAATAGAATGGATATATATTGTTGATCATTTCATGAAAATAAAATATGAAGTGTAGGGGATGTACATTGTGTGTAATGGATGTGTAAGGTATGTGTGAAATGTGTGAGTAAAAGATCTATGAGCTAAGAAGAGAAGTCAAGTGTGTTGAGTGAAATTGAGAGATCAGCATAAGATGTGTTAGCTTATTAATGCAAAGAATGTTATGTAAAAGTAGATCTATATCCATTTTTTATTGTTAGGTTGGAGCCTTTTAATCTGAGTTGGTGGTCAGTGGCTATGTTGAAGCTTAGTCTAAGGGGATTGGTGTCTCCTATGGGTTGGTTCCTACAAAACAAAATCCAAGGGGATTGGTGTCTCTCTTTAAGGTTGCAATTCTTGTCGATTAGTGCTTGCAAAATTATTGTAAGTTCTATATTATTTTGTGAGGTTGGATTTGGGTAGTAGTTCCAAGAAGCTTTTCTCATCGTGGTTTTTCCCTTCTAGTTTTCCACATAAATCTAGTGTTCTCTTGTGTGGATGCATTCATTACTTGCATTGTCATTGGTTATGTTTTCATAATATCTTGAATGTGGTGGTTTAAAGTAAAAAGTCTTGTAAAAAGTGTTAAATTCTTATTCACCCCCCTCAATATTTGTGTGTCTAACAATTAGTATCAAAACTAAGTTCATTGGTGAAGCTTAACATTTTGAGGTACATCTGGGATGACACACATGACAAGACAAGAAGGTATTTCTTCAAACAAGATGCCAATATTTGATGGATCCAATTATGCCTTTTGGAGTGTAAGGATGGAAGCCTACTTGATTGAATTAGGGTTTTATGTTTGATAATATGTTGCATATGGTTATAAACTCCTATAAATCCTACAAGAGATCATGCAGGAAATAAAGCCTATGAGAATAAAGCTAAAGAAAATAATGTTATTCTATGTGGTTTATGCAAATTCAAGTTTGTCAAGATAATGCATTGCAAGACTACAAAGGAGATTTGGGACAAGCTTCATAATATTTATGAAGGTGATGACAAAGTCAAGCAAGCAAAACTTTAGACCTATCAAGGACAATTTGAGATTTTGAAGATGAAGGAAGAAGAAAATATTGCTAAATACCTTCTCCGAGTGGATGAAGTTGTCAATACCATCAAAGTACTTGGTGAAGAAGTGAAAGAGACAATGATTGTAAAAAAGGTACTTAGATCTCTTCCCACAAGATTTGATTCAAAAATATTATTGTTGAAGAAGCTAAAGATCTAAATGCTATAATAATGGAAAAACTACATGGGATATTCATTACATATGAGATGAGGATCATGAATGATAAAACTACAAAGAAACAGGTAACCTTCAAGGAATCAAAGACAAATGAATATTTTGACTCTAGTAATGAATCATATCCTGAAGAAGCAAATTTTGTAAGGAAGCTAAAGAAAGGCTCTAACAATTACAAAGGTATGTTACCCTTCAAATGCTTCAATTGTGATAAAATAGGCCACTTTAATGCTAAGTGTCCTTTCAGAGGAATTAGTGATGAGCAACAAGAGTTTAAGTTCTATAAAAAAAACTAAAATCTAAGCCCAAGAATAGGAAGAATAAATACCATAAGTATAAGAAAATCCTCTACTCTAAGGAAGATAGCTATTCATCTGATGAATGTGATCATTATACCTCCAGAAGTGAAATTGAAAGAGAAGATGCTTTATTCATGGCAATGGAGACTTTAGATGGTGATACAGAAAAATCAAACTTTGAAGATGATGAAGAAGATGCAAATGTTGATTTAGAAGGAGAACATATAGTTGCCTTAGATGAGCTAATGAAAGCAAGAAAGGAAAATTGGAAACATAAGAAAAAGTTAAAAGAATCAGAAAAGGTGGTTATAGATCTGAAAGTTCAGATAGAAGAAACAAAGAGGATAGAAGATATCTTGATAGAAAAATTAAAAGAAAAAGAAATGGATTGTGAAAGGCTTGAATCAGAAGTGGTGTCCTTGAGAAAGGTTCTAGAGAAAGCAAATGATTAGAAAAAAAATATGAAGTTTAGAAAGAGCACAAAGATTTTGGATGAGATTATCAACAGTCAGAGGCCACCCTATATCAAAACTAGTATTGGGTTTGATCAAAGTTGGAGAACAAAGATGACCAAGCAAACCATGAAGACATTTGCAAAGAATTTTGATGAGAATGCCTCTGATAGTTAAAGTGTTGATTAATCTAAGGAGACTAAAGAACTCATAAAGGAAGAAGATTCCTTCATTCAAGTTCGAAAAATGAGGAGATTCAAAAAGACAAATCTGGAAAGGGAAGCACACAATACTAGGTTCAATTATTATTTTTGGTTATTGTTATAATTGCAATCAATTTGGTCATAAGGTAGTTGATTGTAGAAGGTTTCCTACAAGAAAGAATAATTTTGTAAGCAGAAATACATTTTCTCTTCTATTTGATTCAATGTCATTTGTTACAAGTGTTGGCCTCCTACAATGATTTAACAACTAAGCCCTTATGGCTATGATTCAGAGATTGGACATCTAATATGGATAGTTATTTAAATCATCATGAAGGTGCATTTAACTTGTCAACCTAGGGACTTGAACTTGAAATGGGTCAGCACAGTATGTACACTAAGGATCCAAAGTAGCCATATTCATTCTACAACTAAGAAAGATACAATGTTGAAATTAAATTGCTTGGAAAGAAATAGCATAAGTGTTGAGCATCAACCAAAAACTATACTAAGCTGAAATTCATGAAAAAAATGAATATTTGAGCGAACAAACAAGAAGCTACTTTGTCTGCTTTAGCTGTAGGAATAGTCACAAAATGAAATTCTAGTGGTTGCAGGAACAGTTAGTGCTAGATTTTTAACTAATTACTGAACAGAAAGTAACAACTAAGCTAAAGGATGGAATGCTCACCAAGTGGGCCCCCTTGGATGAGTATCCCTTAAGACAAATGTAAAATCAAGTGCACAAACTTATAAACTCATTTTATTCATTGGAAAACACAAGTACAATAGAGCATCATGACTGTATTACTGAAAATCTAAGAATGTGAGTACATCATCAGATTAAGCAACCTCTTTTGAAGGAGCATCTGAGTCTTATTTATAGGGAGAAAAGCTACCAACTAATCACCTAGCAAGGCAGTCAACTCCAACAGATTAGGATCCCACTTTAGGGAAAGCATGAAAAGTGGAGAGGCAGTTACACATGCACAGAATCTGGTTAGACATGTTTGCCTCAACGCAGATTGAGCACAACAGTAATTCCTATATTCGCTCAACATAAAATTAAGACCATTTACAAGGCAGTTACAACTTTTATTTGAATGAGGAATCTCCCACCGTCGATAGTCTTCTCTTCGTTGACCTTTGCATGACCACCTTGTTGACTGTTATAGCGAATGACCAGCTGGAAGAATCTTCTTTAATTGTGTAGGTGGATAATTATATTTGCAAGATAATATTAGAATGCACAACAATTGCATATTTGTAACTATCTTAAAGTAGCATTCATTAATCAACATGTAAAATCAACATAGATAGTTCATATAGCATGTTAATGTCATTAAAGATTGCAGAAATAAGCTTATGCCCAATTTCTATGGTTTTGGGGAAATATCATAAAAAGAGCAACATCCAAGCATCAAATTCTATGACAACTACAACAAATAGACAATAAAATTCTATCAAAATTAAGTCATAAACTAGACTCATCACTCCCCCCAACCTAAGACTTTGTTGGTCCTCCAACAGAAGGAGTGTTGTTCCTTTGCTTTGTTAATGCCCTGAAGTTTGCAACTACCAGCTGTCCTACATCAATTTCTGCAGTTTCTAAATTATGGTCCCAATAGAACCCTTGTTGTGTTTCCAATCTACTCCATATTTGTCTCTTTGCAGCTATATCATATTGGTAAAACCTAAAATTTGGAACATACCACAATAGGATAGGTGGCTGAAAAGTTAGTGGGAGCCAAAATCATTTCTTTGCCCTTCCAATCTATATATATCTATCAACTCTCTTAAGTGTTGCAGCACAGTTCTACATAGAGTGAGGCTCAGCTTGTTTTAACTCATTAGTTAGGTTGTTCCACCTTTGTGACAGGTATCCCATCACAGATTCTTCTTTGGTTTTGGCTACCTCCTCATATTCTTTATAAACTTCCTCTCTCTCATACAAGATCTTATTGCCATAGCTTGGTCTATAAAGAATTTTGTTCCAATCCATGAAAATGCTCCCTGGGTTTCTAGATTCAGCCCTAATGGACAGGGGAGCGTTGGATTCAATTTGCTTATAAGTCCTGAATTGTTTTCCCCAACTAATCTGATTTTGTATCCAAGACATGAATGCCCTTAATTGGACATCCCCAACATGCAACAGTGGATTCCAATCATGGTCTTGGGTCATGACATAATTATGTAAGTAAAATTCACACAACAAATTCTTCATTTCAAGAGGAGCAATCCTATAAGCATTGAAAAATTCAAGAGGATTCTCAATAGAAGGTTTCAAACCTGAAACAATCCTTGCTAATTTAAAAGAAAGATACTAGTACACAAACAACAATATATGGCTAAATAAACTACTAAAAATTATATATAAATGACTAAGTTTAGTCACGTGACTATTAGTGGTTTATTTGTAGTCATTTATAACACCACCAAATTTATGACAACTATTTTAGTCATTTATTTGGTCATTGATTTAGTCATTGATTTGGTCATTTATTTAGTCATTTATTTAGTCGTTTATTTAGTCATTTATTTGGTCATATATCTAGTCATTAATTTTAGTAATGTGACTATTTTAGTGGTTTATTTGTAGTCATTTATAACACCACAAAATTTATGACTAAACTATTTTAGTCATTGATTTGGTCATTAATTTGGTCATTGATTTGGTCATTGATTTAGTCATTGATTTAGTCATTAATTTAGGTGTTTATTTAGTCATGGTAGTGATTTATTTAGTCATATATTTAGTCATTAATTTACTCATTGATTGTTGTTAACTGGTCATTTATTTAGTCATTACTTTAGTCATTACAAATCAAATCTAACTTAATTAATCCTCACAAATTAATGCCTATAAACTTTAAGTATCATAGATATTCAAATGTTGAAGAAGCACCATGAAATGAAGACTAAAATGCTTGAACAAATATAATTGATCATACACAAACACAAACAGATTACAAATCAAGAGGAGCCACAACACAGTATTTATGAGTGGAGAAAAAGACACTCTGAAAAATTACTTTATTAAGCCTCATTAGCAAATCAAAATCTCATCGGTTACATTCAATGTCTCAGTGACACTGTACAACTTATAGACACTATATAAACAAAATACTCCTATTTTCATATGCTTATATTGTTTTCCCCTTCCTTAACTACAGTCCTTTTGGAAGGGCAATGACCTCCTATGGGGGCTCGACCCATTTAATCCCCTTGCAAATCCACAACTTTCCTGCCGCTATTGGTTTTGGCTCCTCCAAACTCTTCCTCGCCGATATTCACCTTTTACTTCTCCAATTTGGAGCTGGAACTTGAAAATAAGGTTTCAAAATTTGCACATAAAAAGCATATTTGGAAGTAGATTTTTATCAGATATTGTAGTTGCAAGTTCCACTAATTATAATCAAGATAAATAGTTTTACCTTTTTGCATCAACTAATGCAATTCTAGTAACTTTTAGAGGATTGACAATGCTAGCCTTTATCATATCAACATACTCAACTGCAAGTTGCAACACAACATTAAACTTATTAATTAGACTCAACATCTAAGAAAGAAAAATAAACTTCAAACATTATCAATTTAGTTTCCTTGTAGCTTTCCTCTAGCATATCTGGAACCTCTTTAGATGTTTCATCCAACTGTCATCACTCCCATATAGGTAGAATTGTGTATGTCTATCAAACTATCATCTTTCCCATAGAGTTAGAGCTAAATTAATTTAGAAATATTTTCTTGTTGAGCAATCCAATTCCCTTAGCAAGCCTAACATATAGATAACCTCCCTTACATTCAAAAATTTACTCAAGGATGTCATTTTTAGTCTCAAAAATCAAAATAACCTTATCGGTCATTTGTCAAAACTACATAGTTAATAGAAAAAAAAAATCAATGGAAAAAGCATGAGGAAAATTAATCTACCTCTATATTATTAGGGGTGATCAAATACTGCTTAAATCTATAATCAAAAACCCTCCTATGAGATACAACCAATCCTATCAGATTAAAAAACAAGAACTAAAACCTTCTTGAGAATCACAACAACAATACCTAAAATCAATCAATGGTCAAATGTAATTTTGTCCAAAAATGTAGTAATCAAAAGGCTCCCATATTGCTTTGTGATAATTAGAAAATGTGAAAGGATCTTGAACTAAAGGAAGAAATAGAAGAAATTATGCATTTGTTCAAATGAGCAAATATAGTGTAATGTGTTAATTGTTTTTTCTTTACATCATTTAGGAACTAAAGCATAAAAAATTGCATAGAGAGGATTTGAAGCAACAAACCTCAAACTGTAACATAATCCGGTCAAAAGTTGTTGCCATGTTTGAAAGGACTATTTCTTTTGCATTGGGATTCCCACTCTCAAAAACCTGACAAAGGCAATCCAGTTACATGACCATCAAAAAGATACAAAAGTATCACATTAAAGAGAGGAAACAACAAACACTTTGTTAAAATTCCATTCTTGCCTCAAAATCTACTGTTTTGCAAGAAAGAAAAAGCATTTCAGGGAATTCCAAAGCAATACTTTCATATATTTTAATTAAACATCAATATAAAGACCTTTGTTTTGTTGCTCTTACAATAATTTTTTAACTAGGAATGAAACTATTTCAACATTTAGAAAACCACGTTTGACAGGTATACAAGGTATTGGAAATGCAAACTTACAAACTATTTGGAAAAATGCTTTTACATTTTAAGATAGAGAAATTTCATTTTGTTGACTTGCTTTAGTGGCAAAGACAAAGCAGAGTTGATGACCATCATCAGCTAGGAGTTGGCTTCAAGAAGGTTTAGAAGGTTGGTTGTTTCCCTTATTCAAGGGTAAAATCTATTACTAGGTCGATGACGACACTGTCTCAACTCCAACATCCAAACCAAGTTGGGATTCTTGTTGTCTATGTAATAAATGAAAACAAAATTAATGTAAATGTAGGTTAGTGTTGTTGTAGCAGATTCTAGAAACATATATTGTGTTTACTTGGTCACTGTATCATTTTATAAGTTCAAACACTTCATATTTGCTCATTACACTGTCTCATTATCCACCTATACAAGTCTGAAATACATTTTCTTAGTATTTTTATTGCTGCCATTATTGGGTTGTGTAGAAAGTGAATTGGATGTCAGTATATATATTCCTTTTTTCATATATATATATGTGTGTGTGTGTATAGTTTCCTTTGTTCATATATTGTTGATATGAAATAGGAATATAAAATCTTATCTCTTTCTTTTGAGATTCATTTGGAAATCAATTACTAAAGTCTAATTTTGTAACAAGAAAAGGTGTTTTGTAAAAGCATCCTTTAAAACTAAGAGTCAAAGACATTGTTGAAAGATGCAATGTTAAGAAACAAATGATTCAACTAGGATTCAAGTAAAACAACCTTAACTACAAAATACAACGTTATACATAAATCATACAAAACAAACCCTAGAAGCCAAAATGTAGCAGTGGAAAATGTGTTTAAGAAAAGATTCTATGGAATAGATGATAACCTTCACCTTGTTCAATAAAAAAGCTATAAAATAAGTAGCCAGCAGGTAGCCTACTCTGTAGATTTACCATTACTCTGGTATTGAGATTTTCTTATATAAATTTTGGGAATTTCTTTATCATTGTGAATTCTGTAATAAGAATTCTCTATTTTTACTTGCATAATCATATTGAACATAAATTTTGCCCATAGTCCATAAGAAATTTCATGCAAATAAGTTTTTTGGCACTATCTTCAGCCAACCATATAAAACAACACTTTCCCACATCTCAACTCCACATTTGTTGGAATATATCTAATATAAGGGTTATCTGTGGGTGCATCAAATTTACTGTATTTTTGTTATCTAAAATAGCCTTTACCTTTATCTCCATACCTTCGTGCATAGTACCAAAATTTACCCTTCCAATAACTATTCGTCCTTTGTGTTCATCAAAATCCAAATTTGTTTCTTGAAAATTTCAACCACATTTGTTGATAGGTTATAAATTTGTTACTTTATTCATAAGAAATAAACTTGCCAACCATTGTAAAGCACTACGGAGGACATTTGATATAAATATTTTCCTGTTCGAAAATGGAAGCTTTGGAATAGGGTATGGACATCCATCAAAGCATAATAGAAGGTGGATTTTCGTCTGATATTATAGTTGGAAATGCTTTGCTTGACATGCATGCAAAATGTGGAAGCATAGAGAAAGCATGCGAAGTTTTTGATAGAATTCCTCAAAGAGATGCCATCTCTTGGACTACAATTAATGTTGGATATGCACAAAATGGATTTGTTGAAAATGCTTTAGAAACTTTCAAGCAAATGCAATTGGCAGGTATAAAGCCAAATTCCACAATCTTTGTCAGCATCTTTCCTTCTTGTGCCAAAATGGGGGCTTTCGAATAGGGTATGAACATCCATCAAAGCATAAATAATAGAGGAATTTTGTCAGATGTTGTAGTTGCAATTTCCCTAGTAGACATGTATGCAAAATGTGGAAGCATAGAAAAGGCATGTGAACTATTTGACAAAATGCTTAAAAGAGATGCCATCTCATGGAATACGATGATTGTGGGATATGCACAAAATGGATTGTTGAAAAGGATTTAGAAACTTTCAAGCAAATGCAATTAGCAGGTGTGAAGCCAAATTCCACAACCTATGCCAGCATCCTACCTGCCTGTGCCAAAATGGTAGCTTTGGAGCAAGGTATGAACATCCATCATAGCATAATGGATGGGGGATTTTTGTCAGATATTATGGTTGGAAATGCCCTGTTAAACATGTATGCAAAATGTGGAAACGTACACAAGGCATTTGAACTCTTTGATGGAATGCCTCAAAGAAATGTCACTCATGGAATGCAATAATTGTAGGATATGCACAAAATGGATTTTGCAAGGATGCTCTCAAAATATTTAAATTAATGAAGCACTCTGAAACATATCCTAACATTGTAAGATTTGTTTGTATTCTTTGTGCATGCATCCATGGAGGTTTAGTGGATAAGGGTTGTACATACTTCAATCACAAGAGTAAGCAGTATTGCATTACACCTACAGTTTATCATTATGTGTGCATGGTTGAACTTCTTGCCCGTGTTGGCTATCTCGAGGACACTCTAAACTATATCATTAAGATGCTAGTTAAACCTGTGGTGGTTGTGTGGATGTTTCATAAATCAAGTTTCATAAGGTCTTCATTAACATTTTCAAAATCCTTCATGCAACACAAACAGAGATGAAAACCTTGAATGCACTATTATGACTAAACTTTACATGATAAATGGCTTGGACTTCAACCACACTTACAAGATATAATAGTTGCAGAAACTGAAAGGATGAATTGTACCAACAGGTTGGCAACCATCAAATGTCAAAACTTGTACAAACAATAAACAACTACCCAGTGTTCACTGTAGGGTCCCTAAGCACTATTTCTTGAGAATTTACTAATTTCCCTATTCATTTTATACCAAATATGTCAGGATTTTGTCTCTCAAATCAAAATGAATGATACATAAAGTAGAAATATGATCAAGAGAAAAGTAATTCCAGGTACAAATAACATTGAAATAACCATATATGGATTTGGATAACTATGGTTATAACAACCAATCCATAAACAACCATGTTAATTCCCTAATGTCAAGCATGTGACCTATCTTGTAGGTGTAATTGATTACAACATTGTAGGTTACTTGAATATCATTAAATCTTCCAAAGCTAGGACTAAAAACACCCCTAGCAGGGTCAAGGGGCAACACCCCTCGTGGGGGTCTAGGGGAAATGCCCCTAGCAGGGTCGAGGGGTAGCTCCCCTCATGAGGGTTTCAAGGTAGTGCCCCTAGTGGGGTCGAGGGGCATCACCCCTCGTAGGGGTCTAGGGGCAGCGCCCTTAGCGGAGTTGAGGGGTAGCACCCCTCGTGGGGTCTGGGGGCAGTGCCCTTGGCGCACTCCCTGTTGTAGTATAGGGCGGGATCGAGGGGCAGTGCCCCCGCCACTAGCACCAATTTAAGGCTTTTGAAACCATACAAAACTCCATGGCGCACCTCATTTTCATGATTTTTTGAGTGGAAAAAAATTGGTGGGATGTTGTGTTATCTTTCGTCGATATGTTCTAATGTTTCCGATATGCTTTCATCAGTCTATCGATGAAGCTATGAGGGGAGTTCCCATTATGTAGTAATGTTAGGCCGATAGTGTCACTATCGGCCTAACATTACTACATCGAGGGAACTCCCCTCATAGCTCCACCGATAGACCGATGAAAGCATGCTCACTTGTTCATAGTGGCGATGTGTATTCCTCATAATCATTGGAAAGTTCCATTAGAAATATAGGAGATCTAGAAACCACTCTTGACTAATCTATTAAAGAAGGATACTGATGCAATGTAGGAGCACAAGACTCTTCACCAAACCGAACTTGTTAGAAACACAACCAATTCTTGACAATCCTTGCAACTAGGACTCCACATTCTTCACAAAACCTTGTTTTAAAGCACTCAAACTGAGATTAAGGCACACACACCTCTTATTGAATTCACAAAACACCTGAAGCAACATCAAAATACATGACCCAAACCCCTTTCACCAACATAAACAACTCCAATATAAGAACTATCAAAAGTGGATTGTCTTAATCAACCACTATGCCCATTTAGGCCACCTACACAAGACAACTTCAAAATCCAAGCCCAATCCTCATCACCAAAGTCTCATACATGTCTAAAAATTCCTATACAACATAATGAAATCATTCCCAAACCTTTATTCTTGATAATTATTCAAACACTCATTCAAACCCTTCATTATTGATTCCAAAATGTGACTATCATAACACTGTATCTACAAGACAATATAAAAAAGTGCATTCAAAGCTTATAAATCACCAAACCTTCTTAGAGAGACTTCAATATACACCTCTACAACATTCTAACTCACTGGAATCCAAGTAGAACATCCTTTGCATCAACAAAACACAAATTTTTGACTGTTCTCTGTCAAATTCCAAATTTTTCATGCAAATACAGATATAGGGAATTAATTTTTCACATGCTAACCATCATCACTGAGTTTGAATCTTTGGAACATGAAAAAATATACAAAAAGGAACCTACTCACCAAGATTTAGACTGTTCTACTAGTTAGTTTGGAAGAAACACAATTTTGAACTCCCATTGTTACCCTAGAACATGGTTTCAACTTGCTTGAAGTGAATTTACAATAACTTTTACAATTCTAAATGGTTTTAAATGAAATCAAGTGAATTATAAAATAGATTCATAGGTCCATCAAGTATATTTATTTTTGAGTATTTTATACATAGTGAACAAAACTAAAGGTTTTTTTTTTAGTATGCAATACAAATTAGGTTAAAATACAATCTATGACAGCTATTATGTTTATGCTATTTAGTTAAATGTAGAGATTGAGCAATACAAGAACACATAAAAATAGGATTTAGTTTCAACAACACAAATAACTCGGTAAATTAGAAGAGGAATGTTACAAAACTACAAGATCTACTTCACTACAATGTACAATACAAAATTTGTAATTAATAGTAAAAATACTTCAATTACTTCATCTACACTATACACAAGACATTGTAAGCTAAATACGACAGTTACATTCAAAGCAACAATTACAACTTAACACCTATTATAATATTAGTTCTCAGTGTTCCTAGTGTTCCACCATTCCATCACAATGGGCCCATTATACTCCTCATGCAATCTCAAGTTAGGATCCTTACTATGAATTGTTTGTTTTATTTGTCCAAGCATGTTGTTAAATGTTTCAAAAATCTCTTCAAGACTAGGAGATTCGGTATATCTAATGACCTACATAACAAGTGAGATAAAGAAACAAACATATCTAAAACAATATCAATAAAACATAAGATTCAAATGACACAGAGAATACTATTACGCAAAATGAAAAATAATTTACAATTTACAAACATTAATAAATTGATAATTTAATAATAAAATAAAAAATTCTTACTTCGTTGTGAACTACCAATTATCATAAGGATCATTTACTTCAGACCTTTTCCTTCAATTGTGTTTTCCTCTGCTCATCTACTCCACTTTGTACTAGCAATGATCCCCTTACTCTGATAAATCTACATAAATCATCCTATAGATGGGCAATTATAGTGATTTGAATTTGACAAGCAAAGGATTTTGATGGAATAAAGTCATTAGAATTTTGTTTTTTAGGAGTACAACATAATACAAACCAACAATTAACTGCTCAGCACTATTAATCAAACAAAATAGAATGATTGTGTAACAACCTGTAGGATGTAGATATACATTTTTGTGACACTAGCTGCAATTAACATCTAGCCACCTAGATAATTAAACACAATTATTGATGAAGTCACAACATTCCTAACATAATATTTATCTTATTATTATATAATTTTTATAAAATTTCCACAAGTAAAATACCAGAGTCCTCCCTCCTTGTGCTAAAATGGGAGCTTTGGGACGGGCTATGAACATGCACCAAAGCATAATGGTAGGGGAATTTTTGTCAAATGTTATAGTTGGATATGCTCTGGTAGACATATATGCAAGATGTGGGATCATAGACAAAACACCTAAATTGTTTAACAGAATTCCTCAAAGAGATGTCATCTCATGGAACAAAATGATTGATTGCAGAACATGTGCACAAAATTGATTTTGCAAGGAACCTCTCAAAATATTTGAATTAATGAAGCACTTTGGAACACATCCTAACATTCTATTTTCACTGGAATCAAGGATGTTATTTAAACTTTTACACCCTTCTATGTTCAAGTTTTGCAGTTGTGACAGGTTGCCAATGAATTAGGGAGGCTATTTAAATCTATACACCCTACCATGTTCAAGTGTTGTAGCTATGACAGGTTGCCAATGGAATCAAGGAGCTTATTTAAATGTACACACCCTTCTATGTTCAAGTGTTGCAGCTATGACAGGTTGCCAAACAAATCAGGGAGCTTATTTAAATGTCCACACCCTTATATGTTCAAGTGTTGCAACTGTGACAGGTTGCTAATGGAATCAAGGAGGTTATTTAATCAAGGAGCTTATTTAAATTTCCACACCCTTCTATGTTCAAGTGTTGTGTTGCAACTGTAAAAGGTTGCTAATGAAATCAAGGAGGTTATTTAAACTATGATAATATTTTATTTTTAAGTGTTGCAGTTGTGATAGATTGTCAATATAATGAAGGAGGTTATTTAAACCTTTAAAATTTCCAATTATATTCAAGTGTTGCAGCTATGAAAGGTTGACAATGGAATTGGGGAGGTTATTTAAACCTCTTCAACTTTCTATTTTCAAGTGTTGCAGATGTGATAGGTTGCCAATGGAATCAGGAAGGTTATTTAAACCTCTACAGTCTTCTATGTTCAAGTGTTTCAATTGTGAATCAGGGGGGTTATTTAAACTTTTACACATTTCTATTTTCAAGTGCTACAACTATGATAGGTTGCCAATGGAATGGGGGAGGTTATTTAAATCTATACACCCTACCATGTTCAAGTGTTGCAGTTGTGATAGGTTTCCAATGGAATTAGGAAGGTTATTTAAACATTCACACCCTTCTATGTTCAAGGTTGCAACTGTGATAGGTTTCCAATGGAATCAAGGAGGTTATTTAAACCATGACAATATTTTAGTTTCGAATGCTGCAGCTATAATAGATTGTCAATAGAATCAAGGAGGTTATTTAAACCTTTGAAACTTCCTATTATGTTCAAGTGATACATTTGTGATAGGTTGACATGGAATGAAGGAGGTTATTTAAACCTCTACAACTTACTATTTTCAAGTACTGCAGACGTGACAGGTTGCCAAATTTCTTATATCATCTAAATTTTAGCATCATAGAGGAGGGGTTGACAACAATTATGGAGAAAAAAAAAGCTTCATACAAGGTTTTGAAGGCTCCAAATACTACAATTTTCACTATTATTCCCAAGAGAAAAGACAAAGAATACAAAGAGCACAAAGAACATACTTTGGGAGAAAGAGATGCAAAACATAAAGAATAAGATTATCATTAGAAAAAAATATAGCTATATACATTAGGAAGAATGACACTTCTAAAATCGATTGCATAATCTATTCTAAACTACTAGCTTTTCAATGTTAAGAATCCCAAAGAGAATTTTCAAAGATATATATAAGATAGCGTCATTTAATCAAACAAAAAAAGAGCAACATAAAATTCTAATCATCCTAGCAAAGAGTTTTATCTCCCATGGAAGTGGGTGGGTAAGAGTTTGCAATTATGAAAAACCTAGTTCTAAGCACAAAGTTGATCTACATAAATTGTAAGGAAAAAATGTCAATTGGAGTTCTCTAATTAGGATAAACCATTTGGACTAGAAGGAGTTGGCACCAAGAGATCATCAAGTTGTTCGATATTAGCTAGTGGTTAAAGCATGTTTAGACACAATTCCTACAAGATGCAAAGGGTGGGGAATTAATGTCAAAGGAATCCTCCTCAAGATGTTGTGTCAAGTTGAATATTTATAGGACATCAAAAGGGAAATCAAGCTTATTAGTTCCACATTGTATTCTTTGAAACATAATGGAAAGGGTGATTGTATTGAATCTAAACAACACCAAAAAAAATAAAAGAACAATATTGAAAAAGGTTTGGTGGTATATCTTCATTTCACTCTAAGTAGAGGTATATGGAAAATGCTTGTAGAAGTCAACTAAAAAAAATCTCATAAATGCAATTGGTAAAGGTACCGTGAGAACTAGAAACTCAACAATTTAATTGAAGAGTCTATGTTAGTGGTGTGTTAGCCAATGTTAGAGGCAGTTTCTAGGAAACGTTGTAACAGAGATAAAAATGTGAAAGTATAGAAATACTAATAGAATTCTTCAACAAGAATCCTATGTTAACAAGGGAAAATATCCATCTAATGATTGAATAAAAAAATAAAACATTGTACAGATAATCCATATGAAGAGTAGTTGTTTTAGTTAAATAGGCGGTGACAGTTGGATTTCAAGAAATCATGTCTTGTGTTGTAGTGATGTCGTATGAACCTATTGAGGAAAGAATAGCAATAGATTTAAGGAAACTAGTGTAGTCAAGTTAAATCAATGGAATTGGTCATCTAAGACAAAACAATACATTTAGAAGAGGAATAAATTAAAAGTATTAAATAAATAGAAATTAAAAAGGAAAAGAACTTGAAATAAATTACAAGTTAGAGCAAGTTTGCAATCATCCCTGTTCCAAGAGATTACAAGCTTGGTTACTTGGGCTTATTTGTTTGTTTAATTATGTCATCAAGTAAGATATTTCATGTCTCAAATGATCAATTCTTTTTTCCACAGGCATCCTACAGTCCCTGATACTCTAAATGTTGAACTTGTATGTTCTACTAGCATATAATTTGTTGATGGGTGTTTTATGCACTTCTCAACACAGACAATGCATAGGTGCACTACCTCTCTTGAAAGGAAATCTCCAACTGCAAGCTACTGAAAATCTCCCCAAGGTCTCTCGAGTGTCAGGTCATGACTTGCACAAAATTGCTCAATTGATGTTTGATGTGATTTTGCTAATAATCATAGGGCGGAATTACGTAGCTAGATACGAGGTGGATCTTCAAATCTAAAGTTTCTAAGATGGGAAATAAAGTGTATTTTGCTGTAGGTTCGAACATCAATCCAAAAATTCAATGTTTTCTTCAAATTTGGACAGGCTATTTATTAAAAAAAAAGGGAAAAGAGCAGGGAAGAGGGAAGGTTCCTGGATCTGCAACTAACTGTGAACAGTGTTCATGGAGGTTCTGCTATGGACAACTCCCTTCAAACAAGATTCCACTTAACCAATAAATCTACAATATCGTAAAATTTGTGCTATCTTCAAAGGTATGCAAATACTTTACCATTCATCCACCACTTACATGCATGAATAAAGATAAAGGTTCAAAGAGCAGCTTCAAATTTCAGCCCAGGCTAACTTTGCAAGGCCATTTACCATCATATGGGCTGGAAGGCATCAACACAACAAAAATTTCTATAATCACAAAACAACATGACTAAAATATATCAAAGAAAGGATACAACTAATTAAAACAACAATGGGAATCCAACTGAAACATCTAACAATGGAGATTGAACCATGAAACATGTGAAGAAATCAAAAAATACACCAAGTCAATATATTTTCATTATAAATTTCAGCAGCATGTCTTTACAACAACTCAATTCCCTTTGCAAATGAGAGGAGGCCCCTATTTATAGTTCCCAAAAGTTAGATGAATGGCCAATATTGATTTCAATTGTGTGGCCAAGATTCATTACAAAATAGGGTTTCACCTACCCCCAATATATTACAATTTAAAATACATCCTTGTCCCTTCCCTATTTTGTCTTTTAGTGATGACACTGTAGCATCTTGTCTTTTGTTGATTGCTCTTTTTTTGTAGCTATTCCTTTGGGAGCTCCTCATTGATAATAGGGTTGTCCTCCTGCTTCTTTGAGGCTGCATATTCCATGAATTTTAGAATAACTGGCTAGAGCTTATCTACCTCAATGATCTCATACCGCAACATCTGGTAACTCCATTCTTTTGCATTATCTTCAAGCCTTTTCCAGTCTTCGTCATACTTCTCACCCTGATCCCTGAACAACTCTGATTGGTCGAAGGAACAGGTGGCAAAACTCATGAATTCCATCGTTACTTCACTGGACATCCCGTCCTCCATCTTCTTTTGAAAGTAAGGCTTTATCTTCTCTGGATCCATCTGCACTGCGGGCATATCATACTCTGTCATCAGCTTGAGATATCAGGTGCATTCTGCCCTGATTTCCTTGACCCATTCGATGTCTGGATCCACCTCACTCATTATCTGTTCCAACCTTTCCTTTTTGTTGTCGAAATCCTGCCTCTACACATCCATCAACCAGTGATCGTCTCTTTTGAATGCCAACTCCTTTTCCCATGTCGCTTTTGGTAACTGGAGGATGGCCTCAATCTTTCGATAGGTGGAGTCATACGTTGTAGGGAAGTTGGTGTAGAGCTTCTTCATGCTCTCCAAAGATTGTTGTAGATCCAAGAACTTGTTGGCTATTTTAATAGCCCAGCTAATACCCATGTTCCCAACGTACAGGACCTGTCGGAACCAGCTCTCTGTAGTCTTGTCCAAGTTCTTTCTTTTCTCCAACTTGTCAATTTTCTCTTTGGACAACAATTGAGGTGGAGCCACAGATGTGGTAGGCATGTCATCTACTGAAGACCACTGTTGGATGTAATTCGTCAAGGTGGCCACCTGTGCTTTAAGTTCATCCTTTGAGACCTTGTCCTGTTTTATCAGGTGCACTACTATAGCCACTGACTCCTCAAGGTGTCCTACCTTCTGCTCTTTGGTAGCGGTCCCCAAGTTGATGGTGGAAATTTTGTAGCTTATACTAGCCTGGCCTACCATGGGTGTTGCTATCTATGCAGTTCAGGACCCAGAAGCATCCATCGTTATTTTGGATCTCACTTTAGGCTTTTTCTCCTTTTTGGTTGAGCTTTGTGCTCGGGCTAGGATAGCCTCTAGCCTTGCTCTTGGATCCTTAGGAGCGAGAATCTTCTTCTCAAGTTGTTTTTCCAACCACTCAGGCATGGAAAATTCTTCTTTTGATGGCTCTTGACCACCTTCACCCTTCTTTGTTAGGCCCTCCATTTGTGCACCTTTCATCTTGGTGTTGTCCCCCTCTTCCTCATCAAAATCTAGGATGAATGTGGGGCGTTTGGCGGGAGGTTTAGTAATCAACTGTCCTTGGGGACTTCCTTCTACCCCAATTTCCTTTTCCTTTATGTCTTCAATCTATTCGCCCTTGTGCATGTGCCCCTCGAGCTGGTCCTCTTCTTTGTCCTTTGCTTCTGTGGGAGGCGGCACAATCTCCATTTGTTTTTCCTTTGCAGGGGTTTCTACAATTTTTGTTGTCTTATCGCCCTCCTCCCCTTCTCTTAGAGGTGACCTTTCTCCCTCTTCTTCATCATGTTTTAGCTACCGAGCCATCTCTTCTTCAAGATCATCATCAAAGGTTTGTATAATGACCTTACTGCCAGCATCCTCCTCCTCATCCCCGCTCTCAGAAGAGCATGTTCCTTCCTCCTCGTAGGCCACCTTGTCAATATGTCGATGTTCATACTTAGGGTCCTCATAATAGTCATCAGCTTCCTCCTCAACTAACTTTGAGGCTTCTTGTTCCCGCCTCTCCAATTCTTCGGATATCAATATCGTGGCCTCCATTGTTGGTGGTCCCACAGGAGGTTGTGAGGGTGTGGCAGAAGCGAGGACCTGTGCTAAGGCAGCCTAAAGGGTGAGGACCATAAAGATTTGGGAGAGCTCGGAAGGGAGGCTTTGCATGTGTTTCAAGAAAGCGTTAGGCAATGTGGGAGCGGGCATGGGTGCTACTATTATGGCTAATGGGAGCGATGTAGGCAACATGGCAGCGGAGGAAGGAGGGGTAGTCATGGCGGAGGAGGAGTCAACCACTATTACAGGCTCGCCCAGAGGTGAAGGGGCAAGGTGGACTGAGATGTCCATCGCCAACGGGGATGTGGCGACCATGGTGAGGGAGACAGATGATGGCGTAGTTGAGATTGGGAGAGCTCGAAGAGGTTCTAATGGAACTATCCTTTCTTTGTCACCTTCTTAGATTACAGGTGGTTCCATGGTGCCCCCTGTTCGCTTCAGCTTCTTGGAAGGTGAGCCTCCTGAATCCTTCCTTGCGTAAACCTTGGGATCTGGAGATTGCTTTATTTCTGCTTCCTTCCTCTTCTTTGATTTGGTGATAGAAGGAGACTTGGATGTTCCGCCCATTGAAGTTGTGGCGGAAATATCCTTGGTGGCACTGGGTTCACTCTTTAGTCCTTCATATGTTAGGACCACTCCCTGTTGCTTTAGTTGGCTCACTTGTCTTTTAACCCATTCTTCGGTTCGGGCCACGATGGGTTTAGTCACGATGTCAAGGTCATCGACCTCCTGTTCATCCTAGTCGACTACGGGCAGTGGTAAGTTGGCGAGTGCATTATACTGGGGATCCATGACAGTGCTTTCATCTTCTTCTACTTGGTTCGGTATGGGGAACAGTTGTACCCTTCTCATGAAGTATGCAATCATCCTCATGTAGTGCCTGGCACACACCCCTTTGTCATCCTAGCAATTTTCCCATAAATCCTCGACATTATGTAAATGGGTGTACTCCAGCCCCAGTGCTTTTCTTACATGCCCATACGGGTCCATCCACTAGCAAGCAATGTGTATTTGGAAGTGGTACTCTGCCAGTTCCTTTTTTGAATTCCCAATACACTGGGAGGTTTGCAGTTTATACATGCCCTGCCCGAAGGTAAAGGGATAAGAGGTCCCTACCAAATGCTTGTTGCTGAGGAGGGTGTGGACATGTTGCAGCTTCCGAGAGATTTCTAATAGTATTATCCGATCATTGGGGTACTGGGGCAGCTTGTTCAGTCTCTCAGTGAAACCTTGGGCACAAATGTAGGTAAACTTGGGGAATTGCAGGTATAGGAAAGCGTATTGCTTTAGGAATGCCCACGTGCTGTGAGAGACTCTCCTCTCAAAATCTCCTCCCAATAATCAGATGATGTGACCCATAAAGGCATCATTCACCCTACAATATTCCTTCTTGAAGTTCCAGAATTGGAGTTGGGGATATCGGTCATAGGCCTTCAGCTTTCGGCCCGGCTCCTCCTCGGGTGCCACAAATAGCCCGCTATACTGCCTCTGCTCTTCCAGTGAATAAACCAAATAGGAGGTCATGTAGAATTTGGAGCTCTTTTTTATATTGATAAATTGCTCATGGAAGTAGTTGCTAATAATACCTCCCCAGTAGAATGAGGCCTTCGTGGTGACATATTCATTCCCACGGATGATTTTCTCAACAAAGTACACCATCCATTCTTGAAAGAATGTGATAGAAGGAAGGCCCATTACCTAGCTCAACATGGTCACAAAGTCGTGATAGTCTTCATGGAAATCGCTGTAAAATAGTTTGTGAGGGACCTTTGCAGCACTGCCTCTTTTCTCCTTGAGCTAGAACTAGTTTATCAACCTTCTGCAACCCATCAGGTCCTCATTCCAAGTCGTCTTTCCCTTGTCCATTGTGGGCACTTCCATTTCCTCAAAGGTAGGAATGTGGAAGGTCTTTGTGATCCCCTCGGCTGACATGTCAGCGAGAATATTCCCATCTCTGTCAATGATGGTCCTTGTTTTAGGTTGGTAGGCCTGCCAGCAGGCCATGATGAGCTCAGAAGCAACAAGAGATGGGGGGAAACCTGCAGCTTTTGCAATTTCACTCTACCTAATTAATCTGGCATTATCGATCCTTGGGTGAATTCTGACCCTTTTCTTGAATTCATAAATATCAACCTAGCCGATATTGGTGTCTGAGATTTCCTTCCAGTCCATGGTGACTTTTGATCATAGAGGTTCACCTTGGAATTGGAACTTCATTTGGTCTTTGTCCTCCTTCCCACAAGGAGTTTTTCCTGATTTCTTTCCTTTATCTTTCTCTGCAGTTCCTCCCGAGGGTCCTGCACTCGATTCCATATATCCTACAAGCATGGACACAATGAGTACGACCAATTATAAAGGCATGAGTGTTAGTCAAAATCCGATTTAGACAAAGTATGATTGATGAAATCAAATGTTTACTTCAAGATATCGTTATCCATTTACTGGAGGAAAATCGGATGATCTGGGCCTGGAGGGCCGAACTTCCCTGGCAGAAATGTTGTTTCAAAAAGGGAAAATAGGGTGGCATGATCCGAGTGATTTCTCGACTTCAAATTTTGGTGGTTTGAGGGGCTCATATTGAAGAGGGCTGAATTTAAGCACGTGGGTCGAGATCAGATTTCAAATTTGAGGTCGTTTAGGTCACTTTTGGGGCTCCCAGAAGTTCAAGTTCGGAAAGCTGTCAGATGTTCACTGTTGGAAACAGCTAGCCAAAAATGGAGTTCCGGGGACAAAAATATGGAGTCTGGGACCCAGAAGGCTGAAGGACGATAGGCAGTTCGGGACTTGAGGGCTGGAAAGACGTCGAGGTTTCGTCGTCCCAAAACGGAAATCCAGAAACGAAAACCTAGATGGAGCGGTTTGGCGGACCGAACCCGACATGAAGCTTGGACCCTGAATTTTTGTTTGAAGTTTTTCTCGGCGAACAGGAGGGTGGAGCCCGGAGGTCGAAAAGGTGGGCGCATTTTTCTGGGTTCAGGGTAGCGGGCATTGGACGAAACTCCAGAGTTCGGGGCCCGACGGGAGAAAGGACGTTTTCAGATCAACGTTGCGTTTCGCGGTGAACGAGGGCTTGGGGCCTGTGAGGCAGAAGGTTGTCGCTCGATGGTCGTTTCAACTGGGAAAAGCCGCAACGGAAATCCACAAACGGAAGTCCGCGGATCGGGACCCCGGGGTCATGACGAAGGGTTAAGCTTGTGCGAAAACACCAGATGACGACGTGCAACGCGAGTTCCAGGAAGGAAAAATGCAGGCCCATTTCCAAAATTAGTAGTTTGCAATTTTGACGACAATCGAACGAAGGAAGTCTGAGGATCCAGGCCCAAGAGAGGGTGCGACAGTTTTAAAAATATATTTTCTAAGGTTTCAAATGCAGTAGAAGGAAGACCCGGGCCCGGAAGGCGTGAACGCCCCTAGGCGAAGAACAGTCACGATGAGGTTAGGTTCCGGATGTGAATTCGAGGGTATTTTGGAGGTTTTCTGGGGATTCTAAGACATGGGTTTTTTAGGTGTTGCTTTTATCTATCTATCCAATGCATTTTTAATCCATGTTATTCAATTTTAGGCATTTAAAATTATGAAAAACCTCTCGAGAGGGGAAGTGGCGAACCTACCTCAGAAATCCGAAGAGGGAACCTGCTAAATCCACCAAGGATTAGAAAATCAAGGCGACGGGCACAAGGGCGGCGATCAACGAAGGCAATGAACTCTTTGGGAAAGCGCTCTGACCTCCTCTACAATCCTGACAAGTGAAAATGATAGGTCAGGGCTTGATATTTATATCCCCTGCCATTAATGGCTTCATTTAATGCAGGTACGACCAACAGATTGGTTGGTGAGTTTGAAAATCATGGATGGCGGCAGGAGGTCCAGGGTTCGAGGGCCGAAAAGGCGCGAGGTGGCCGGAAAGGCGCGAGGTAGCAGCCGCTCAGAAACTATCTTTTAAGATCGACGGCGAGGAGAGGTTCGAATCCTAGAGGGCAGAGTGCCGGTGAGCTTTGGCCGTCGGCGTAAACATCAAAGGTCGAAGAGAATTCTGGGAACGACATCCCGGTCGACCGGGTTCAGAGGACACGACAGCTATTCAGAACTTTTTGCGCAAAATAAATCTGGCGGCGATCGACAAACCAAGTCTCAGGGGTCGGGAAGGCAGACGCTTTCTGCCATTCGTGAAGGAGGGCCTAGAGCCGCTGGTAGAAGAAAACTACCAAGGAAAGCCTGAAAAGCCTCAAGGCTTAACCAAAGGTGAGTGGGAAAAACATGATCACTTTAGGACGGGCTTCAGGGGTACGCTAACCATTAGGGATGCCAAAATGGGGGCATGCAAAATGAGGTGGCGATAAAAAATGATCTGGCAAGGCGAAAGAAAAGAGGGTCCCCATTCCGAACGGGGCATGTGTGCTGAGGGCACAACATAATTGTTGTGATATATCAATCCATATAACTTGAGTGTAGATTACTTCCCTAATTATTGATGAAAAATTAGGCATGGTGCATGAATCTTTTGAGTAACTGAAGGAACAAGTCTAATTTATTTATATCAAATAAATGCTTTTGATAATTTGTTGACAAGATAAAGCTTATACAAAAACAAAAAAAGAAATTGATGAAAATTAGTGTAATGCTAGAAAATGTAGAAGCCTCACTAATTCTCATGACTACAATGGTACAAAATTTGCAACATTATAACTCCTTATCCTTTCAGTCCAATACCTGCAGCGTACACTGACTAAAGCACAAGAATTGGGTTTATTTGAATCCATAATACTCTAGAAATGAATCAATAATATCAGCTTGTTAACATATAAAAAAATAAGTGTGCCCAAAAACAACATGCCATTTTAGGAATTCCAACATTACACTCAATTTATAATCATATCTACAAAATTGACAAGTAATTTACACCAAATGAGTGAATGTACACATGCCATCACAATATAATTTATTTAAATTTTAAACATTATTTTTGACCATACAAATAACCTAAAGGCTAAAAACTTTGATGCACAACTATGATGTACATCCCAACAACTACAATCAACAAAACAAAATTTATTCTAGAGTTATTTCTTAAGAGAAAATCTAACACACTACATGGATGCAGATAATCAATTAGTAATGTTGTGTAAATTGTATTGCCTTGTGCAAATTTTATTACTTTTGCATTATCTGTTTGTGGTTCTTGATAATTTCTATAGCCTTATCTCTCAGAGGGTGGGTATTTAAATGACTGGGAAGTGAGAATGGTTCTGGATTATGTTTGGGTTTGTTTAGCATATTTTCTTATTTGTTAACCAATATTACCATAAGCCAAGATGGATTGGTGGTTGTAGAATTTTCTTAGTGGGTTGACCACATATTATGTTGTGTAGTTTTATGGAGGTTTGTACTGTATTCTTAGAAACCCATCCGAGTAATGGCTAGGTAGGGTTTTGTGCTGCAATTGTTTTTTTAAGGGTAACCATTGATGAAAGCTTAAGTGGGTATGATTTGTGTAGCTGTCAATTAATTCATTTGTCTAATACCATTGACCTGAGAGGGTTCTATATTGTGACTTATATGGTTTTACTTTTAGATCATTAGTAATCTTTGAAACCAACGAAGATAGAGAAAATTGTGTATAACTCAAGAAAGAATTTGAGAACAAGGAAAAAAGGCATTCAATTAAGCTTAAGGAGTGGAGTTTCTTAGAGAGTAGTCAAATGACATTGATATTTCCTAACTTAAGCGATATAGACTTGACAATAGCTTGTGTTCCTCCACCTTTTGTTCCTTGTGCTAGAGCTACTTTACCTGTTAAAATGAAAATTATGGCCAAGATCCTAATACTAAGCACATTTAGGTTTTAATATTAGGGCATCCTTTACCTATAGATTTTGTCGCTTTCCCCGCCACTATTGGTTTCAGCTCCTCCAAACTCTTCCTCGTTGGTTTTGACCTTTCACTTCTCTGATTTGGTGAGCTGCAACCTGAAAATAAGGTTTCGACCAGGGGTTTAGAGTATGTTTATTAAAATGAAAATGACTGGCGGTAAATATGGCGCCCATTATGCAATTTTTTTTTGTTTGGAATATAAATATAATATAAATATTATTAATATAATATAATATAATATAATATAATATTATATTATTAATATAAAATTATAATATAATATAATATAAATAATATAATATAATATAATATAAATAATATAATATAATATAATGTAAATATTATAATATAATATAATATAGTATTATATAATATTATAATATAATATAATATAGTATTATATAATATTATAATATAATATAATATAATATAAATATTATATTATATTATAATATAAATATTATTAATATAATATAATATAATACTATTATATACATGACTTAATATAATCTATATATAAATTCTATTAAATAGAGGACTTAATATTATATAAATGATAGATAATTTGTGAATCAACTTCGTCCACGAAGAAGGGAGCTATAAGTAATAAGTAATGAAACTCTAAATTTAATTGAGAGTTTGATCTTGGCTCAGGATGAACCCTGGTGGCATGCTTGACACATGCAAGTTAGATAGGAAGTGGTGTTTCCAGTGGTGAACGAGTGAGTAATGCATAAGAACTTGCGCTTGGGAGGGGAACAAGCTTAGGTAGGGGTCCCATGGGGGGGTTTAAGCTTTATGAATTATGATCAAATTAAAAAGAAAAAATAAATAGAGTAATAGTCATTTATTTAGTCATTTTTATTTGTCTGATATGAGTCATTTATTTAGTCATTTAGTTGTGATTTTACCCAATAACCAAATTAGTCATTTATTTGCAATATTCTACTAGTGTTAGTCACGTGACTAAAAGTTTTAGTCACATAGTCATCTATTTTCCAAATTCTACTATTGACTTCTCCTTCAGATACAAGACATAGACCCTTAGAGGAGTCTCGCATTCTAATATCTAAGGTACCAAGGTTGTCATATTGTCCACCTTCTTCTTTAAAGTAGCAATTTATGCATCCTTGTCTTCAATCTCCCCGTCTCTCTTTTGAATTTATTTCTTCAGCCTGCGTTTCTCCTCCTTCCATTCTTCTTCCCTTCTTTGCATCTCTTTCTATAAATTCATAGCTACCATATGCATTGAAAAATTAGAGGGTATATGTATTCCTACAAAAATTTTCCCTAGCATGGACACTTGCTCTTCCTATAGCACTAGTTGCAGGAATTCTAAATGTTCAGCCAATTCTGACTGTAGGGGTGTTGACTGTTCTCCCAGTTCTGTCTGCAGGGTCTCTTGTTCTGGCTCTTCCTCTTGCTACAGGAACTCTTGCTTCTGATCTTGTTGCAGGAGCTCCTAATTTTCCTCAAACTCTTGACTTTCAACTTGTTTAGCGATGGCGGCAAGGTATGCTAATGCCATGTTTTCTACCTCCTCAAATATGTCCTTTTCCTTGACATTTACCTGCCCCATTGGGGCCTCTATATCCTCTTGTGATGTTTCTCTATTCCTAGGGCTTCCCTGCGAAGACACACAAAAGGTTGGCCTAGCTGGTCTTGCTTTTCTAGGAGGGCTCTCATGTTCTTCTTCAGCTATAGGAAGAATAGTGCTAGCCTTCCATTTCTTAGAGCTTGGCACTTTCTTTCTTACAGTTTTCTTTTTAGCTTTTCCCTTCTTTATTTCTGCATCTTTCTTCTGTGCCCTAGTTCTCATTAGATACCAAGAGGAACATCATCATCAAAATCTAAAGAGTAACTTTCTTTGTTTGAATGCTCTACCTTAGAAGAGCTAATCTTTATGGTTTGTTCAGCTACAAGAGGGTTTGCACTAGGGTCTGTGCTAGAAGTTGAAGCACCAGGAGTAGCTTCAGTCATGCTCAATCTTCTACTATCCCTACGAGGTTGAGGCAAAACCCTAGGTCACAAATGTCCTGGTCTAATTTGATCAATTTTTAAGAATTCTTCCCAAGTCATGTCAGACACATCATGCAAAGACTTTTCATTTGACAATTTGATCAAAACATGGTGGGAAACAAAATTATCCCTACCGTTTTGGGTCTCGGCCGCCATGAATGAGAGAAGGTGGTATAGCACGTTTGGCACATTCATTCTTCTTTTATGCCTCATATGATTCAAAAGTTTGAAATGCACAGAGTGTAGATTCGACTAGTAACCTTCACAGGTAATGTACTTTACAACATGAATAGCTACTTGTTTCCATGGCTCGGGCAGAGAGGTTCTTTTTGCACCTTGTTTGTCCACACTCAATGGAGGGTCACCAAGTTCTGTAAATTTGGCCCTAGTTGACCTGGCATCTCTAGAAGCAAGGTAATTTTCATCGTTGGTAGGCAACCCTATAATTTCTGCAATTCTTTCTTCAGTAGCCAATACTTCCAACCCTTTCTCTGTGGCTTTTCCTTCAAACAATGTCTAGGAAAATTCCAATGCAACATCCTCATTAAAACCATTAAGCTTCAGGAAATAGTTTAACTAGCAACAGTTTCTGAATTCAACCTGTGAAAGTGCATCCTGTAGTAATACGTCATGAATTGTGGGTTCATTCCTGATTAACCCACCTCCCATTGTTCAGTTGCCTGCAATCAAACAATCGCTCTGCAAAGTTTCTCTTCCTGCAATCTCTGTCTAAAAGCCTAATTTCTCTTTCCTGCAACACTGCTAAATTTCAAACACTAGTGTTGTCTGAATTTTACCTTTTTTTTGGCTTAAGATTATGATGAGAGTAATAAAGGCAATAAAAGAGTAATCAATGCGGGCTATAATCAAGAAAAATGGCGGCGGTTGATATCACTTCACACATGTGAGTTGTCATCTCACTCAGAATTCAAATCGACTCAATTTAAACTTTGTTGATGTGAGCAGGAATGGACATACACGTGGACATAAAATTCACACTTTCCCCACCAACCTTTATGACAATTTGATAGGGAAAGAAATAATGACATGCTATGGAGAACATCTATATTAATTTACAACAATTAAATGAATGTACTAAAAGAAAATTAAGAGATAACAACTTGATGTGCACGTACCTGGATTCTTGGAAGATCTGCTACAAAGATTATGGAGAAAGTATTGGTCACCTTTTGAGAGGTCAGTTGAGCAATTAATGAAAGTGGAGTGGAATGGAGTGGAGTGATTATGGAATGAAGTGAAAATATGGAGGCGTGATGGAAGAGAGAGAAAGGTGGAGATGGATGGGAAAATGGGTGAAGAAGTGGACCCCCACAGGAGTGGAAGTATTTATTATGACAAGTTACATACCTTAATTATCCAAAAGAAGGGACACTAGGTCCACTTCCTTTGGTTGCAGGAATTTTGGGTGTTGCATGCTAAGTGAATTGTTGTAGGAATTCCTCCTTGAAAGTTGGCTTGTGATACAATCTGAGGCAATGACCATTGACAAGCAGCTTAAATTTGACTGGGTCAATAGTAGTGAGCTGAACAACACCATTGGGGAATACTTCAACAACCTCATATGGTCCTAGCCACCTTGTTTGCAATTTTCCTGCATTATCTTGATACCTTGTGTCATAGAGCAAGGCCCAATCTTCTGGTTGGAATTTCTTGTCCTTAATGAATTTTTCATGCCACTTGATTCTCTAATTCTGCACTACCTTTGTATGATGCACGACTTCCTTCTTCATTTCATCCAATGCATTGAGTTGCATGATTATGTCTCTTTGTGCTTCAAAGATACCCATCCCCAAGTCCATTGCAGTCCTAAGAGTTTTATGCTCAAATTCAATGGGCATCATAGCAATCTTTCCATACAACTCAAATGGTGTGAAGCTTGTAGTTATTTTCCAGGTTGTCTTATAGGTCCAGACAACTTCTCGCAGCCTGTTTGCCTAATCCTTCATATGAACAACCACCGTTTTGGTTAGAATGGCTTCAATTTCCCAATTAATCACCTCAACTTGGCCATTAGCCTGGGGGTGATAAGGAGTAGACTTATTGTGCCTTATGTTGTACTCATTGACCAATGTTGCAACAAGGGTTGATGTAAATTGAGCCCCTTGGTCAGTCACTATCTCTCTTCGAACTCCATACCTTGTGAAAATCTCCTCATAAAGAAATTCAACAACCTTATTATCTCTTGCATGCTTCATGGCCTTAACTTCTACCCACTTAGTTACATAATTAGTGCATACTAAGATATATGACTTACCATTGGATGGAGGATCAATGAGTCCTACAAAGTCTAATCTCCACTTGTCAAATGGAGTGATTACTACCTGAGGGTAAAGGGGAATCTCATCATATTTGGTTGGCCTACCCATTCTTTGGCATCTATCACACTTTCTTGTATATCTCCCTGCATCCTTGTGGAGTGTTGGCCAGTAATATCCTGTATTTAGAATCTTCATTGATGTCCTCTTAGTTGCAAAATGTCCTCCACATGGTTCGTTGTGGAATGAATGCAAAATATCATATGTATCAT
The DNA here is from genome assembly GCA_007258455.2 of Sequoia sempervirens. Classification (NCBI taxonomy): domain Eukaryota; kingdom Viridiplantae; phylum Streptophyta; class Pinopsida; order Cupressales; family Cupressaceae; genus Sequoia; species Sequoia sempervirens. The sequence goes on along the minus strand of VDFB02058242.1, from coordinate 712,678,396 downwards.
CTTCCCTCACACATCTTCTCATGACATGGTCATGTCCAATATAAAAAAAACATCCTGCAATGCATGAAAAAGGAAATGATTTTTCTATGAGCACCCTTCTCTCTTTTGGAGAGAAGTGAGGAGGAACTCTCCCTGTGACCAGATAATTAGTTATGTCAGCATACCAGGGTGTTTGCACATTGATAGAAAAATAAGTGCTCATCAAGGAAAGAGTCATCTATGATTTGATTATCCTCTGATATAGTCAGCTGTGAAAGAAAGTCTGCAACAACATTGGCCTTTCTAGGTTTATCTACAATGGTTATGTCAAACTCTTGCATCAACAATAGCCATCTTGCCAGCCTACCTAAGATTAGAGATTTATTCATGAGATACCTAATGGATGCACGATCTATGTGCGCAAAGATTTTGTAATCTATTATGTAGTGCTTGAATTTGTTGAGGGTATATATTATTGCCATCATTTCTTTTTTGTCATTGTATAATTGAATTCAACTCCTTGTAAGTTTTTGATGACAAAATAAATAGCATTTTCAATAGCTCCTTCTTTCTGTCCTAAGACTGCTCCTATGGCATAGTTTGATGCATCTGTATGGATGTGGAAATGAAGCTCCCAATTAGGACCTTTGAGTATAGGATCATGAGTCAAAGTTGCCTTTAAATCAAAAAATGCCTTGTCATAGTCTTCAGTCCACTGAAACTCAATATCTTTAGTGAGAAGAGTATACAATGGTGTTGCTATTTTGCTGAAATCCTTGATGAAGCACCTATAATAGCCTGCATGGCCCAAGAAACTCCTAACATCTTTTTGTTTTGTAGGTGTAGGAAAATTTGTGATCACCTCAATCTTTGTAGGATCTACTTGAATTCCTTTGTGAGAGATGTAGTGGCCAAGTACTACACCTTCCTGCATCATCATGAAGCACTTTTCACTATTTAGAGATAGATTGTGGTCTTCACATCTCTGTAGGAATCTCCTGAGATTCTCCAATGCTTCATCAAAATCAGCACCATAGGTGGTGAAATCATCCATATAAATTTCTATGCAATTATGAGAAATATATGAAAATATGCTAATAACTACCCTCTGAAAAGTTGTAGGTGCATTGCATAAGCCAAATGGAAGTACCGAGTAGGAATAGGTTCCCCATGGATAGGTAAAGGTGGTCTTCTCTTGGTCCTCTGGTGCAATTTGGATCTAGTTATAGCCATTGAATCCATCTAGTAAAGAAAAGTACTGCTTGCCTACAAGTGAGTCCAAAACTTGATCTATGAAGGGTAAGGGAAAATGGTCCTTTTTGGTGGCAGCATTGAGTTCCTGTAATCAACACAAACTCACCACTTCCCTCCCTTTTTGGGAACAATCACCAATGGAGACACCCACTAGCTATCTGAAATGGGGAGATGAATCTTGCATCCAACAATTTTTGTAGTTCTCCTTTTACAATTTCTCTTAGGGCAGGCCTAATTCTTCTTTGCGGTTGCCTCACTGGTGTACAATCATCTTTGATGTAAATTATATGAGTGCAAATATTAGGGTCCAATCCCTTCATATCATGATAGTCCCATGCAAATGCATGTTTGTGGGCCCTTAACAAATTTTTCAAAGCTGACTATTGTTCTTCACTCAACTTGCTATTAATATTTAGGTATTTTCCTTCTAACACCTGTACTTGTGTGGTTAACTCTATCATATTTTTTTCACTAATTCTTGGTACCTTGAGTTCATGTGGCAGAAATGTATGAGAAATACCTATTGTTGTAGAAGTTCTGCTACAGGAAGAGTGGTGGCAGGAGGAGCAAGTAGAAGTGTCTTGACTAGAGCAACAAAATGAGGAGATAATGCTTCCTCCACTTCACAAAAATTCTGAATTATGTTAGACAATGCTTCATCTTCATCTTGAAGCTTCATGAAAGAGCTTCTTCCTAACATCATAAGTTGTGCCATAGAATTAACTTCCTCAACATCTTCACCAACATGTGGCTATGTAGAATTATCCAAATCATGGGATGGCTGAGCAAGAGGGTAGAGAACAAGCTTTTTGGTGCTCTTCCCATCAAAAATGGTCATGTCTCCTGTCCTACATCCAATATATGCATCTTTTGTTGCTAGCCATGGTCTTCCTAGGATGATAGTGTACTTGCCGAGTGTGGCTTTAGGAGAAAGAATCATGAAATTTGTTGGGTACTCCCATGAGTCTAGAGTTACCACAAGGTCCTATACTACACCATCAAGTTTGACAGTTGAACTATCAGCAAGTTGTAGGATAGTAGGAGTAGGTCCCATGCTTGCAACATTTAGTTTTTGCAGGATATCCTTGGTCATTACATTTATTTCTGCTCCTAAGTCAATTGCATTCTTTATCTAGATCCCATTTATGACAACTCCTACCAAATGGCTCCCTGGATCATTATACTTGATAATAGTCACTTTCCCAAGCATGATGTCAGCTAGTTGTCCCACCACATTAACCATAGTGGGGTCTTTCTTCTTCCTTCCTAGCTTCTTAAGGCATGCTTCCTTAATTTCCTTGGCATAGATTGGAACATCTTTTATGGCCTGAAATAGAGGTATTTGGACACATAGATGCTTCAATAGATGTAAAATGTCAAAATTTGTGTCCTTTTCTTCCTTTCTTTCACAATTTCCAACCTTTGAGGAAATGGGGGTGTTTTTGCAGTTTGCTTGACTAAGACTGGTTTAGGATTCTTAGGTGCACTGGGTTGAATGGGGGTATTCAAAAGCTCCTCTTCTTCCACAAGAAGCTCAGTGATAATGGGTGTGGAAGGAGCTGGAAAAGTAGTCCCTGATCGTAAGTGGATGTCACTTACACTCACAACATATGTAGGGAATTGATTTGGATCATCAAAGTATACTGGTTGTTGTTGTGGTTTGTTATTTGGATTGGGTGTGGGCTGAGCTAGTAGCTGAGTAGGTTTAGGTGCATTTGAACTTGAGCTAGCAGGAGGAGGCATTATAGCAGATTGTTGGGGTTGAGAAGGTGGTTGCATGTAATTATTTTTCTGGTTTGGTCATTGTTGTCCTCCCCTCCATTGATTTGTTTGCTATCAATTTCTTGGAGATGGTTGCCAATTTCCTTGAAACTGATGCCAATTCCCCTAATGTTGTTGCCATTGAGGTGGAGAGTTTTGGTGATTGGGCTAGGAATTTGGGGGGTTACTCCAAGGTTATGGTGGATATCCTTCATAATTGGATGGATATGGTGGCTGCCATTGGTTACCAAATGAATAGGAATTGAAATATGGCCCAACACAAGAGAGTGGATCTGGTGGCATACATTGTCTTGGAGCCCATGGAATCCTTTTTGCAATGTAGTAGACTTGGTCATCTTCACCCAGGATTGGCTTAAACTCAGGTGGAATTTTCTTGCTTTCAATATTAGCTATCATCCTACATCTGTAGTCCTTCTTCTTTTGTCTGCAATGGGGGAAATAATCTGCCAATGTTACCTCTGCCTCCCCTTGTTTCTTTTTGGCCTGAAGTGTATCCAACTGAGTAGCTAGATTGTTTATAATTTCTTGCTTGAAGTCTTCCAGCAAGTGAGTAATCTCCATTTTTGAAACTCCACTAGTAGATGACTTACCCATAGAGGATTGGTAAGCTCTCCCTTTCTTTGAAGCTGCCCTAGAATAGTTCTGACATATGTTCTTGATGTCCTCCCAAGGAACTTGGGAGATATCCCATCCTCCCATCAGGTCCAAGGCATCAGTGCAACTATCATTAATTCCTCTTAGGAAAAGCAACTTTTGTGATTATTCATTGAGTGTATGGTGTGGAGATTTTTGTAGACAAAACAAAAACCTTTAAATGTAATCCTCTAGGGTCTCATCTTCCTTTTGCTACATCCTAAAAATGTCATCTCCTCTCATGTCATTGACCCTGGAATATTCCTTGTATTTCTCAAGGAACTTTTTCTTCATTTCCTCCCAAGTTTGCATAGTATTTCTGCCTAGGCTCATGAACCATCTTAATGCAACCTATTTTAAGGTGGTAGGATATAGCTTAAGCCTATGGGCATCAGTGGTATAGTCATAACTCCTACAAAGTATGTCAAACTCGAACAAGAAAGTATTAGGATCTTC
>VDFB02058242.1:712591750-712674014 GCA_007258455.2 Sequoia sempervirens | reverse complement strand
CTTCTTCTCTTAGTAGATTCAAATGCTCATCTAGTTGGAATGGATCAGGGTTATTAGGAAGGAATCTCTCATGAGCATATCCCCTCCTTCCTTTATGCATTTGTATCAACTTACTATTAGTCAGCTCACACAAAGAATTGGAAAAAGAATGGTGGATCGTTACTTTCCTACATGAGGGGATATACTAAGAACAAAATTCTAGAAATACTACTGAAAGAAATTATCAATGTCTCCAAGAACTCCTAGTTTAACACCATCCCAACAATGGCCAAAATATTGGCCTCCTACAGTGATTTAACAACTAAGCCCTTCATTTGTGATTCATGATTGTACACATCTGTCTGAATAGCTTCTTCAATCATCATGAGGGTGCATTTAACTTGTCAACCCAGGGATGTAAACTTGAAATGGGTCAGCACAGTATGTGCACTAGGAATCCAAAGTAGCCATTATCATTCTACAACTAAAAAAGACACAATGTTGAAAGTAAATTGCTTGGAAAGAAAATAGCACAGGGTGTTGAGCATCAACCAGCAACTACTAGTCACGTTGAAATGCATGATAGAAATGAAAATGTAGTGAACAAAAATGAAACTACTTTAATGCCTTTGGCCGCATGAATAGTCACATAATGGAATTCTAATTGGTACAGAGACTGATTAGTGCCATATTTTTAACTAGTCTTGAACAAAAGTAACAACTAAGCTAAAGGATGGAATGATCACACCAAGGATGGAATGATCACCAAATTGGGCCACCTTGGATGAGTATCCATAAGACAAATTTAAACTTCAGTGCACAAACTTATAAACTCATTTTATTCACTGGAAAACACAAGTACAATAAAGCATCATGACTGTATTACTGAAAATCTAAGAATGTGAGTACGCCATCAGATTAAGCAAACTCTTTTGAAGGAGCATCTAAGTCTTATTTATAGAGAGAAAAGCTACCAACTAATCACCTAGCAAGGTGGTCAACTCCAACAGATTAGGAGGACGCCACTTTAGAGAAAGCATGAAAAGTGGAGAGGTGGTTACTTATGCACAAAATCTGGTCAGACATGTTTTCCTCAACGTAGATTTAGCACAACAGTAATGCTTATATTCACTCAACAGATAATTAATACCATTTACAAGGCAGTTACAACTTCGATTTGAATGAGGAATTTCCTGCCATCGATAATCTTCACTTTGTTGACCTTTGCATGACCACCTTGTTGACCATTATAGTGAATGAACAGCTAGTAGAATCTTCTTTAATTATGTAGGTGGATAATTACATCTGCAAGACAATATTAGAATGCACAACAATTGCATATATGCAACTATCTTAAAGTAGCATTCATTAATCCACATGTAAAATCAACACAGATAGTTCATATAGCATGTCAATGTCATTAAAGATTGTAGAGATAAGCTTATGCCCAATGTATATGGTTTTGGGGAAATATCATAAAAAGAGAAACATCCAAGCATCAAAGTCTATGACAACTATGAAAAATAGACAATAAACTTCTATCAAAATTGAGTCATAAACTAGACTCATCAACAAGTGCAATAATTTTGGACATGTTTCAATACATTGTAGAAGTACTTTTGAGAATCATCCATGGCAAGATAGAAAAGTAGATATCTATGTTGATCAAAAGAAAGAGTTTTAGAAGGTTTGTAAAATGAAGAAAATAGATCAAAATTCTTAAAAATCAATGATTGCATAGATTTCACTTCATGCACAAAATGATAAAAATTCACAGATCATTGATAGTGGATGTTCTAGTCATATGACTAGAGACAAAAGCAAGTTTATATGTCTGAAAAAATGGAATGGCAGATTAATCAATCTTGGTGACAATTTTGTTGCTAATATATTTGAAAAGGGTATATTGAGTCTTGATGGTGGATAAACTAAGACATATGATATATTATATGTTTAAGGTCTAACACATAACTTACTGAGAGTAAGTCAAATGTGTGACAAATGCTACAATATTTCATTCAATGTACAAGGATGTGAAATACATGGTACAATTATTTGTAAGCTTGTTGTGGAAGGAAGAAAATCAAAAAGTAATGAGTACAACCTTAGTGAGATCAAAAGAAAGAAATATCTCTTGGGATAGAAAGATAAAATTTGGCTAGGCACAAAAGGATGGGTCACATAAACTTTGATCATCTTGTGAAGATTAGTTCTAGACAAGTAGTAAGAGATATACCTAAAATTTCAAAGCCTCCCTGCACTCTATGCAAGGAGTGTCAAGAAGGAAATTTGACAAGAGCAACATTTTCGACAAAGGAGTATTCCACTACAAAGACATTGGATCTAGTTCATACAAATTTGTGTGGACCAATGAGGACAAAGAGTAGGCTGCAAGGTGATAGATACTTTATGATACTCATTGATGATTTTTCTAGGATGTCATGGGTTACCTTCTTAAGAGATAAATTTGATTCTTTTGAAAAGTTCAAAATATTAAAAGCTATGGTAGAAAATGAGATTGGTCATACAATCAAGTGTCTAAGATCTGATAGAGAGAATGAATTTACTTTTGATAAGTTTGAAGATCTCTATGAGAAACATGGAATTAGGAGACAATACTCTTCTGCAAGGAATCTTTAGCAAAATGGAGTTGTTGAAAGAAAGAATAGAACAATTTAGGGAAATGGCAAGAACAATGTTAATCAAGCTAAGTTGCTTGATGTATACTGGAGAGAAGTTGTTGTTGAAAGAAATAACAGTCTATATTCTTAACAAAGGACAAATAAGAGTGAATAAACACTAAGACAACTTGTGAACTATGGAAAGGCAGACTGGATTTAGTCAACCATTTCAAAATATTTGGAAGCAAATGCTACACCAAAAGAGATGAAGATAATCTAGGTAAGTTTGACTTGAGATTTGATGAAGGTATATTTCTTGGTTATTAAACTAGAAGCAAGGAATATAGGTGCTGTAACAAAAGATTGAAGAAGATTGTTGAAAGTGTAAATGTTAAAGTTGATGAGACACTGCACTGTAAGTTGGCATCTGATGACGATGACATTGATTTAGATGGATCATACCACATCAAAAAAGAATATATAAAGAGTGAGCTTGAGAGATCAAATAAGAAAACTCCAGCAAGGTATGTTCAGAGAGGTCATTCTGAGAGCCAAATTATTGGAGATAAAGATAACACATTTCTAACTAGAAGGTTATCAGGGACAAATGAACAAGTGCATTTTTCTCTGTTATCCAAAATTGAGCCAAAAGACTTTGCAGAAGCCAGAAAGGATGAGAATTAGATAAAAGAAATGGAAGAAGAACTAAATTAGATTGAAAATAATGGGACCTGGGAACTTGTTCCAAGGCCTAAAGGAAAAAAAATTATTGGAAAAAAATGGGTATTCAAAAATAAATTGAATGGAGATGGAAAAGTGATCATAAATAAGGCAAGATTACTTTGCAAGGGTTATGCTCAAGTGGAAGGTATTGACTTTGAAGAAACCTTTGCTCCAATATCCAGACTAGAAGCAATTGGGATGTACCTAGCATTATCCATATTCAAGAATTTCAAAGTATATCAAATGGATGTCAAGTCAACATTTTTGAATGGATAGTTGGAAGAAGTATATATTGAGCAACCAAAAGGATTTCGGTTGTCTAAGAATTGAGATTTTGTCTACAGATTGAAGAAATAATTATATGGACTCAAACAGGCCTCTAGGGTGTGGTATTCAAGACTGGATATGTATTTGTGACAAAAAGGATTCAAGAAAGGTATTGTTGATAGTAATCCCTGTATCAAAATAGAAGGTAAACATTAGTTGATTGTTGTTGTCTATGTTGATGATATCATTTTTGGTAGTAGTAAAGACAAAATATTTAAGGAATTTGTTGATGAAATACAAAAAGAGTTTGAAATTTTCATGCTTGGTGAGTTGTCATTTTTTATTAGTTTACAAATCTCTCAGTCAAACAAAGGAATATTCATATCACAAACCAAGATGTCAAGAAGATGATGAAGAATTTTAAAATGGAAGATTGCAAACTTGTTAGTACACCTATGGTTACTAGATGTAAGCTTAGTAAGGATGATGAGTCTTCCACAACAAATCAAACTTTGTAAATATCAATGATTGGAATTCTATTGTACATTAATGCATCTAGACCAGACATCATGCAAGCTATCTATATGATTGAAAGATTTCAAACCACACCTAAGGAGACACATGTGAAGGTAGTAAATATAATTTTTAGATGTTTGAAAATTGCTATGGATTATGGCTTGTGGTATCCTAGAAGCAAAAAATCCAATTTGATAGAATATACAAATCCAAATTGGGTTGGAAGTGTTGATGACTAGAAAAGCACTAGTGGTGGTGCATTCTTTCTTAGAGATCGTATTGAATCTTGGTTTAGAAAAAACAAGAATTTGTGTCCTTATCTACTATAGAACTTGAATACATTGCAATAGTATCATTTTGCACCTAGGTACTTTGAATGAAGCATACTTTGAAGGATATGGAAATTGAATATGATGAACCCATTTCAATTCGCTGTGACAATACAAGTGCAATCAATATTTTGAATAATCAATTAATGTATTCTAGGACAAAACATATATCAATAAAGTATCATTTGCTAAGAGAAAAGGTTATAGAAGAAGTAGTCAAGTTGGATTATGTTGAAACAAAGTGATAGATTGTAGATATCTTTACTAAACCCCTCCAAAAATAAACATTTGAGTATCTTACGTAGAATTTGGGAGTGCTATCTCCCTCCTCTTTGGTTGAACCCTACAAAAAAAAATGTGTTCCCTTGATTTTAAGTCCATATTTGGTTGGTTACTAGGTCTTGTTGATTGTCCATTGGTTAAGGTTTATGTTTCAGGGTTTAGGGTTTAGGGTTTATCAACCTTTCATATAAAACCTTAGTCCCTTGTGCTAATTTGGTCTAATTCTTCATTGACTTGGTATTTTCAGTCTCCAATCATTTGAGTTACAACTTAAGTCAATAAACCCATATGTTGACTGGCCCCTTGTGTCTAGGGATATCGATTTACTCCTTTGCATGAAAATTCTTTATCATGGTATGTGGTATTATGTTTTCCTATGGTTGGTGTCTTGAAATATTCATCCTTTATCCTAGCTTGGACCTATGCTTTGAGTTTGTTAAGTCATCATTACCCATATTACCTAGGCGACCCCTTTTCAAAACAACTTATGAACATGTGCAAAATTTTTTTCCCTTAAGTTGTGTCCATCGCACACTCGATGTACATCGTGCTTTGCTCCCATCTCATCGGCTTCATAATTGTGATGCGTGATGCACTCTTTTCCTTTACATCATTGTAGTGCTTACACCACTAAATCCCTTCACATGACGAGTGATGCCTTATGTTTATCCTTCGCATCGCATGGTTCTTTCATATCATGGTAATGCTAATTCTTTCATAACCCATTTCAATGATATGCGATGACCTTTATAACCTCTCCATCGCTTGGTGTTTTCACATCGTAGTTTTCTTACTGCTAATTTGCTTCTAAATTGTGATACATGATGAGTCTCTTGATTCCATATGAGGGACATGTGTTTCAAATTCCTTTCATTTTTGTTATCCTTCATATCGCTAATTGCATCCTTGCTCACTTAAAGCTTTGAGAGATATGCGCTAAGCAACTATGATTATGCCACTTATCTTAATCCTGTACTATCACTCCACCCTTTCACATCTATAATGCATATTCAATCCTAAACACCTATGAGAAATGTGTGATGAGAAATAAAAGGAAATAAAAAATATACTCAAAGATGTTGGATACATGTCAATACATCGTGCAACTCCATTGTATCATGTTTCTACATTGAAAAGATCATATAAAAAACATGATGTGTAATGTGCAGCTTTAAATAAGAAAAGGGATGTAATATGCTGAAAGGATATTCCAATCAATAGGTGTCATCTCATAAGTGCATCACATACATCCTTTGTATCACACTTTTCACTTTTTTGAAGACAAGGAAAAAGTGATGAGCAATGAAAGGCTTATGTTTTTCTTTCATTGCATGGTTTCAATGCATTGTGGGAATAAAATTGAAGGGTGATTCCAAAGCATGACATATGATGGAAGGGTAGTGGATATTCTATGGCATATTCCTTCCATTGCAAGGAATTTTCACATTGCTGTTTCATTTCATCAATCCGGGGCCGATATGTGATGTGCGATGGCCTTACTGATGGAGTTGGCAGTAAGTTTTAAAGAAAATACATGGCAACATCTCAGTGCATCGCACCAAATGTTTAGATCATAGATTCATAGCGAGGTATGAAAAATAAAGTGGAGATATGCAATGAGCATAGATCACCGTTGATCATGTTTTACAACAAATTGTTCAATGGTGGAAATTTAAACATGAACGACTAAGTGTCAGAGCACTCTTGTTCGCTCATGCAAGCCATCTCTCACCATTAATGGTGTATCTTATCACCTTCAAAGATCATAAAGAGTCTAATTATTCATTTTTGCATCATCTTTGCAAGAATTTGAAGGAGAGCATGAAGAGGAGACTTTAGAAAAGTGAATTCAGAGAGCAAAAAGCTAGGTTTCCCTAGTAAGTTAAAACTTTTATTTCTTTGTGGATTTTCTAGTAGGGATAGAATTGGGAAAGAAACATTGATATTAGTGAAAGGAATTGTAACCTATGTTTTTAACAATTTATGTTCTAAATTGTAAAAGTGAATTATAATTCCTAATCTATTTTGAAGAAAATACTAGTAGGATTAGTTGCAAAAATTTTAATTGAACCCTATGAAGCAAAACCCTAGCTCTCTGATATTTCTATAAGATGATTCAAGTGGGTGAACCATCTAAGGAAAAGGCTAAACCTAAGAGGAAAAAGGTTAAGGGTGAAACACATAAGCTAGAGGTTTCAAAGGCATCAAACAAGAAGAAGGGGGTTAAGAGGGACTTTACCTATTTTATAGAAGATGAATCAAAGGAATTGTCCCCTGGTACAAAGCTAGTAGGAAAGAGACGTATAGGAGAGAGTGTGATGATAGATCATCTATAGGATTTGGCAAGGGGAATTGGAGAAGTTGTGTTATCACACAGTGGCTAGGATATCTTCCTATATGCTTTTAACCAAAGAGGGGAAAAGTGTCCAACATGCCATTTGTGGACATGTGATCTTGGAAAACTTATTATACCTACTGTGTTTGTGGAGGTGCATCTGATACAAGAAATAGCTAAGTTATATGATCCACAATATAGGGTAATCAAGAGTATGGATGGAACCCCACGCCTAGACATTTGCAAAAGTTGGATAGTGGAGGTATTCAAGCTAAATCCTTCTTCAAATATTACTATCAATATTGGTGCATTGTGTCAAGAGTATGAAAGGGTTAAGTATGGGTATAAAAGACATGTGCTACCAAGGCATATGATAAGAGAATAGAACAAGAGGGATGTGTGGTTTTTATTGAAGGAGGTGGAGCCATTTGATTGTGATGAGTTTGAGGACTACTTCAAGAATACCAATTATGGTTTATGTTAGGTCCTCGAAAGAAGGTATGATGTGAAGATGAATGTTCCTCTGATGGTCATGACCATGGACATCCAAGACAAACCTTCAAATAGAGTGTTTGACTATGTAGCCTACCTAGTAGAGGAGATTCACAAACAATTGATAGGGTTGAAGGACACAAGCCCCCCTTGCATTCTCACACTATTCTTTGTTAATGCATATGTTACTATGGATTGACCACAAGGCCTGGAGAAACTTCATGAGATTAAGAGAAAAGGATGAATAGGGTAATGAGTTACCTGTGCAAATGTGGACTCACGTTTGGGACCAGAATTGTCCCAAGTCCAATTATGCTACTTTTTGCAATGGTTTCAAGTTTTTTGTTTTGGAGCATTTGGTATTGAGGCCTATATATAGAATTTCTAGAGGTATAAAGGAAGTTCAGAGACCACTAGAGTTTAAGGAGAATACACAACATGATCATAACTGGGGGGATTGGTACTTGCAAGCTCCAATTATACTCTTATCAAAGTTTATGGAGCTTTGGTGCAACCCCATTGTTTTTCAGTATATGTTTTTAATAGAGTAGCATTTATGGAAATAATGTGGCAGCTTGATGCCATGGATAAGGAGAATTTTAGAAATGCTAGAAAGGGATCCCTTATGTCTCCCAGATGTGCTTTTTATTATTTTTTAGTCTTATCTAAATAAGGTATTGATAAATTTAGCACTTTGATAAGTAATTATAGAATGAAAATGGAGAAAGTGAGGAGTTGTGAATCAGAAGGATTTGTTGACAAAGAAAGGAAAACTAGAGGAAGATTTGGTTTTTATCATCACTTGCTCCATCTTGAAGATGTTATTAGGAATTTACCTTCAGATGTAATTGTGGCTGAGAGGAAGAAATAATGGATAAAAAATTGTGGTATTGAAGAAAGAATACTAAAATAAAATCCATTCTATGTCAACCCCTACATTGAGACCAGGGATCCTTACAAGAAAGCTATAGAAACATTGGATACTTATAAGGATGGTACTTTTATTTTCAAGGTTAAGAAAGCTGAGGAGAAATCAAAGGTTACCAATAGGAAGCATGATGAAGGATTAATGAGCCATACAGCTCAATCATCAACTCATAGCACTCAAATGAAACCATTGGAAGGACCAGTTGTTGATCCTTTGGTTGACTATTCAATGGATACCGAGGGAGGTGGAAATGAGATGCAAGAATAGTCAGCAAAATATGTTCCTAAGAGTAAGAAGTGGAACAAAAGTTTCCCTCCCTTGTGATAAATGATTCATTTGATCCTTTTGTCCTAGATGATAGAATTATACAATGGGAATATGATGAAGATGTTGATGTGATGTAAGAGTGAAAGAATGTAAAGAATTTATGGCACAATGACTCTTTTGTCCAAAAAAAAAAATTCAGGGAGTTTGTAATTCAAGCTAGAAGCAATGACATAAAGGAAAGAATTGAGGAAGCAAAGGAAAAATTAGACCCTGCATTGCAAGAAGAGGCTAAGAAGAAGGAATAAGAGAAATAATGCAGAAGATTGCAAAAGTCACTCCATCTGATGGGAGAAGATTAGTGAAGGATAGTGGTATCATGATACTGCTTGGTTGGGATCTTACTTCTATAATTTCTCTAGATTTCATAGGGAATGATCCAAAGGATTTTATTTCAAGAGAACATTATGATAATAAAGTATCTGGATTAGGTTTCAGCCCCAAGTTACATACTATGGCAATTTTGTCTATGGAACCAAATACGGGGAAGCCTAGAGTTGTGAAATAAAATGGAGAAATCCCAAGGGGATTTCATGGTGAAGAGAGCTATAGAAATAATAGCTACATAAGCTACTAATCTGAATATACATGCAACAATGTTGAGTGTAGATACAATAGAGATATCTCAAGAAAGATATGATAGATTTTTGGATAAGTTCAACAAGATCTTAGATGATTACAATAAGGTGAAGGCCACTACTACTCAAGAAAATCCAACACAAAAGGCTCTACCACCTCCCACTTCTCCACCTGGATTCTCAACAGAAGATAGAGAAACCTTATCTCTCAGAATTAGGAGTTTGAAGGAGTTGGATTTGGAAAAGGATAATGCGAAGAAGCCCAAAGTAGAAACTTCAAAAGTTGTAGCAGATATAATTGATAATGTTTTCATGTACAGGATATCTTGACTTTTGCATAAGTTAGATAATGTTTGGAATGTATACAAGAATATTTATGACGCCCAACAAAGGTACACTCAAGTACAAGATGCCTTACAAAATGTTTGGAGCAATTGGAGTACAAGGGTTGGTGCTCTCAAGGAGATGATACCAAACATGAAGGATGATCCTGATGCACCCACACACCTCCTAGAATTGATAAAAGCAATTGATTTTTTGGGGGAGTATCAAATTTCCATGGAAAGTTAGGTGTACATCTCCAGAGCAAAATAAAGATGTTTTGAGATATGGAAGGGCAATGAGTGCTTAAGATTTTAAACAATGAAGGGGAGTAGAAAGATTTTACTACATGGAAAGAAGAGGTAGGAAAATTTCTCCAAAATTACTTCAAGGAAGTTATTCACCTCACTGATTATGTACCTTTGAATAATGTCATTGATGATATGACAAGGATTGAAGTAAGTTGGGATGTGTTTGTCAAACAGGCCAAGATACTAATTGATGCTAGGTACAATTTGCATAATTTCAAAGTGCAAAGATTACTAGACACTGATTGGCCCACTAAGGAGGGGTACAATACATGGCTTGAAAAAATTGTAGATTAAGCCTTGGATAAATTATTGATAAAATCATCTCCTCCAGGTTTGAAAGTTGTTAACATACTATGTTGATGTGGAAGCTAACTTACCTTCTTTTATTGTTTTTATGCTTTATGTCCCACATTTTTGAAAGCATGTGAAAGGAATGTTTTTCTCATGGAACAAATATCTTCTTCAAAAAAGGCACCTTTTGGAAGGCGGGAATATCTTCACCATCAAATGAAAATGGTTTTTGTCTCATCTAGATATTCCCCTCCATGGATTGCAAATATAACAATATTTTGGAATTTAATTGTGATTGTCAAATAAAAATATGACAAGTGTCAATTCCAACTTGAAGCTTGTTTTGCTCCCTTGTTTTTATAAAAGGAAATTCAGGTTCATTGACAAGGTTATTGATTGATCTCCTAAGGAAATTTTGTAATAGACAGTATAGAGAATATAAGTCGAGTCTATATCTAGGTTTCTTGAGTCTTTGTTTATTGTAATTTGAATGTTGTATAACAATACTAGCATTTGAATACAAGAATGACATAATTCTCAAGCCAATTCTCCCCTTGTGTATTCTTTAATGAATTATCAATGGAAATGATCAAATATCTTTTTGAATGATCTTCATTGTGCTCCAATGAATGCATGATTTTATCTTTGTTCTGAATCAATGAATTAGTTAAATCACTTTTATAGAATCATAGATATATGCAAATTGAGTATGAGGATATGATAATGAGTTTTGGTTCTAAAATTTGAGTATAATGTTGTAATGCAGTGTTGTAGAAGATTTGTAATGCTAGGTTTTAAGATGTTTTTATTCATCATGGTTTGTGTTAAATTGGACTCCACAGCCTAGGTTAAGGAACTAGTCTAGGATCTATACTTAAGTTGCATATTCATGATCTCTCACAAACACTGCATTTAAAATCAATGAATATTTACTTTTCTATCGAAATGTATGTTGAGTTGAAGTTAACCATGCTCTATTGCTTCTGAAATGATTAATGAGGAAAGGTATTGCCAAATATTTACATTCTTTGAATTGTTAAGCAATTGTTTATAGATCATATATGTTGTTACAATGTTCATAGGTAAAATGGCACAAGAGAGCTTGACAACATTGTTTGGAATCATCCTCCTAGGTTTTGTAGAGCCCAAAGTGTAGAGGGAAAGCCTTGAAGACTTTCACCTATTAAGTTTTCCAATCTCTCTTGATTACTAACTATTGAATTAGGCAAATTCATAGGTAATTGGTGAGATCAGCTTGGTTTATTAAAAAAAACAATAGATTGGAAACTCTACTAGGGATCAGAGCATATCTAAGCGTCTCTAGTTCTAGATCATACATAGTTAGAGTCAATTATTTGCATCATTCTTTGCAGTATGAAGAAAAATCTCATCAAATTTCTCATCATAGGTTAAGTTTTCCTTTCGTAAGCCCAGGATCTGAGTATCCTTGCTATTTCATATTAGTTTGTGTTCAAATTTTCTCAATACTTACAAATTATCCCAAATATTTGTCATTATATTTTCAATTTCCCACTAAGTGGGTGGCTACTCTGAAGTTTCTTGTGCTAGTGTGTTTTGATTTCAAAAAAAGAGAAATAGAGAGAGTTGTAAGAAGCATCTCAAAAAATGAAAGGAACTTGAAGTAAAATGAAGAAGCACCCTAAAACAAAAGCTGGAGGAACCACCTTGTGGTCCAAAGCCTTCCTAGAAAGCTAAGAATGTAGACACAAGTAAATTCATTAATCCTCCTATGACAAGATCTTCAAATTCTAATGATGCTATGCAAAATGATTTGTATGAACATAGTATTCCCCTGAGAATGAAGAAAATCCCTATAAAGGATCCCACTACCACTAATCGGTTAGCTACTACTAGTCAATCAAGTCCTAATCCTAGGGTTTCAAAAGAATCTAAGCCTTGGAACTTTTGGGATAGGCAATTTAATCCAAAATTGGCTGCCAGGAGAGGAAATCCTAGTGCTTCTACTATTCACAAGGATTTTAACCCAAGAGGAATATCTAGAAGTAGAACTCCTAAAACTTTCACACAAAGGGAGGGGTTGAATTTGACCAATTATACTCCTAAATGCTCTAAGTCAAGTATTACTCTAGAGGATGTTGAGGATATAATTAAAGACATGACAACCCTTAGAGAGGAAGCATTACAACTTGATGAATTAAGGAGAAAACAAGCAAAGGAAAAGGAGGATAAATTAAGAGTTGTCATGTATGAAAGAGACCAATTAAGGAGAAGGGTAGAGATAATGAGGCAAATGATTGATGAATATCCCACTCCTACTACCACTTATCAACTTGTCATGACCCCAAACATGGACCATCTTAAAGTGAATATCCCTATTGGTACAATAGCCACAAGTACTTACACAAGTTCTATTGTGACTACCAAATTTTCAGATCCACCTGTTGGCTCCAAGAAGTCTCAACCTATAGATATTAGAAAAGACTTGTAGGGAAACCTAAAGCTACAACCACAACTAAAAATATGAATGTCACATCCAGTACTATTATTTCTACAAGTACATTTCTTGACCCTGCAATTCTAAAATTATAATTAGCAAATGAACAATTGCAAAAGGATTTGGATAAAATGCAAATTCTAGTTGCAAATACAAAAATGGAAAGGAAAATTTATTTCCTAAAGTCATCAATTCATGATCCCCAATAATCTAGCTCTCAGAATCCACCTCACTCCGTAGCACAAACTATTGGTATAAACACCTCTTCCACCTCTAGTCATTTAATTCCTATTTCCTAGCCACAAAACACCCAATCTGGTGGGAGAATTCCTAGTGGAGGTGGAGGTTCTGGAGGGGGAGATGGAGGAAAGAATACCCACTCTAAAAGTTAGAATACTAGTGGTAATGGTGGTCAAGGTGGTCAAGGTAGTGGTGGATCCCATTCTGGTCAAGGTGGTGGAAGAGGTCAATTTACTAGAAGACCAACACAACTTGATAGGTATAAACAATTGTGTTTGATTGGGATACTTGGCTATCCTAATCCTCTCCCAGATGACATAAGGAATGTGTTGGTTATATTTTTGGAAATAATGCAATCAGTGGAGAAGACCATCTAAGATCATTTAATAACATGATGGATGATTTTGAGATGGAATATGAGGATGTAATGATGAAGTTTTTTATGCAGTCACTAACTAAGGATGCCATAGATTGGTACAAGAGTTATTAGTGGAAAGTATTGGTTCATGGGAAGATTTCAAGAGAGTATTGAGGGAGCAATATGGAGACAAAACTGATCCAAGGTTTATGTTGAGTGAATTTAACAACATTTCCAAAGGTTCAAATGAAACGATTTCTGACTTCAACACTAGATTTCAGAAAGTAATGAATAGGATACCTGTGGACTTGAGGCCAAATGACCAAGTATGCTTGGTTAATTATTGTAATTCTCTTGACTCAAAGATGAGTTATCACCTAAGAGACAAGGACCCTCAAACTTTGAGGGATTCCTTCAAAATTGTATTGCATATTGAGAGTAATTGAAGAGCTTCAGGCAAGGTAGGGAGGAGAGATGATGTTAAAATTATGAAGAACCCAAACCAGGATAAGGGAACAATAGAAAAGGGGTCCTCTATTGAAGAAAAAATGGATAAGATTATTAATTCAGTGAAGGATTTGAATTATAGATTTTCCAAGCATGAAAAGGGGTTATCAAATGATAAGCCCAAGTTTCAAAGAAATGAGAAGCCCCGGAGATTACAAGACTTCCCATATAATATAAATTGGCACAATAGTAAGCCAGTGCATAATAACCAGAAAAATACACAAGGTCAAGTTCTACCTAACCCACTATAGAAAAACTAAGCTAATTTTTTGGATGAAGTTCCATGGTCTGTGGCCTGTCAGTTGCCATATTCCCCTCACCAATGTGAAGTTGCATAGTTCTTAGAGGAAGAACAAATTACATCTACTGATTATGATCCATCCCAGGATCATAGTGAAGAGATAAATGTCCTTATGAGCATATCTGATTTTGTTGATGAAGAGTGTTCTTTTGAGGAAGAGTCTCATGAAATCGATATTGATGATTAGAGACAAAAGGAAAGTGCAAACTAGCAATAGGTCCTCTCAGATGAAGATATTGAGAAGGATTATAATGTTTGTACTCTTGAAACTGATGAGTCTAATATATGTCTTAGAAGACCATCCAATGCAGAGATTGAACTAATGATGATTTCCTTAGTTGTACAAGAAAGAAAAAAATAGCTCCTTAGGAATAGGGTTGTTAATGCTGATCAAGGTCAGGGAGGCAACATGTTTATCAAAAAACAAAATACAAAAAACAAAGTATCAAAGGAATATGGTAAGGTGAACGAAGCCAAAGTCAAAAGAGAATAAGGGAAGTAAAATTTGGGCCAAGAAAGGTGATATAACCAAGGTGGACGGTGAAATCATATCCCCGGCTATTAAGGAAAAAGCACAAAAGAAGAGCATTGAGGAAGAAAAGAAGGAAGATAAGACAAAGGTTGAATAGAGATGTGAGCAACAAAAAGGAAAGATTGATGAACAAGGTATGACATTTCATGATCTTCCTAAATATACTTTTTTAGGCATGTTCCAATTGCTGTCACAAGTTAAGGTCATAGTTCCTTTGTTAGAGATGATGAAAATTGATGAACATAAGCAAAAGGTAGTCGCCCTTATCAATGGGATGGCTATAGCCTGTAATGAACAAGTGGTGTCTACCCCACCCAAAGTGAGTAGAAATGAACTAAAAGAGAAGGATGTAGAGGGAGAAATCACTGAGATCCCTTAGATCTACTTGGGTACCACTATCACTACTTGTTCCAACCAAGTAGATCCCTTTTATGTGACTTTGGTTATTGATGGGAATTTGTTGAGAAATGGTATGATAGACTTAGGAGCTTCATCTAATATCATGCTAGTTGAGATTATGAAGGAGACGAGGTTAAATATTAACAATTTTTATGGAAAATGTTATGCCATGGATTCAAGGGAGGTACCTATTATTGGGGTAATCAAAGATATCCCCTACAAGCTTGTTGCCTTTCCTGACAAGGAATTCACAATGAGTATCATTGTGGTGGATATACCTCCAAATTATGGAATGTTGTTATCCACGAAGTGGAGTGCGTAAATGGGAGATAGTATGCAATGTGACATGTCTTATGTCACTTTTCCAATAGATGGAAAATATATCAAGCTGGTTAGGGAATCTAGATTCCCACATATGATAAAATTTGACACTCCTGAAGATAGGATACACTTTGTTGACACTGGTATTGAAAACTTCAAGATTGAAGAGTTTCATGAAGAGGATGAAAAGCAACCTGCACCTCTAGATAAGGAGATAGGAAAGTTATCAAATGATAATGATCTCTAGAAAATGTACTCCAATGGAGCATGCTCAAAGGAGGGGTTGGGTGCAGGAGTGATTTTAATCTCTCCCAATGGAAAGACTTCAAGTTTTCATTCTCACTATTGCTTTGATGCATAAACAACGTTGTTGAGAATGAAGCCCTATTGTTGGGATTCAGATTAGTTGAAAAATAGGGGATAAAGAAACTAAAAGTGATTGGTGATTCTGAACTAGTTGTATCCCAAGTTAGATCAAAGTTTGCATTAAAAAAAAAGATTGAAGCAATATAGGAATGTCGTTTGGGATTCTATAGAACAATTTGATGCCTTTGGTATTGGCTGGTTGGAGCGAGGAAAAAATTAAGTGGTTGATTTACTGAAAAATATTGCATTTAGACCAGACGACATAACCTTTGTAGGCATTTCCAAGGTGGAAGTGTAAAATAGTTCGTCATTTCCTAATAACGTACAGAGCTGGTAGGTGTTCAATGATGATGGGGATATTATAAAATTCTTGCACTACATTGATCAATATGAAATTCAAGAAGTTGAATTTGGAGCATTTGTGGAAGTTGTGGATGGAAAGGAGATAATATTTGGAAATGAGCTCATTTAGTTGAAGACCAACAAGATTCCAAAGGGTCTAATTGCTTTGGAGAGGATCTTTGATGGTGTTGATAGGACCAATGTTAAAAAGACATCCACTCATAAGGAAGACATATAAGAAGTGAATCATGGCACAAAAAATTCTCCAAAGAAAGTTTATGTAGGCAAGAAGATGAAGCCTCAGGTCAAAGCAATGTTGATTGCATTGCTTAGGAAATAAAGGCATGTATTTTTTTAGTCTTATGAGGATTTAAAGGCCTACAAAGAGGAGTTGTTCCAAAATGAAATTCCTCTAAAACCTAATACAAATCCTTTTAGGAAAAAGAAAAGGCCAATAAATCCAACACTGTAACCAAAAATGTAGGAAGAATTGGTGAAATTAAGGGGCATTGAAATTATCAAACCCATTAGGCATTCAACATGGGTGTCTAATTTGGTGCCAGTGAGAAAAAAGAATGGTGAGATAAGATTATGTGTGGATTTTAGAAAAATAAACATGTTATCCCTCAAAGACAACTATCCATTGCCCAACATGGAAGCCATGTTACAAAGGGTAACTAGTTGTGAATTGTTATCCATGATGGATGGTTTCTCAGGTTATAACCAAGTGAAGGTTACGAAGTTTGAGAAGTACAAGACTGCATTTACCACTCCCTGGGGCACATATGTGTATGTCTGAATGCCTTTTGGCCTAAAAAATGCAGGTGCCACTTTTCAAAAGGCTATGGATGTAGCCTTTGCTGATTTTATAGATATCTTCTTAGCAGTGTATCAAGATGATTTAACATCATACAACAAGAAGGAAGAAGATCACTGCATGCACTTAGAGAAGATATTTTCCAAATCAATTGAGTATGGTATATCTTTCAACCCCAAGAAATGTGTTTTTGGAGTAAAGGAAGGAAAATTTCTTGGGAATATTGTTTCTAAAGAGGGGATAAGGATTGATCTTGAGCATGTGGATACAATTAAAAAGATCCCACAACCAAAGAATGTTAAAGGAATTCATTCATTCTTTGGGAAAATCAATTTTTTGAGAATATTTTTCACTAACTTTGCATAAATCACTTGCCCTATATCCAAAATATTGAAGAAAGATGAGAAAGTGGTTTGGAGTGAAGAGCCAAGTAAATATTGTCAGAGCATCAAGCAATAAATTAAAGAGGCTCTGGTTCTTAAGACTTTAGATTTTTCTAAACCATTGCAGATTTTCTCTTTTGCTTCATTCCATACAATTGTTGCAGTGTTATTGCAGAAGAATGAAGAATGTTTTGAACAACCAATTGCATTTTTAGCAAGTTATTACAAGTTGCAAAGATGAAGTATGACATGATAGAAAAACAAGCTTATGCACTAGTCAAGGCAGTAAAAATATTCAGGACATATCTTGTGGGAGCTACAATCGTTTCTTATGTTCCCAACACTACAGTCAAGGATATCTTCACCCAACAAGAGGTCACAAGTAGAATATGTAGATGGATAAAAAAAATTCAAGAGTTTAATATCTATGTGAAGATTACCAAGTTGGTAAGAGGCCAAGGCTTAGCCAAGTTGATGGCTAAAAAAAATTTAGAAGCTAACCAGATTAATCAAGTGGAATGTGTAGATGTGTCACCAATTTGTGATATGCAAACTTGTGGCTGGTATAGGCACATTTTCCACTACTTACAAATTATGCAATGTCCTGAGGGACTCACAGACAATGAGAAGAGGACCTTAATGTTGTAGGCAATCAAATATGTGATTGTGGACAATGAACTATGGTGGAGAAACCCATATGGGGTCTTATTAAAATGTGTTGATGGTAAGTAGGCATTGGAAGTTTTGACTGAGATGCATAGTGGAGTGTGTGGAGGCCATTCATGGAAAAGACAACTACACACAAGGTTTTAAGAGTAGGCTTTTGGTGGCCTAGTATGTTTAAGGATGCCCATAAGTTGGTCAAAACATGTGATGCATGCAAAAGATTCTCTAGAAAGCTTAAATTTTCAAGAAATCTGTCATTGAGACCTAATTCAGTTAAGGCTCCCTTTCAACAATGGGGAATTGACTTCATAGGGGAGATCTCAAAAAAATCTAGTGGGGGAAACTCTTGGATTCTTGTTGCCACTAATTATTTTACAAAGTGGGTAGAGGAAATTCCCACTAAAAAGGAAACAAGTAAGGTGGTGTCTAATTTTCTATTGGATAACATATTGATTAGATTTGGGGTACTAGAAAATATTGTTTATGATAATTCAATGTGTTTCAGATTTGATGAATTCAAGAACTTTTGTGATAAATATGGTATTTAGGCATCCTACTCTTCTCCATACCACCCACAAGGAAATGGCCAAGCTAAGTCAAGTAACAAGAGCCTAATGAATATTATCAAGAGAGCAATATAAAAGAATAAAAGGGCTTGGGATTCCAAACTAAAGTTGGCATTGTGGGAAGATAGGGTGACAATTAAGAAATCGATAGGATACTCTCCATTTGGTTTGGTTTATGGCATAGATACAAGGTTGCTACAAAATAATTTGATGAAAATGTATAAGTTTATCTAGGAATATGATGATGACATGCAACAAATGATTAATGTTCTAATGGAAATGGATGAGATAAGGAGAGAATCTCAAAAGAGGAATGCAAAGTGGCAGTTACAAGTTAAGAATTTGTATGACAAGAGGGCTTCTCCAAGAAAATTTGAGGGTGGGAGCATGGTACTAATGTGGAATTCCAGGTCTCAAGATAAGGGCAAGCATGGGAAGTTTGATGCTCTATGGTTGGGCCCTTACCTAGTCGACAATGCTCATGGTGAAGACTCCTATTTCCTCCAAAGCTTAACATGTGAATTTCTTGAATTTCCAATACACAGAAATTTCTTGAAAACATACTTTTCATAAGTATGATCTTTTCCATGTACGTTGTATTTTTATGTAAATTATTTGTATATAGGTTTGGTGTGCTTTTGGTTTTGGTTTGGTTTGTTTTCCTTTCAGGTAGTTACCTCGTCTTTGGTTCTTTGTATTGGTCTGCTTCGCTAGGAGATGTCTAGAATCTCATCATGCCTACAAGAGGCATGTGTCCCCAATCAGAGCCAATTGTGGAACCACTCAAAAAAAATTCTCCCCCTAATTTTAAGTCCATATTTGGCTGGTTACTAGGTCTTGTTGATTTTCCATTGGTTAAGGTTTGTGTTTCAGGGTTTAGGGTTTATCAACCTTTCATATAAAACCTTAGTCCCTTGTGTTATTTTGGTCTAATTCTTCATTGACTTGGTATTGTCGATCTTCGGTCATTTGAGTTACAAATTAAGTCAATAAACTTGTCTGTTGGTCGACCCCTTGTGTTTAGGGATATCGTTTTACTCCTTTGCATGAAAATCCTTTTATCATTGTCCATGGTATTATGTTTTCCTATGGTTGGTGTCTTGAAATATTTATCCTTTATCCTAGGTTGGACCTATGCTTTGAGTTTGTTAATTCATTGTTACCCATATGACCTAGGTGACCCCTTTTCAAAATAACCTATGAACATGTGCAAAATTGTTTTCCCTTAAGTTGTGTCCATCGCGCACACCATGTACATCGAGCTTTTCTACCATCTCACTAGCTTCATATTTGTGATATGCGATGCACTCTTTTCCTTTGCATCATGTGCTACCTTTACATCACGGCAATGCTTACGTCACTAAATCCATTTATGTGATGAGTGATACCTTGTGCTTATCCTTTGCATCACATGGCTCTTTCATATCATAGTTATGCTAATTCTTTCATAACCCATTTTAGCGATATGTGATGACCTTGCTATCCCCTCCACTGCTTGGTGTTTTCACATCGTGGTTTTCTTACCACTAATTTTATTCTAAAGTGTGATACACGATGAGTCCCTTGATTCCATATGAGGGACATGTGTTTGAAATTACTTCATATTTCTAATTGCATCCTTGCTCGCTTAAAGCTTTGAGCAATATGCACTGAGCAACTATGATTATGCCACTTGTCTTAATCTTGTACCATCACTCCACGCTTTCACATTGCTAATGCATATTCACCCTTGAACACCTATGAGCGATGTGGGATGGGTGATAAAAGGAAATAAGGAATATACTCAAAGATGTTGGATACATGTCAACACATCATGCAACTCCATTGTATCATGTTTCTATATTGAAAAGCTCATATAAAAAATTCCATGCGTGATGTGTTGCTTCAAAGAAGAAAAGGGATGGAATATGTCAAAAGGATATTCCAATCAATAGGTGTCATATTATAAGTACATCACATACATCCTTTGTATCATGATTTTCACTTTTTTGAAGACAAGGAAAAAGTGATGAGCGATGAAAGGCTTATGTTTTTCCTTCATCGCATGGTTTCAATACATCACCAAAATAAACTTGAAGGGTGATTCCAAAGCGTTACACGCGATGGAAGGGTAGTATATATGCTATGGCATATTCCTTCCATTGCAAGGACTCTTCACATTGTGGTTTCATTTCATCAAGTTGGAGCCAATGTGTGATGTGTGATGGCCTCACTGATGGAGTTGGTAGTAAGTTTTAAAGTAGATATGTGGCAACATATCAACGCATCATACCAAATGTTCACATCACGGATTCATAGCGAGGTACCAAAAATAAAGTGGAGATATGATATGATTATGGATCACTGTGCATCATTGTACATGCAACAATGTTGAGTATAGATACATCAAAGATATCTCAAGAAAGATATCATAGATTGTTGGATAAGTTCAATAGGATCTTGGATGAATACAATAAGGTGAAGGCCACTATTTCCCAAGAAAATCCAACACAAAAGGCTCTACCTCCTACCACTTCTCCACCTCAATTCTCAACACAAGATAGAGAAACCTTATCTCTCATAATTAGGAGTTTGAAGGAGGAGTTGTAGGTGGAAAAGGATAATGTGAAGAAGGCCAAAGAAAAAACTTCAAAAGTTGTAAAGTTGTAGCAGATATAATTGATAATGTTCTGGGGCATGGGATATCTAGACTTTTGCATAAGTCAAACAATGTTTGGAATGTATACAAGAATATTCATGAGGCCCACCAAAGGTACACTCAAGTACAAGATGCCTTACAAAATGTTTGGAGCAAGTGGAGTACAAGGGTTAGTGCTCTCAAGGAGATGATACCAAACATGAAGGATGATCCTGATGCACCCACACATCTCGCAAAATTGATAAAAACAATTAATTTTATTGGGGGAAATATCAACTTTCCATGGAAAGTTAGGTGTACATCTCCAAAGAATAATAATGATGTTCAAAGATATGGAAGGGTGAGGAGTGCCTAATATTTTAAACGATGAAGGGGAGCAAAAATATTTTACTACATGGAAGGAAGAGGTAGGAAAGTTGCTCCCTTACTTCAAGGAAGTTATTCACCTCACTAATTATGCAACTTTGAACAATGCCATTGATGATATGAAAAGGATTGAAGTGAGTTGGGATGTGTTTGTCAAAGAGGCTAGGATACTAATTGATGCCAAGTACAATCTGGATAATTCCAAAGTGTAGAGATTACTAGATATTGATTGGCTCATCGAAGAGGAGTACAATACATGGCTTGGAAAATTTACAAATTAAGCCTTGGATAAAGTATTGATAAAATTGTCTCCTCCAAGTTTGAATGTTGCTAACATACAATGTTGATGTTGAAGTTGCCTTACCTTCTTTTATTGTTTTTATGTTTTATGTCCCACATTTTTGAAATTATGTGAAAGGAATTTTTTTCTCGTGGAACAAATATCTTCTTCAAAAAAGGTGCATTTTGGAAGGCGAAAATATCTTCACCAACAAATGAGAATGGTTTTTGTCTCATTTGGATATTCCCTCCCACGAACTGTAAATATAACGATATTTTGGAAAGTAACTATGATTGTCAAATGAAAACATGACAAGTGTTAATTGGCTTGAAGCTTGTTTTTCTCCATTGTTTTTTATAAAATGGAATTCATGGCCATTGATGAGGTTATTGATTGATCTCCTAAGGAAATTTTGTAATAGACAATATAGAGAATAGAAGCCGAGTATGTATCTAGGTTTTTTGAGTCTTTGTTTATTGCAAGTTTAATGTTGTATAACAATAGTAGCGTTTGAATACAAGAATGGCATAATTTTCAAGTCAATTCTCTCCTTGTGTATTCTTTATATGAATTATCAATGGAAATGATCAAAGTTATTTTCAACAATCTTCATTGTGTTCTAATGTATGTATGATTTTATCTTTGTTCTGATTTAATGAATTAGTTAAATTACTTTGATAGAATCGTAGATTTATGTAATTTGAGTATGAGGATATGAGAATGAGTTTTAGTTCTAAACATTTGAGTATAATACTATAATGCGGAGTTGTAGAAGATCTGTAATGCTAGGTTTTAAGATGTTATTCATCATAGTTTGTGTTAAATTGGACTCCACACCCTAGGTTAAAGCACTAGACTAAGATCTATACTTATGTTGCATATTCATGATCTCTCACAAACACTACATTTAAAATCAATGAATCTTTACTTTTTTTTGTCAAAATGTATGTTGAGTTGAAGTTTACCATGCTCTATTGCTTCTGAAATTATTAATGAGTAAAGTTATTTCCAAATCTTTATGTTCTTTGAATTGTTAAGCAATTATTTGTAGAGCATATCTTTTGTTACAATGTTCATAGGTAAAATGGCACAAGAGAGCTTGAGAACATTGTTTGGGATCACCCTCCTAAGTTTCATAGAGCCCAAAGTGTAGAGGGAAATCCTTGAAGACTTTCACCTATTAAGTTGGCCAATCCCTCCTAATTACTGACTATTGAATTAGGAAAATTCATTGGTAATTGGTGAGATCAACTTGGTTTATTAAAAGCACCCACACTCTTAATTTAGAAGAGGAAGTAAAGGTTTAGAGGGAGCTATTCAACACATCATTTATGAATCCCTCAAGTGATACAAGTGAAGGATTTGATAAAATCATCTAATCTCTAAAATTGGTATAAAGGAGTCACTGTTGTGTAGTGTCTCCCTACCGCAACTAGCACAAATGGTTTGCGATAAAGTACAAAGGATGGATTATATAACATAGGGGGAGAGAAAGCATAAAAGAAAGTTTATTAAGAGTCCTTTTGTTAATGATGTCAAAGGGGGAGAGAGAAATGAAATAAAAAATAAAGGGGGGGAGAGAGATTAAATGAATTGTAATTGAAATGTTGTGATATGCAAGGGAGAGAGAGCTATGGAGAGAGTTGAAACATTAGTGCAAATAGGGATTGAAATTTTTTTATTGTTACCATTAATGAAGAAGGGAAATATGGGAAGTTTAGATACATATGAATTGGTGGCTCCTGTATGTCTACTATTTTTATAGAAGTCTAGAAGTGTTTGTGATAGTGTTATGAGGTTTACTGCTTAAAAGTAGAATATGCTATGTACTAAACTGTCATTGTTTTTGGTACCACATTCTACCACTATTCACATTTTTGGCTTGCAGTTTGGAAGTTAAGTAAGACTACTCATGAAGTATCCTATTCTACAATTTCAATAGATTTGAATTATAGAGTTGTAAGATAGAAGTGACATAGTACAGTCTGTGTTTGTTGGTTGATTGTGTATAATATCTAAGTGTTTGCACCATTGAAGGGAAGCGTGCATCAACTGGAGGAACTATGTGAAGGTAAAATAGGACCAACTAAGATTATGGTAGGAAGCACGTGACATCATCTTATACCTATGGTAATGTATTTGATTTGGGGCCAAGCTAACTACACATTACATATTAGTTTGAATTAAGGTTTTTTCTTTGGCTGACATGGCTAATTGTGGTTGTTTTTAAAGGATTATATACCAAAATGATATATTATTAACATGATAGAATGTATATATATTGTTGATAATTTCATGAAAATAAAATATGAAGTTAAGGGGATGTGCGGTGTGTATATGTAATGGATGTGTAAGGTATGTATAAAATGTGTGAGTAAATGATGTGTGACCTAAGAAGAGAAGTCAAGTGTGTTGATCAAAATTGAGAGATCATCATAAGATGTGTTAGCGTGTTAATACAGAGTAGGCTATGTGAAAGCAGATCTATATTCCTTTTGTAATGTGAGGTTGGAGCCTCTCAATCTGAGTTGGTGCTCAATTGTTGTGTTGAAGACCAATTTGAGGGGATTGGTCTCTTGTGGTTTAGTGCTTGCAAGTCAAAATTCAAGGGGATTGGTGTCTCCATTTAAGGTTGCAATTCTTGTGGGTTGGTGCCTGCAAAATTATTGTAAGTTCTATATTATTTTTTGAGGCTATATTTGGTAAATAGTTCCAAGCAAATTTTTTCATTGTGATTTTTTCCCTTATGGGTTTCCACGTAAATCTATTGTTCTCTTGTGTGAATGTGTTCATTACTTGCATTACCATTGGTTATGTTTTCATAATATTTTGAATGTGGTGGTTTAAAGTAAAAAGTCTTGTAACAAGTGTTAAATATTGATTCACCGCCCTCTCAATATTTTTGTCTAACATTTTGTTCCTCAACTTCTTCTCTCACGTACCAATGATGGCTTCTAGCACAAAAATGAGCATCACTTTGTCATCTAATGGTGGTAACTCTACTAATGGTGTAATATGTTATCCATGTGCCCTTTTGAGACAAGTGATGAGCCTAGTTTATGGTCTAGTTTTGGGTAGAACTTATGGTTTATTTGCTAAAGATATCATGGACCTTGATGATTAAGTGTTGATAATTTTTATGATATTTCCTCAGAACTATTGACATTGGGCTTAATCTTATTTCTGCAAGCCTTTAATGATGATGGCATGTTATACAAACTATCCATATTAATTTTGCATGTGGTTAATGAATGTTCTTTGAGGTGGTTACATATATGCAATTATTGTGTGTACTAACATTGCCATGTAGATTTAATTTGAGGATGCTAAATTGAGGAAGACACTGCCAGCTAGGCATGCACCATAACGTCCAGCCAGGGAATCATTCAAAGGTCAAAGGAGGTAGACGATAGGAGATTCCCCATGCAAAATGAATGTAATTGCCTTGTAGCAAACTTTAATGTTGTTAACCAGTGCAGGTGTTATTGCTATGCTAAATTTGTGTTTGGACCTGCATGTTTGACTGGATTCCATGCATGCATAACCATTGCTGCTCCACTTTCTCTATTTTCCCTAAATAGGCATCCTCCTAGTTCATGGAGTTGACCGCCGTGTTTAGCTGATAGTATAAATAAGGATTAGATGCTCCTTCTCTAAAGGTTGTGTGATTTGATATTATACTTGCATTCTTGAGTTTTTAGATATACTACTCTTTTGTACTCATGATTTATAGTGAATGAAATAAAGTTTTGAGTTTGAGCATTTGAGTTCTCATTAGTTTTAGAGGATACTTATCCAAGGGGGCCCACTTGGTGAGTAATCCATCCTTTACTTTAGTATTAGTTTAGTATTAATTTATGTTCAATAATTAGTTAAGAATCTGGCACCAACTGTTCCTATAGCCACTAGAATTCCATTCTGTGACTGTTCCTAATACCAAAGCAGACAGAGTAGTGCCATGTTTGTTTGCCCATATTTTCATCCCTGTTATGAATTTTAGCATAGTATGGTTGTTGATTGATGATTAACATTTACGTCATTCCTTTCTAAGAAATTTACTTTCATCATTGTGTCATTCTTAGTTGTAGAATGAAAATGGCTACTTTGAGTTCCTAATGCACATACTGTGCTGGACCATTTCAAGTTCATGTCCTTGGGTTGACAAGTTAAATGCACCTTCATGATGATTGAATGACTATTTAGTTTAGATGTCCAATCTCTGAATCATAGATGTAAGAGATTAGTTGTTAACTCATTGTAGGAGGCAAACATTTCTAGCGTCATTTCCAGGGATAGTGTCAAACTAGGAAGTTCTTGGGAGTCATTGATAGTTTTCTTGCTGTAGTATTTTTGAAATTTGTTCTTAGTATACCCCTCATTTATGAAGTAATGACCCCCATTATTCTTTATTGATTCTTTGTGTGAGATGGATGATAGTGAGTTGATACCACATGCATAGAGGAAGGGGAAGAGATGATTATGGGAGATTCCTTCCTAACAATCCTAATCCATTCCAGTTAGTTGAATATCAAAACCTACCAAGAGAAGAAGAAGAAGATCTACAACCCTTTGCTGATGCAATACCTAATCTGACTAGCTCTGAAGTCTCCTCTAAGGACCAAAATAAGATTGAGAACCCCTTTGCTTTGGAACTACATCAAGCAGGCATGGGTGATGAAAATTGAAACAGACCTAACCAACCAACTTTTCCTTTCCCCATTTCCCATTAGAATGAAGTTGACAACATCAAAAATATCCTTGCTTCGACACTCCCCAAGTTTTATGGACTTGTCACACAAGATCTCGATACCTTTTTGTTTGAGTTTGACATACTCTATAGGAGTTATGATTATACCACCAATGCCCATAGGCTTAAGCTATTTCCTACCACTATGAAAGAAGCTGCATTAAGATGGTTCATGAGCCTAGGCAGAGATATTGTGGAAACTTGGGAAGACATGAAGACAAAATTCCTTGAGAAATACAAGGAGTATTGTAGGGGTAGTGACATGAGAGAAGGTGACATTTTTCAGGATGCATCAAAGAAGGGGAGAGCTTACCAATCTTCCATGGGTAAGTCATCTACCGGTGGAGTTTCAAGAATGGAGATTACTCATTTTCTAGAAGATTTCAAGCAAGCCATTATAAAAAATCTAGCTACTTAGCTAGACACACTTTAGGCCAAGAAGAAACAAGAGGAGGCAGAGGCAATGTTGGCGGAGTATTTCCCCCATTGCAGACATAAGAAGAAGGACTGTAGATGCAAGATGGTAGCTAATATTGAAGGAAATAAAATTTCACCCAATTCAAGCCAATCTAGATTGAAGAAGATCAAGTCTACTATGTTGCACAAAGGAGGCCTTGGGCTCCAAGACAAGGTATGCCACTAGATCCACTCTCTTATGCTAGGCCATATTTTAATTCCTATTCATTTGGCAACCAATGAAAACCCCCATATCCATCCAGCTATGGAGGATATCCATCACAACCTTGGAGTAACCCTCCAAATGCCTGGCCCTAATCATCAAAACTCTCCACCCCAGTGGCAACAACGTCAAGGGTATTGACAACCACCTCTAGGAAATTGGTAGCAAACAAATCAATGGAGAGGAGGACAACAATGGCCAACCCAGCCAAATAGTTACATGCAACCACCTTCTCAGCGCCAACAACCTTCTATAATGCCTCCACCTGCTAATTCAAGCTCAAATGCACCCAAAACCTATTCAGCTACCAACTTAGCCCACCCAATCCAAATAATAAACCACAACAATAGCCTGTATACTCTACTGATTCAAATCAATTCCCTACATATGATGTGAGTGTAAGTGACATCCACTTGCATTCAGGAACTACTCTACCAACCCCTTCCAATCCCATTATTATTGAGCTTCCTGTGGAAGAGGAAGAGGAACCTCTGAATGATCCCGTTTAGCCAAGTGCACCTAAAAATCCTGAACCAGTCCAAGTCAAGTAGACTAAACAAGAACCACCATTTCCTCAAAGATTGGAAGTTTCCAAGAAGAAGGAAGAAAAAGAGGATACAAATTTTAAAATATTGGATTAGCTGAAGCATATATGTGTCTAGATCCCTCTATTCCAGGCCATAAAGGATGTCCCAATCTATGGCAAGGAAATTAAAGAATTCCACAAGAAGCCAGGTAGGAAGAAGAAAGACCCCACTACGGTTCATGTGGTGGGACAACTAGCTAACATCATGCTTGGAAAAGTGACTATCCCTAAGTATAATGACCCAGGTAGTCTTGTGGTAGCAGTTGTTATAAATGGGATCCAAATAAAGAATGCTCTAATTGATCTAGGGGAAAAAATAAATGTAATGACCAAGGAAATCCTGCAGCAAGTAAACATTGCAAGCATGAGATCTACTCCTACTCTCCTGTAGCTTGTTGATAGTTCTACTATTAAGCCTGATGGTATAGTGGAGGATCTTGTGGTGATTCTAGACTCCTAGGAGTACCCAACAAACTTCATGATTCTTTATCCTAAAGATACACTAGGCGGGTATCCCATTATTCTTGGAAGGCCATGGTTAGCAATTGTAGATGCATATATTGGATGTCATTTAGGAGACATGACAATTTATGATGGGAGGAGCACCAAAAATTTTGTTCTTTATCCTCCTGCTTAGCCATCCCATGATGAAGATAACCTCGTATGGCCACATGTTGGTGAAGAGGTCGAGGAAGTTAATTCTGTGGCGCAACTTATGATGTTAGGTAGAAGCTCCTTCATGCAACTTCAAGCTGAAGTATTGATTAAAATTATTCATAACCATTGTGAAGTAGAGGAAGCATCATCTTCTCATTTTGTTACTCCAATCAAGACACTTATGCCTGTTCTTCCTACAACCACTGTTCCTGTAGATGTTCTTCCTGCAACCACTTTTCTTGCATACAAACTTCTTGTAGCAACATGTATGTCCCATACATTTCTGCCATATGAACTCAAGGTACCATGTGTTAATGAAGCAACGATGATAGAGTCAATTACACAAGTATAGGTGTCAAAAGGGAAGTATCTAAATGTTAACAACAAACTGAGTGAAGAACAACAATTGTTATTGGAAAACTTATTGAGGACCCACCAACATGCATTTGAGTGGGATTATCATGATATGAATGGATTAGATCCTAAGCTTTGCACCCACATAATTTATATCAGAGATTGCACCCCAGTAGGGCAGCCACAAAGAAGAATTAACCTTGCACTAAGAGAAATTGTAAAAGGAGAACTACATAAGTTGTTAGATGCAAGATTTATCTACCCCATTTCAGATAGCCAGTGGGTGTCTCCATTAATGATTGTGCCTAAAAAGGAGGAAAATGGTGAGTTTGCGTTGATTATAGGGAACTTAATGTTGCCACCAAAAAGGACCATTTTCTCTTACCCTTCATAGATCAAGTTTTGGACACACTTGTAGGAAAGTAATACTTTTCTTTTCTAAATGGATTCAACGGCTACAACTAGATCCAAATTGCACCCGAAGACCAGGAGAAGACCACTTTTACTTGTACATGGGGGACCTATTCCTACTCAGTACTCCCATTTGGCTTATGCAATGCACCTGCAAATTTTTAGAGGGCAGTCATTAACATATTTTCATACATTTATTATGATTGCATGAAAATTTATATGGATGATTTCATTACCTATGGTGCTGATTTCAATGAAGCATTGGAGAATCTCATAAGAGTCCTACAAAGATGTGAATATCACAATCTCTCTTTAAATAGTGAAAAGTGCTTCATGATGATGCAAGAAGGTGTAGTTCTTGGGAATTACATCTCCCACATAGGAATTCAAGTAGATCCTGCAAAGATTGAGGTAATCACAAATCTGCCCACACCTGCAAAAAAATAAAATGTTAGGAGTTTCTTGGGCCATGTAGGCTATTATAGGTGTTTCATCAAGGATTTTAGTAGAATAGCAACACTATTGTATACTCTCCTCACTAAAGATGCTGAGTTCCAATGGACTAAAGATTGTGACAAGGCATTTTCTGATTTGAAGGTAGCCTTGACTCATGCTCCTGTACTTAAAGGACCTAATTGGTAGCTTCCTTTACATATCCATACAAATGCATTAGATTATGCCCTAGGAGCAGTCTTAGGATAGAAAGAAGGAGCTATTGAAAATGCCATTTATTTTGTTAGAAAATTTTTGCAAGGAGCTGAAGTCAACTATATAGTGACAGAGAAAGAAATGATGGTAGTGATTTATGCCCTGAACAAATTTAGACATTACATAACAGGTTACCAAATCTTTGTGCACACTAATCATGCAACGATTAGGTATCTCATGAATAAACCTTTGATTATAGGTAGACTAGCAAGGTGGTTATTGTTGATGCAGGAGTTTGACATAACCATTGTGAATAAGCCAGGGAAGGCCAATGTTGTTGCAGATTTTCTTTCAAGGCTGACTACATCATAAGATAATCAAGCCATAGATGACTCTTTTCCTGATGAGCATCTATTCTCTATCAGTATAAAAACACCCTGGTATGCTGACATAGCTAATTATCTGGTCACATGTAGAGTTCCTCCTCACTTCTCTCCAAAAGAGAGAAGGGAACTCATTGAAAAATCTTTTCCTTTCTCATGGATTGCTAGATGTTTATTTTATACTGGACTAGACCATGTCATGAGGAGGTGTGTGAGAGAAGATGAGACATATGAAATTTCTCATTCATGTCACAATGAACCATGTGGAGTACATTTTGTAACCAAGAGGATAACAATGAGGATTTTAAACATGGGATATTACTAGCCAACACTCCACAAGGATGCAAGGAGGTATACAAGAAAATGTGACAGATGCCAAAGAATGGGCAGACCAACCAGATCTGATGAGATGCCACTTTTCCCTTAGGTAGTAATCACTCCCTTTGACAAGTGGGGATTGGATTTCGTAGGACCCATTGACCCTCCATCAAATGGTATGTCCTATATTCTGGTATGCACTGATTATGTAACTAAATGGGTAGAAGTTAAGGTCATGAAACATGCAAGAGATAAAAAAGTTGTAGAATTTCTTTATGAGGAGATTTTCACAAGATATGGAGCTCCAAGAGAGATAGTGACTGATCAAGGGGCTCAATTCACATCAACCCTTGTTGCAACACTAGTCAATGAGTACAATATAAGACACATGAAGTCTACTCCCTATCACCCCCATGCCAATGGCCAAGTTGAGGTAACCAATAGAGAAATTAAAGCTATTCTGACCAAGATAGTAGCTATCCACAGAAAGGATTGGCCAAACAGATTACCAAAAGTTGTTTGGGCCTACAAAACTACCTGGAAAATAACTACAAGCTTCACTCCATTTGATTTGTTGTATGGAAAAATAGCCATGATTCCCATTGAATTTGAACATAAGACTCTTAGGACTGTGGTAAACTTAGGAATGGATATCTCTGAGGCATAGAGAGAAAGAATCATGTAGTTGAATTCTTTGGATGAGATAAGGAGAACAACCTTGCATCACACAAAGGTGGTGCAAAATAAAAGAATCAAGTGACATGATAAATTCATCAAGGACAAGAAATTCAAACCAGGAGATTGGGCCTTGCTCTATGACTCAAAGTATCAAGACAATGTAGGAAAATTACATACAAGGTGGCTAGGACCATATAAGGTTGCTGAAGTATTCCCTAATGGTGTTGTACAACTCATTATTATTGATCTAGTCCGGTTCAAGCCACTTTTCAATGGTCATCACCTCATATTGTATCACAAGCCAGTTTCCAAGGAGGAGTTGTTGAAGTAATTCACTCAGCATGCGACACCTGAGCTTCCTGCAGCTGAAGGAAGTGGACCTAGTGTCCCTCCTTCTGGCTAATTAAGGTACGCACTTATCATAATAAAGACTTCCACTTCAGTGGGAGTCCATTTCTTCACCCATCCGCCCATCCACCCATCCATTTCCACCTTTCTCTCTCTTCCATAACATCACTTCATTCCACTTCATCTCATCCCACCTCATCTTCATTAATTTCTCACTTATTTCCTAAAAAGGCGAACGATACTTTCTCCATAATATTTGCAACGGATCCTCCACACATTCAGGTATGTGCACATTAATAATTGCTATATCTTAATTGTCTTTAAGTGCATTTCATTGAATCACTGTATGTTAGTATGGATGTTCACCATGGCATGCCAATATTCCCTACCCTATCAAATCATCATTCTACATTTGAGGACACATGCCCAAATTTAGGTTAGGGGGGGAGGAAAAAGATGTGAATATTTTTCCCATGTGTCAGTCCATGCTGGTCTATGTCAACAAAATTTAAATTGAGCTGATTTGAAATTTGAGTGAGAGGATGGCTTGCATGTGTGAAGTGACACCAACTGCCTCTATTTCTCTCCATCACAACTTTCCTTTATTAATCCTTCCTTTCCATTATTGACCCTATCATATCTCAAGTTGCATTGCAAGCAAAAGGTAAAAAAAGGAAAAATTTAGTCAACATTGGCATTGGAAAGTTAGCAAGTGTTGCAGGAAGGTGAATTTGATTTTCAGACAGAATTGCAGGAAGGAAACCATAAAGTGTTTGTTTGATTGTAGAAAATGGGAGGTGGATTAATTCAAAATGAACCCATGGTGCATGATATATTACTGTAGGATGCAAACTGCATGGCCGAATTTAGAAACTGCGGGTGGATAGTCTACTTCCTGAAACTAGATGATTTTGATGAAGATATTGCACTAGAATTCACCCAAACATTGTCTAAAGGGAAAGCCATGGTAAAAGGGCTAGAAGTATTAGCAACTGAAGAAATAATTGTAGAAGTTATAGTGTTACGTACTGATGGTGAAAATTATCCTACTTCTAGAGACGCCGGGTTAGCTAGGGCTGAATTTACAAAGCCAAATGACCCTCCATTAAGCATAGATAAACAAGGAGTGAAGAGAATGTCTTTGCCTAAGCCATGGAAGTAGATAGTTGTCTATGCCATAAAATGCATCACCTGTGAAGGTCGCCAGTTGAATTTGCACTCTGCACAATTTAATATTTTAAATCATATGAGGCACAAAAGGAAGATGAATGTGTCGAACGTGCTATACAACCTTCTCTCAATCATGGCAGCCGAGACTCAGAAAGGTAGGGAAAATTTTGTTTCCCACCATTGCTTGATTAAATTGTTAGTTGAGAAGTCTCTGCATGATGTATCTGGAATGACTTAAGAAGAATTCATAAAAATTGATCAAATTAGACCTGAGCATTTGCAAACTAGGGTTTTACCTCAACCTCATAGGTCTAGCAGGATATTGAGCATGATTGAAACCACTCTTGGTGCTTCAACCTCTTGCGCAGGCCCTAGTGTAAACCCTTCTACAACATAAGAAACCATAGAAATTAGCTCTTCTAGGACAAAGCACTTAGACAAAGAAAGTTCTTCCCTTGAATCTAATGATGATGTTCCACTTGGCATTTGAATGAAAACCAAGGCACAAAAGAGCGGCATAAATGAGAAAAGGGAAATCCAAAAGGAAACCATCAGAAAAAGAGTTGCCAAGCTCTAAGAAGAGAAATACTGACATTGTTCATCCTGTAGCCCAAGAAAAACATGAGAGCCCTCCTCGGAAAGCAAGACCAGTCGGGCTAGCCTTTCGTATGCCTTCATAGGAAAGCCCTAAGTCTAGAGAAGTATCAAAAGAGGACACAAAAGCTCCAATGGGGTAGGAGAATGTTGAGGAAGAAGATATATTTAAGATGACAACATAACACTGGTCGATCTTGCTAACATTGCAGGAGAAATGGAAAACCAAGAGTATGACGAAAATCAGGATCTCCTGCAGCAAGAGGTCCTACAACAAGATATCCTACAGCAAAATACAGAACAAGAGCAAGAGTAGGAGCTCCTGCAGCAACAATCCAAATTGGGAGAACAATCAATACCCCTGCAGCCAGAATTGATAGGACAACTTGAATCCTTGCAGTTAGCATTAGTGCCAGAGAAGATGTTGGTAGGAGTACATAACCGCCCTGATTTTTCAATGCATAAGGTTTACATGCATTTATGGAAAGAGATACAACAAAGAGAAGAGGAATGGAAAGATGAAAAACACAGATTGAAGAAGGAAATTCAAAAGAGAGACGAGGAAATTGAAGACAAAGATGCAAAAATTGCCACCATAAAGAAGATGGTGGATGATATGGCAGCCTTGGTACCACATATTTTGGAATGTAGGACCCCTCCAAGGGTCTATACTTTGCATTTGAAGGAGAAATATCTTTCTTTTATACTGGAAATAATTGTCTCAAGTTTGAACCCTTCTATTGAGACCCCTACTGAATTTTTCAATGCTTATTGGATTGCTTCCCCTGAAATGAAGAATTTTTTGTTTGAGTTTTATTTGCATAACTATGCTATGACTCAAGACCATGATTGGAATTTTTTGTTGTATGTTGGGGATTTCCAATTAAGGGAATTTATGTCTTGGGTGCAAAATGAGATTATTTGGGGACAACCATATATGGGCTTATAAGCAAATGGAATCCAACATTCCCCTATCCATTAGGGCTGAATCAGGGAATTCAGGGGATATTTCTAGGGAATGGCACATAATGCTTCTCAGACCTAGCTATGGTAATAAGATTATGCCTTGGATAGAAGTAGTTTATAGTGAATATGAGGAAAAGGAAAGAGCAAGAGAGGAAACTGTGAAGAGATACCTCTCACAAAGATGGAACAACTTAACTGATGATCTCAAGCAGGTTGAGCCTCATTCCATCCAAATCTATGCAAAAAATCTTAAAATAATTGACATATATATTCACATTGGAAGGAAAAAAGGGCAATTTTGGCTTCCCCTAACTTTTCAGCCACCCAATCTACTGTGGTCTGTACCGAACTTCAGGTTCTACCAATATGATATTGCTGCAAAGAAACATAGATGGAGTAGATTGGACAGATTGGGAGGATTCTATTTGGCTCTTGTTTCACACACAACACACTTTGATGTGGGACAATTGTCAGTTGCAAATTTCAGACCATTAACCAAGCAGGAGAACAACCCTTCCCCTGTTGGGGGACCAACAAGACCTTAGGTTGGGGGGAGTGATGAGCCTAGTTTATGGTCTAGTTTTGGGTAGAACTTATGGTTTATTTGCTAAAGATATCATGGACCTTGATGATTAAGTGTTGATACTTTTTTTATGATATTTCCTCATAACTATTAACATTGGGCTTAATCTTATTTCTACAAACCTTTAATTATGATGGCATGTTATACAGACTATCCATGTTAATTTTGCGTGTGGTTACAAATATGCAATTATTATGTGTACTAAAATTTCCATGAAGATTTAATTTGAGGATGCTAAACTGAGGAAGGCACTGCCAGCTGGGCATGCACCATAATGTCCAACCAAGGAATCATTCAAAGGTCAAAGGATGTAGACAGAAGGAGATTCCCCATGCAAACTGAATGTAACCTCCTTGTAGTGGACTTTAATGCTGTTGAGTGTTACTATTGTGCGAAATTTGTGTTTGGATCTGCATGTTTGACCAGTTTCCATGCATGCATCACTGTCGCCACTCCACTTTCTCTGTTAAATAGGAATCCTCCCAGTTCATGGATTTGACAGACTTGTTTAGTTGATAGTATAAATAAGGATCAGATGCTCCTTCTTAAAGGCTGCACAATTTAATATTGTACTTGCATTCTTGAGTTTTTCAGATATACTACTCTTTTGTACTCATGATTTACAGTGAATGAAATAAAGTTTTGAGTTTGAGAATTTGAGTTATCATTAGTTTTAGAGGATACTTATCCAAGGGGACCACATGGTGAGTAATCTGTCCTTTATTTTAGTATTAGTTTAGTATTACTTTCTATTCAGTAGTTAGTTAAGAATCTGGCACCAACTGTTCCTGCAACCACTAGAATTCTATTATGTGACTGTTCCTCCAGCCAAAGCAAAAAAAGTAGTGTCCTATTTGTTTGCCCAAATTTTCATCCTTGTTATGCATTTCAACTTAGTATGGTTGTTGATTGATGATTAGCATTTATGTCATTCCTTTCCAAGAAATTTACTTTCAACATTGTGTCTTTCTTAGCTATAGAATGAAAATGGCTACTTTGAGTTCCTAGTGCACATATTGTGCTAGCCCATTTCAAGTTCACGTCCCTGGGTTGACAAGTTAAATGCACCTTCATGATGATTGAATGGCTATTCAGTTTAGATTTCTAATCTCTGAATCACTACTGTAAGAGCTTAGTTGTTAACTCATTGTAGGAGGCAAACAACAATGCTGTGGAAAATATTATGAACTTTGATGTTTGTTAGTAATTCCAACTCATGAGTAACTTTACTAGCTCTTCTTACAACTCTATAAGGTTAATAGAAGTGAGAATTGAGATTTTTAGCCTCACATCATTTAATTGAAGTCTTTCTATAAGGTTGTGGGAATAGAGAAATCATGTGTCTATTATTGAATGATCTCTTATTGTGGTGTTGATCTACATAAAACTTATGTTGAATTTGAGCCCACAATAGGTGATCCTTGAGGTATTTCAAACTATATTGGCTATGCCATATCAAGCCACTAGTTGCTAGTACCCTACTATCAATGAACACCAAATACATGGGGGTTAGTGCATCATATCCATACAAAACCATGAACGGATTCATACTAATGAACATGTGATGGGTGGTATTATAGAAATATTCTCCAAGGTGTAACCACTTGACCCATGCTAGATGCTAGTTTATGATAGCTTCTTAAATATCATTTAACCCACTTATTCACTATTTCTATTTGTTTATTTGTTTCTATGTGATAATTGATACTAGGAGTGAACTTGGTAATATGCAAATAAAATAATTTCCACCAAAAGGAGGTAAGGAATCTACTATCCTTATCACTAACAATATTCTTAAGTAATCAATGTAGCCTAAATATTTCTCTAAAAAATAAATCATCTATCTAATGTCCTTTGAATTTTGTAGGAATTTCTAATATTATATCATTATAAATGTATTAAGGCTAAGAACTTGTAAAATTATTAGACTTAATATTTTCATTATTAGTGTAATGTAATACATTGCGTAGCCTAGAAATTTCACATTATGTTTTGGGATTGCTTTAGTGTTTGTTCCCTTAGGATGTTTTAGGATCATTTTAGCCTTGGAATTGTCCTTTTTCCCACACTAGATTGCCAAAATATTACATCACACTCTAAATCTCCTCACTATCCTAAGTCACATGTTGAAATTTGAAGATTTTCATTATGATGTTAATGCAACACATGGGTGTTTCTATGATGTGTTGCATCTCATAACATTCTAAAATTTAGAATGTTAATTTTCCACCCAACTACCTGTTATCACCTATTCTAATATTTGTTTGTCCAAAATTTCCCTTTACCATTCAAATGTGACCCTTCATCTTCCAAGCAACCCTCTTCCAAAACCTCCTTTTTGGGTTTGGAAGATAATTAATCACTCTCTCCTCTCTTAGCTCTCAATATCATTTTTTTTTTGTTCTTAGCTCTCTTGGATACATTATGTTTATTGGACCTTCATTATTGAAGCTTGTTGAAGCTCCATACTTCTAGGGCTCCATCAATACTTCCATATGCTCATTCATCTTTACATCATGCTAGTAATTTAGTATTTCATTAAGTTAATGTTCTTATTTGAATTATATATTGTAACTCTATATATAAGTTATTTTTAATTTGGTAATATATCTTGGTACTTTCATTTCCTACAAATTTATTATGTACACTAGGGTGTGACTCTCTATAGACTAGGGATTTCTGACTTATAGCTTCATTTATTTGTTGTTCTTTGAAGGAATCTTCATTAATTTATACCAACACTATTAATATCATATTTCAATAATACAATCTTCCTTCTATTGAAGTATAAAAAAGAAATGAACCTCTTTAGGATCATTGTTATTATAAATTCTATTGGAATAAAACATACACTCATTGATAATAGTTTTTACCTTAATGTATGTGGTGTAGATCTTTTGAACTATATCAATGTTGATACTTCTTGCATTTCTCCTACAAATCTTTCTATTAAAGGCTTCAATAACATCGATCACTAGACTCTAGAAATATTAGTTTTCCTATTGAGTTAGTCCCTGTTATAATGCCTACACTAGTTGATCCTAAGAGCTCTTTCCTACAATCTCCTCTTGGCTAGACAATGGATTCATTTTATGGGTACAGTCTCATATAAACTCCATTAGTCTATTGAATTTTTTCATAAAAATAAACATTGATAATCAAATTAGATCCAAATCCTCTCCTTTATTGTAAATACTTGGGTCTTTTCCATCTATTTATCCCTTTTGCATCTTCTATGCCTACTTCTTCACCTAAAAATCCCACACTATCGTCACCTCTTACTAATGATATTGTGCAAGTTCACTTTTCCTCTTCTAATGAATGTCCCTATGATGATTGGGGATCCATATATTTCACCTCATATTTTATAAGTTATTACAAATTAGAACTCTCTCACTTTGGCATTACAAATCTACATTCTAAATTCTTTACATCACAAGTTTTGAATTAGCTTAATGATAATCCTTCCTCTTTCAAATCTTGTGACTATACAACACATATTGACTATAATACATATGGGCATCCTAGACCTTTATTAGTTAGAATTTTGTTATTTCCTTGGTTTTAAACTACTATAGAAAAGGATATGAATGAAATAGCCTAAATATCAAGGAACAAGCTATCAATATGCCTTTAGAGCCTATGCTACATCTATCTACTATCTATCTACTATAGTTCTTGATTACTAGAATCCTTGTCCATAAAACCAATTAAAATGGGGTGATGAAATGGTGTTTAAGTGCTATCAACACACTTTCAAGATGATTCCACTCAAGGGTAACTTTAGAGATCTCAATGCAAAAGAGAATGAGATCTTGCAATAGGGTTGTTCTAGGGGCTGAAAGTAGATTAATGAGGGGTTCACCACCAAGTTTAAACTTGGAAAAGATA
Source organism: Sequoia sempervirens (assembly GCA_007258455.2). Taxonomy (NCBI): domain Eukaryota; kingdom Viridiplantae; phylum Streptophyta; class Pinopsida; order Cupressales; family Cupressaceae; genus Sequoia; species Sequoia sempervirens. The sequence goes on along the minus strand of VDFB02058242.1, from coordinate 712,635,146 downwards.
ATGAAATGCAAGATGTAACACTAGAACCTAGTTGAATGTAAAGCAACACTAAATGACCTAGAAAAGTGAATGAAATGAAACAGAAAACTACAAAATAGAATGTGTGCACCTAGAAATCCAGAGAAGGTTGGATGGAGGTTTAGAACACTGGAAAATTTTCTTTTACTACTAACTGGGACTCATTTTCCAGGATGGGCGAATCAATCCAATTTCTGGAAAACTATGTAGGAATAGGTTTCAAACAAAAGGGTATCTAAATATGCAAAATCCTAAAAATTGACTGAAACTGGGACTCATTCACCAGAAGTGGTGAATCGGTCTAGTTGGGCTTTTCTAAAGCTTCAAAGGCTGATCCCGCTCTTCTTTGTCTGCTATGTCCTTCCTAATTGGTTTTCAAATCCAAATCTTTGATTTGCAATCTGTAGGTGATCCCCAATGCTCTCCAAGGCTTGATGACAACTTTGACAACTTTGAATGATTTGCAACTTTTCTCCAAGTAAATATGCAACCTAGACCTACAAATCACACATAAAGGAGAGGGGAAAAATATTGTTGGGTTAGTGGATAGGGGTTTTCCTTGGTCAAACCCCATTTTGGAAATCAATCCTTGAACTAAAATAAATAAGAATGGAGAATGATGAATGAACAAATAACAATGTTGCAACTCACCAAACCCTAGAAATAAGGTGCTGCAAATATGCTTGAGATGGTTGCAATGGATGCAGATCTTGAATCGCGCTTGAATAATGTTGATCTTGAATGAAACACTTTCTTGAATCACAAACCCTACACCACAATTGTTAGCACAATAACAAACATGATGAATGAAATATTTGAAATGATGATTGATGCTTGAAGAATGATCTAAAATGCTTGATAATCTACCCTTGAATGCTCTTGTGAACTAAAATTTCTATGAGAATGAACACTTGAATGCTTGGGATGAAAATAAGAGATAAAACCTTGTATTTATACTCAATTATGCAAGAATTCCTGAAATTACAACACTACAAGCCAACATCAGATCTAGGAGAATAAAATCCTGCCAGAAATTTGAATTAAATTTGATTTTGGGCAACACAAGACTCATTCACCCAAGGTGGTGAATGAGTCCCATTAGACATAATGTATTGTACCAAAAATTAAAAGTTCTTAGAAATGTGTGAAATCCGGTTCAGGATTAAAAGATCTAGGTGGGACCCATTCGCCCAAGGTGGCGAATGAGTCCCATATCACTAAATCTAGGCCACACAAGCCAAAAACACTTGAATTACGATTGGCTAATGATTGGTGTTAGGGTTATCCTCGAAAAGATACAATAAATGAGGCTTGTGGATGGAAAATGGGGCCAATTAAAGCATAAGAAATCCCAATTATTAATGACAAGCCTAGAAAAGTGTGAAAGTGTGTTACAACACTTTATAACACTTCAAATAAGGTAAGATTAATGTTAAAAAGAGGTTTATTAGATGTAATTAATTAATAAAACCTTAGAAAAGTGTGAAAGTGTGTTACAAAACTTTTAGCAAGGCACCATTTAAATCCATTAGTTCACAAGGGCCCAAGACCTAATGTGAATGTGTTAACCACATTACAATACTAAATCAAGGCAACATTAAGCCTAAATCACAAGGAGGGCCCAAACAAGTGAGGAAAAGTAGAAGGGATACTTTTCTAATAACTCCATTTAGCCCCCACTTTAGTGAGAAGATGAACTTGCTTTAAAATCACACTAAAGTATACAAACACACATCAAGAGGGGTCCATGTGTACCAATGCCAGTAAGATGAGATGACAATGATCAAGAGGGGTGATCAAGCCCCCATGATCAAGATCCCATGACAAACCAACATAGGCACAAAGGAACACACATGAAAATAATATAAAGAGCAAAAACAAATCACAAGCTTGCACTGTCAAAGACGAAAAAGGTTAAAAAGAGAAAAGAGTTAGATCAAGCTTCAACCATTTGTCCATCACGATGTGGATTAGATCTAGATTGTTTGTTCAAAAAATGCATACTCACTCTGTGGCAACAAAACTCCTAGTTTTCCACTGGGTGAGAAGTCCAAAAAGGTGAGAAACATACACTCATAGCTGGTATGCAGTCACACACACATGCGAGTGGCTATGGGGAAAGTCATGCCTCGGTCGGGCTTCCCGCTCAAACCATACCAAAGTTATTCCTCCTGATAACTTTAATAAGGTGCCACACAAAAATGGTTTTTGAGCTTCATGAGGCAAACGAAAATTTGTATGATTGGATCTCATGAAAAAACAAGATGACTCTAGAGGAATGCAAGTTGTGTTATGCATGGTGGCCATATAAATGCAAAATGAAAAATAGGGAACGTTCAAAGGAGTCTTGTTTAGTTCATGTGAGGTATTAACTTAGGGAACCTTGTGCCTAATGTCTCCAAGAGAGGACCAATCAAAGAATAGAAAATTCAAAACTTAGGGGATGCAGTGTGTTGCATCAAGCCACCAAGAGGAATGTAATATGCTAAGAGAGATCACTCTTGAAAGACATCATACCCAATGTCATGCACAAAGCAAAAAACGCATCGTATGAAATAAGAAAACTGCACCATGAACCATGAAAATAAAAATGCAAAAGAATAATGCCAATGTATGCCACCACTTTAAAGGAATTGCTAAACACCATACTGTGAGCAATTACTTTAAAGTAGCAAATGATAAATGCAAAAAAAAAAAAGGAAGACATGAGAGCTAACTTGGAAAGCACTATGCCAAGTCATATGTTTCCAAGTAAAGCTACATCATGTAAGAGAAAAAGAAAAGAGAGTGGTTTCCCCCAAAATGAAAACACCAAACACATAAGGAATATATGGATTTGGGGTCAGTATGTTCTTGCTACAATGATATTAGAGAGCTCAAAACTGTCATCATTCCCCAAATACACATAGAACTGGGAGAATGACACAAAGAGAGCGAAAACAAAGAAAAGCCTTTCAGGTCAACATGGAAGAGACATGAATGTCTTGATGTCTTGCATCATCCCCAAAAGGAAAACACAAGACAAAATGAAAATATAAAGGAAAAGAAAAAGATTTCAGGTCAACATGGAAGAGACATGAATGTCTCAATGTCTTGCATCATCCCCAAAAAGAAAACAAGATAAAATGAAAAGATAAAGGAAAAGAAAAAGATTTTCGGTCAACATGGAAGATACATGAATGTCTTGACACCTTGCATCATCCCCAAAAGGAAAACACAAGACAAATGAAAAAGATAAAAAAGAGAAAAGTAAAAGATTGATGACATAAAGAAGAATGAAGATACAAATAGAGTGTCACAAAGAGAGAGAACATTGAAAAAAATGTCACAAGGGATCGTATCATGCACATCCAATCACACAAAATAAAAGGAAAAATGAAATAATGCAAAAGACTAGAAAGTCATATGCAAGTCAACCTAAAGAAGGTCATCCGCCTCCCAATCTCAGTCTATATAAGAGGAAGGTAGACAACGAACCTAAGGGACAATGACAAATGCAATACTAGAACAAGGCTATCTACCTCTTGCCCCCACTGAGTGTAAGACAAGAATGAGCTGAGGTAGGTGATGGGAAAGGTAATGTAATAGTGAGAATAGAATATTCTACAACTATTACATGAAAAATGGGTGGAAAAAGGATGTGCTATGGAACCACTTGATGACAATCATTGCCATCAAAGTGAAAGTTGTTCAACACTAATTTGAATGCACAATACTCATCAGTACTATGTCCAAGAGTTCTGTGGTATCAACAATGTAGAACTTTTGCATCTTTGGGATATAGTATTAGAATGTATTTCATTGGTGGTAATGTTATTAGTTCTTTGTTCAAAAGCAATTGTAGTTTCCTTTCACTTTTAGTTGTGGACAAGGGAACTCTATTTTTTGTAGTTTGTAAGGCCTTTTGCATTTTCTAGATTCACCAACTTCTCAAATTGAATGTGGAGGAGGGAGACCTAAGATGATTTGATCATCCTTGTCATTGTTATGAATCATTGGTTGTTCTTTAGGAAGGACATTCATATCAGGGGGAGAATCTAAGATCACCGTACCATCACTACAAATCCTTAGGTATTCTTTAGGAGCCCATATGTTGTGAGAGGGATCTTGATACCCTAACCCCTTTGTGTTTTCATCAGTTGGTATTTGTTCTAGGAGTCGATGAATTTAATGTCCACTTGTTGTATTGCATCCTTGTTTACTCAAGATTGTGAATCCTTTTCCATATGTTTCTTCTAGATTGATGGAAGTGTTTGTTACTTTGTTATCATAAAATGGTTGAGTATTTTCTTGTTTAGAGGCACTAGGTTCACCTATTTTAGGAAACTTATGTTCAACTTTTGTTTTAGAATGTAAGTAAACAAACATCTCAAGAGGTGGTATTGTAGGGGGGTTTGGTTGTTTAATGGATGGGTAAAAGGATGCATTAGCTTCAAGGTTGTCAAGACAATCATTTAGGAACTTATTCATGTTGTCATCATCTTCTCCAATGATGTCAACATCATAAGGAGGAAATGCATTAGGAGTTGAGTGAGCATGAGTAAGGTCAATGTCATTAGGATCATGTCCAAAGGTAAGACTTGACACATCCACTAAGGACTTTAAGGACATATAAAGCTTACTAAAGCACATATCCATGATGCAAATTTCAGATTCTAAACTATGCAACAATGTGAAATGAAATGCTCTAGATGCAATTTTGAATTTAAGCAATATAGAAGATGAAATGAGTCTAAACTAGATGCAATCAATTGAGTGAAACAAAAGATCTATAAACTGAAACCGAAAGGAAATAACAGGAAATGGAAACTTAGAAATAGTATTTTGAATGCTAGAAAATGCAGTACAAAATATTCAGAGGGACTGATTCACCCAAGGTGGCGAATGAGTCCCAGTAGGGATTTTTTTCAAAATTTTATGAAATTTTTATTTGGTTTTTGTGGTTTTTTATGTTGTATGATGTAGATGCTAGGTGAAAATGCAATTTTTTTATGATTTTCAGTGAAATTAGATGCAAAAATGCAAGTTATATGAGCTTTCACTAATGCAAAATTTGAAACCCTAGAATGCAAATTAATCAATGTAAATCCTAATGAAATGTTAATGAAAGAAAGATCTACGATGACAATGCATTCCAAATCAGAATTATGATGTTCTAAAGGAAAGTTCACCAAAATGGAACCAATTGAAATGGGGTGATGAAATGGTGTTTAAGTGTTATCACACCCACCTTCAAGATGATTCCACTCAAGGGTAACCCTAGAGATCTCAATGCAAAAGAGAATGAGATCTTGCAATAGTGTTGTCCTAGGGGTTGAAAGTAGATTAATGAGGGGTTCACCACCTACTTTAAACTTGGAAAAGATATGAAATGCAAGATGTAACACTAAACCATAGTTGAATGCAAAACAACACTAAATGACCTAGAAAAGTGAATGAAATGAAACAAAAAACTACAAAACAAAATGTGTGCACCTAGAAATCCAGAGAAGGATAGGAGGTATGAAACACTAGAAATTTTTCTTTTACTGCTGATTGGGACTCATTCACTAGGCTGGGTGAATCAGTCCAATTTTTGGAAAACTGTTCATAAATAGGTTTCAAACAAAAGGGAATTAAATCTGCAAAATCCTAAAAATTGAATGAAATTGGGACTCATTCACTAGAAGTGGAAAATCAGTCTAGTTGGGCTTTTTTGAAGCTTCAAAGGCTGATCCTACTCTTCTCTATCTACTCTATCCTTCTTGATTGGTTTTTGGATCTGAATCTCTGATTTGCAATCTGTAGGTGATCTCTAATGCTCTCTAAGGCTTGATGACAACTTTGACAACTTTGAATGATTTGCAACTTTTCTCCAATCTTTCTCCTTAGTAAATCTACAACCTAGACCTACAAATCACACACAAAGGAGAGGGAAATTTTTTTTTGGGTTAGTGGATAGGGGTTTGCCTTGGTCAAACCCCATTTTGGAAATCAATCCTTGAAATGAAATCAAATATGAATGGAGAATGATGAATGAACAAATAACAATGTTGTAACTCACCAAACCCTAGCAATAAGGTGCTACAAATATGCTTGAGATGGTTGCAATGGATGTAGATATTGACTCTAGCTTGAATGATGTTGAGCTTGAATGAAACACTTGCTTGAATCACAAACGCTACAACACAATTGTTAGCACAATAACAAACATGATGATTGATGCTTGAAGAATGCTCTAAAATGCTTGATTATCTACCATTGAATGCTTTTGTGAATGCTTGTGTCAAACTAAAACTTTCTATGAGAACGAACACTTGAATGCTTGGGATGAAAATGAGAGAAAAAACCTTGTATTTATACTCAATTATGCAAGTATTCCCGAAATTACAACACTACAAGTTGACATTAGATCTAGGAGAATAAAATCCCACTAGAAATTTGAATTAAATTTGATTTTGGGCCACACAGGACTCATTCACCCAAGGTGGTGAATGAGTCCCATCAAACATAATGTATGGGACCAAAAATAAAAAGTTCTTGGAAATGTGTCAAATCTAGCTCACGACCAAAAGATCTAGGTGGGACCCATTCGCCCAAGGTGTCGAATGAGTCCCAAATCACTAAATCTGGGCCACACAAGCCAGAAACACCTGAATTATGATTGGCTAATGATTGGTGTCGAGGTTATCCTTGAAAAGATGCAATAAATGAGGCTTGTGGATGGAAAATGGAGCCAATTAAAGCATAATAAATCCTAATTATTAATGACAAGCCTAGAAAAGTGTGAAAGTGTCTTTGGGCGAAGAGTCCCATTAGACATAATGTATGGGACCAAAAATAAAAAAGTGCTTAGAAATGTGTGAAATTTGGCTTGAGACCAAAAGATCCAAGTGGGTCCTATTCGCCCAAGGTGGTGAATGAGTCCTAGATCACTAAATCTGGCCCACACAAGCCAGCAACACCTAAATTATGATTGGCTAATTATTGGTGTCGGGGTTATCCTTGAAAATATGCAATAAATGAGGCTTGTGGATGAAAAATGGGGCCAATTAAAGCATAAGAAAACCCAATTATTAATGAAAAGCTTAGAAAAGTGTGAAAGTGTGTTACAACACTTTACAACACTTCAAATAAGGCAAGATTAATGTTAAAAAGAGGTTCATTAGGTGTAATTAATTAATAAAACCTTAGAAAAGTATGAAAGTGTGTTACAACACTTCACAGTTCACTTTTAGCAAGGTACCATTTAAATCCCTTAGTTCACAAGGGCCCAAAACCTAATGTGAATGTGTTAACCACATTACAACACTAAATCAAGGCAACATTAAGCCTAACTCACAAAGAGGGCCCAAACAAGTCAGGAAAAGTAGAAGGGATGCTTTTTCCATGACTCCAGTCCCTCCATATTTTTATATTGTAACTTCATTGATGTAGCCATGAATTCTACATCCCTTAGTTCTTCTCTAAGTGTGTTTCATCATAGTCTAATTATACAATCTTCTCAATCACCAACACTAGCTCTAGATGTCTTATCTAGTGTCAAAGATCTAGTTGAATTTCTTGGTGTATATGCTCACATTCCTTCATATTATCATGATCAAAGATTCCCCTTTTGTCTCAATTTGAATGCATATTTTAGTGAATCCACTATCTTATTTGATCATTCAATTTTATCTCCAAAGCCTCATGTTGAGATTTTCACCATTATTTATTCTAGAGAGCATAGTACTCTCCAATTTAGTGATACCATCAATATCCCCATAGATCCCCATGATCATAAGAAAGTTATTTAAATTGATAATGTCTCTCCTTAGAAGAGTAGTCTTCACATTCTAAAAGTTTGCATGACTTCCTAGATCTCTTTACCTAGACATATTAGGACATGTCTAACATCAACTTTGATATTGTGGTCCATAACATAGTTTTCTATCCTAATACATAACTTGTCAAATAAAAAAATCAAAATATACATCCCAATATGGTCCTCATGGTTAAGGTTAATATTGAAAAATTCCTAAAATATAGCTTTATTTTCCCCATTGTTATCCAAAATCAATGACTTCATTTGCATTTGCATCAAATTTTGTGATCTAAACAAAGTTATATTAAAGATTATTTCCCTTTCTCAAAATTGATATGATTATTGACTCAACTATAAGACATGCATGTCCTTCCTTTATAGGTGGCTTCTTGGGTTACAAATATATTTTTAGTAATCCCTTTGATAAGTATGAAATTTAAATCACCACATTGTGGGGAACATTTTGTTATGTGGTCATGCCCTTTTGTCTAAAGAATGTTGATGCAACTTATTGATGGGCCATGAACCTCATCTTTTATGACTTTATTCACAAAATTGTAGAAGACTATATTGATTTTTTTTTTTTAGGTTTTGTTCACCAAGATAATGTATATGATATTCACATCTTCATCTATACAACATGCACTTGAATCCTCATAATTGTGTCTTCAATGTCGATAGTGGAAAAATTATTGGATTTATCATATCTCATTATGATAGAGGCTAACACTAAAATATACATGTTATTTTCATCAGTCTACTACCACGAAGAATTTATTATATTTGTATTCTTCAAGGGAATATTCAATACAATCATATATTCATTTCAAAATTTGTAAAGCATACCCTTCCCTTTACACATATTAAAAGGATGTTCATTATTCTTGGAATAAAGAGTGTCAAAAGGATTTTGAAGACCTTAAAAGATATTTGGATGATCCCCCTATTATAATGTCTACCATTCCTAGATGTCCTCTCATTCTTTACACTTTTACTTCATCTTAAGCCTTGGTCACTCTTTTAACCCAATATGATGATGAGGGTAGGGAACATATTATTTACTACATTATTCATGCTTTTCTTGACTACAAAACTCATTACACAACTTTAGAGAAGAATTTTTTATCTTTGGTATTTTCTACACACAAAAATTGCAACATTACATTCTCCATGTGAAAATTTATGTCGTCATAAAATGTGATGATCTAAAACATTATTTTCTAAAACTAATTTATCAAGTTTCCTAGCTAAATGGATCATTATTTTGAAAAAATGACTTAAATTTTATCTCTCACGAAGATATTAAGGGAAAATATTTAATTTACCATTTAGTTTATGATCCTTCTCCTTTTTATTTTCCTAATACTGATTCTTTTCATGATGACCACTAGTTTTAGAGCTTGTGTTTTCTTGATCCCTCCTTTAAGAAAACCAATTCCACTTTCTTTATGTTTGAATTTTTAATACACTAATAACATCACCAAGTATGAATCCCTCATTTCTAGGTTATATGCCACACTTTATCATTGTTAGTATTTATGGTTATTCTCAACTAATCATTAGGAAAATTATTAGTACCTATAAAAGTAAGAAAGACAAACTCTCCTAGTATTGTGACCTTGCCTTATCACTTCTTGATCATTTTTCTTCTCTCTATATATATTATCCCATAAGAAGATAATTTTCATGTAGATGCAATAGATAGTATTTATTCCCTTATTCCCATTGATAATTTGGCCAATGTTTATCACTTTATTGTTCATACATTGACTTTACTTGCTATCACAGATAGATCTTTTTTGTTGTATTATTGATTCAAAGGAATGGTACTATCATATCTACAATTATCTTAAATATGTTACAATCCCTAATAATTCTTCTAGAAACACTCACACTCATTTCTATTATATTATTGTGTGTTGCATTATTCTCTCTAATGTGCTATATCAACAAGGTTACAACAACCTCCTTTGTTATTTAATAAAATATGAAATCCTAATTTCCCTCCAAGAGACCTATTATGGTGCCTATGGAGGCCATTTTTTTGGATGACCATGAGTTAAAAAAATTAATTTCATTGGTTACTATTGGTAAAATATGAAACAAGATTCCTTTGAATTTATCAAGAAATGAATATAATTTCAATGCATTAATCCCATTCATGCTCTTTCACAAAAGCTTTGATCTTAAACTTCCCCTTGGCCGTTTTCTATTTCGGGCTTAGATTTTATTGGAAAATTTTCTCCAAATTCTTCTCAAGGACATGCCTTCATCATTACTACTATAGACTATTTTATGAAGTAGTTCAAGGTTATTCGTCTTAGTTCTACTATTGTTGAAGTAATACACAAGTTTTTACTCAATCACATGATTTATTAATTCAAAGTTCCTTCTACCTTTGTTTGTAATAATGGAACTCATCATTTAAGAAAAAAGGATGTGAATTAATTCCACAATAAATTTTATATTTAGCAACACATTTCTACACCTTCCTATCCTCAACCTAATGGCTAAGATAAAGCTTCTAACAAAACAATCAAGTAAATCTTATGTAAAATTGTTAACGAACATGGTAAGGATTGGAAAATTCAACTTTCTTACATATTATAGGCATACCATATGAGTATTTATATGAAAAATATTATAACTCCATATAATCTCTTCAATGGTGCTAATGTGATCATGCCATTAGAGCTAGATATTTCATCCTTGCATATCTTTCTCTAAAGGCTCATTGATGATAACATATATCATGAGAATAATTTGCAAGAGCTTGAAATTATTGATGAGAACCATTAGAGAATATTCATTCCTATCAAAATACTCTCCATAAAAACTCTAATCAATGTGTTCTTTCTCATCTTTTTAAAGTTGGTTATTTAGTCCTCTATGAGAACTAACACAATGTTCATTGTTATTGCCCCAACTAGCATAAAAGGAAAAATTAATCCCAACTAGTTGGGATAATTCATTATCACTTTTGTTTATAGTTTTGGGGCTTATGGCCTCTTTACTATTGAGGTAAAACCCCTTGAGCAACTAATTACTAATTCTCATACTCATTACTTCTATGCATAATTGATTCTCTTTCCATATGTGCGGAATTTATGCAAAATGGTTGTCCTCACATGCTTTCCATTTTCTATCATATATCATTCTACCATGGGAATGATTTCTAGGTGTTATAATTTCATTAAAATTTTAAATTTTAAATGAATGTAAGATCCTTCTTAAAACATAATATCTCTACTTGCTTGGTTTTTTCTATATCTAACATCTAAGCACACATTTGATATTTTTTATTGAGATAATTTCAAGTGTCTTGGGTTATTTATTATAATTTTAATAAAAATATAAAAAGTACCATTATGATTTATTCCCATCTCTTTTGTGGTGTAAATTATTTATTTATTATGTTAATTAATTGGTGGTGCATATGATTAATTAATCACTTTCATTCCATTACTTGATTAGATGTTTAACACATTTAAATAAACAATTTCATGTATATACATATCATAATTAGAAAAATCATAAACATATGAAAAAAACATCAACATCTCATAACACATCAATATTCTCAAAACCATCAAAATCTCAACACACATGCACACGTGTGTCTGTGTCTAGTCTCAAAGTTTATCATGTATAATATGAATATAAAATGCTAGCCACTATAAAAAAATGGGTTGTTTATAAATACAAAAAAATGTGTCATGGTAGAACATGGGTACCACTCTCCTCTAGCCCTAGTGACTCATGAAGTTGTGTTGGTTCTAGTACTAGTTGAGGCTACCTCATAGATGCCAAGACCTAGAATGACATTGTGACACACTACAAGTATGCATACTCATCTCCACTCCTATCAAATATACCACCTTTTTTATGAGTTACAACTCACTCTACTGGAGTACCCCCATCTTAGTATGTAATCTAGAAATATTTCTCAAAAGTGCATGTACCCATAAGTGATCTAAATCTATTTGTCTAGTTGTCTAATCCCTCTCTACATCCGCTCTCACCTAAATGAGTTGAGTCTATATGATGTCTTTCACTCCTCTTAGGATCATTGCATCAAACTCTACCCTCTCTACCTTCCTTTATGTTAGGTCCCTCTCTACAATTAATGCTACAACTTAGGTGACTACTTGGTTCCACCCCATAGTGATTACTACACCCTTAATCTTAGAGTATAAATAGGGTTATGCGTAGTTGGCTTGTGGCTACCTTAACTCTTAATTAACTCATATTATCATTATTATATTGTTCTTTAGTTATTTATATTTTCCTAGGGCTATGGGAAGGGCGATGGAGAGCGTTGGTCTGTGCAGGCTGCGGCCTGCATGAGGGGCCTTTCATTCTTGCATGCGCCCGATCTTGGGATTATTTGCTTCTTGTTTTTGAGTTGGATGTGGGGTTGGGCTTTTTCAGGTGTTCGGGTTGTGGTTTGTGGCTGCCAGACGGGGTTGGGGCTGGCTTTCTATCTCTTAGTGTTTGTAGTTTCAACTTTTCTTTTGTTGGTTTTCTTCTTCATTGGTTTCTGTAGAGTGTGCTTTCGCCTATGGTTATGGCTCCAAGCGAGACTTCTGGGGAAAAATCCCCTTTGAACTTTCGTGCTGCCATTGGGGTTTCTTCCCCAAAGCAAAAGACAAGAATGTTTGATAATAGTTTATTTGCCAATGATGCTGGAGATGGAGGTTTTGTGCATATAGGAGGATCTCGAATTCCGAAGGTGAACGGTTGCCTAGAACGCTCTAAGGAGAGACCCATTTTGGAGATTCAGCTAGAATCCATTGCTGAAGACATTGAATATTTTTTGAAGCATGCCTTGCTTTGCAAATTCATGGGCATGAGGGTTTCACTTCAATTTTTGGAGTCATGGTCGCAGCGGACTTGGTCTCTTGAGGGGGAAATGGACATTATGTTGTTGGAAAACAACTACTTCATGGTGGTTTTCAATTGCATGGCAGATCGAAACAAAGTTTTTGAGGGTGGACCTTATTTCCACAATCAGGTTGATCTTTTTATGAAACCTTGGCATGCAGGTTTCAATCCTTCAGAGGAACTACCGAATCGTGTTCCTGTTTGGGTGCGTCTCCCCAGATTTCCTGTGGAGTGCTGGCATAATGATATCTTGCACAATGTGGTTGCGCTATTGGGTAAACCTGTGGGCGCCTCTCAACAAACGAGGGAAAGAAAGGTAATGACTTTTTCTTGCATTTGTGTTGAATTAGATTTAAGTAACCCTCTTCCTGATTCCTTAGAAATTCAGGCGGGTTCATATTCTTGGGTTCAACAGTTAGACTATGAAACACTGCCATTTTGTTGTCGTCTGTGCCATGAATATGGCCATCTTCAGAGAAGATGCCCAAGATCTAAGCCACCAGAGACTCAGTCATCTCAACTCCCTCGTAACCCTCTGAGGGGTGACAAAGGAAAAGCGCCTATGTCTAGTGAGGTTGCAGGTGGTGAGGGTTTTATTCCAGCTAAAGTTCGCAATAAGAATCGGGGTCAAAAGAGAACATTTAAGGAAAGACAAGAGGGAGATACCTTTAACCGGTTTGAGGTTTTGGATGATCTCAGTCTACAGGAGGTGAATCCTGGTATGTTGGGAATGGGCCAAAGTGTTATGGAAGAGGTTCAAGAAGACATTGTCACAGAGGAAATTCAAATTCCACATATAGAGAGGGCCTTGCAAATGGACACAGATCAGAGTTTGGGGAATTCTAGGGAACCTGAGTCTATGATTATTGTGCCATTGATGGTGGGAGAAACAACTAGTCCTCCTTCGAAAATAGTCCCTGATGTAGCAAAAGGAAGCAGGCTTCTCCTGCATTGGGTATTCTTCAGAAAGACTTGAAGAAAGGAACTATTGAGAAGCCTTCCAAGACTAGAAGAAAGAAAGATTTTGAGAAAATCAAGCTAATGGGGGAGACTTTAGTGGAGTCGGGTTCTATCAAAACTCTTGACTCCCACTTTTCTAATCCTCCAAAATGATCATTCTCTCTTGGAATGTACGGGGCTTGAACAGTGGCCCTAGACAAAAAGTTGTTTGAGACTTGGTGCGAATTCACTCTCCTAATTTTCTTTTTTTACAGGAGACAAAGTTATCTATTGAAAGCATGACTAGTTTATCATCTAAGTTGTGGAGTAGAGGTGATTGCTAGTGTTTTGGTGCTCATGGTACTGCTGGGGGTGTGGCTTGCCTTTGGAATCCTTTGAGGATTCGCCCTCTCTGGTGGATGTCTTCTAAATCTTCCATGTCTTTGATCGCTACAAGCATTGAGACTGGGGAAACTATCCTCCTCTCCAACATTTATGCTCCTACTGACCTTTTGGGTAAGCAATATTTATGGTCCCATTTAAGGTTTATCCGAAGTATGGTGCCTTATTGCCCTTGGATTATGGTTGGAAATTTCAATGCAATTACTAAGTTGGCTGAGAAACAGGGTGGTATAGCAAGATTGGAACCTTCTGCATTCTTGCTTCGTGATAACATATCGGCTTTGAACCTGGTGGATATCAAGCCTAGAAATGGACAGTTTACCTGGAACAACAGGAGAATCGGGGAGAAGTGCATTGCAGAAAGACTTGATCGCTTTCTAGTTTCTTATTTTTGGGTTGGTGGTGGTTGGTCTACTTGTTCGGAGATTCTGGATTGGCGGGGTCTGGATCACTGTCCTATTAAGTTAGTGGTGTCCTCTGTTCAGGTGGCTCGATCTCCTTCTTTCAAGTTCCAACTTATGTGGTTGTGTGATCCCTCTTTACAAGACTATGTTGCTCACTAGTGGAGGATTGGTAGGCCCACCTATGGCACAGCTATGTATACTTTTGCCAAGCTATTGCAATATGTTAAATACCAGCTTAAGTATTGGAATCGCCAATGTTTTGGGAACACTTTTCATGAAAAATCTATTGCTCAATCTAAGTTAGATAATATAACTAGGGAAATTAGGGAGAATGGTTTGTCAGAAGCATTGCTTCAGGAAGAGGCTATGGCCTTAAAATTATTGGAAGAATGTGAAATGCGTGAAGAAATTTACTGGAAACAAAAATCTCGTGTGGAGTGGCTTCAAGAGGGGGATAAAAATACCACCTTCTTCTTCAATTCGGTGAAGGCAAGGAGGCATGGTAATTCTATTCCAGTGCTTGTGAATGATAGGGGAGAACAACTTTCCTCCTTACAGGAGATATCTAGAGAGGCAATGCAGTATTTTACTTCTCTTTTTAGGGAGGATACTCAAGAGGGTTCTGCTGAGGAAGTTCAGGTTCTTTCTTGCATTCTCCAACTTGTTACTAGAGAAATGAATGATAATCTTATGTGTTATATTTCTCTAGAGGAGTTGGAGGAGATTGTTTTCCATATGAAGAAAGGGAAAGCTCCGGGTCCTGACGGGTTTCCGATTGAATTCTTTCAAGAATTTTGGGATATTATTAAGGTTGATTTATTAGAGGTGGTCCAGGAATCTCAGAGGAATAAACAGATGCTTCATGCATTGAACTCCACTTTTCTTGCCCTCATCCCAAAATGTGACGGGGCAGATCGGTTAAGCCAATTTCGTCCCATTGCCCTTTGTAATGTGATTTATAAGATTATCTCTAAGGTGATTGTTGAAAGGTTGAAGAAATGGCTTAAATGGCTTATCTCTGAGGAGCAGGGAGGCTTTGTGGCTGACCAGAAAATTCTAGATGGAGTTGTTATTGCTACAGAGACTATCCACTTTATGGCTACGTCAAAAGCTAAGGCAATGTTGATCAAGCTTGATATGGCTAAGGCTTATGATAGAGTTCGGTGGTCATTTCTTCAGAATATTCTTGGGGACTTCGGATTTGCTGAGGACTGGATTCAGTGGGTTATGTGTTGTGTAACTTCTACCTCCTTCTCTGTTTTAATCAATGGGGAGCACACTGAGCTTTTTGGAGCTTCTCGTGGTCTTCAGCAAGGGGACCCTCTTTCCCCTTATCTCTTTCTTCTCATTGCTGAAGGGCTGGGGAGATTGCTGAAAAGTAACGTTGAGTCAGGGGTTATCCAGGGGTGGAGGTGGGGCAATGAGCTGCCTCCTCAGTCACACCTACAATTTGTGGATGATACTGCCCTAATGGGTATGACCACAATTAGGGAGGCTACTAATCTACGTAAGGCTTTGGATGTTTATCTCACTGCTTCTGGTCAATTAATTAATAAAAATAAGTCATCCATCTTCTTTTTTAATACACCTGGACCTATTCAACAGAGAATTTCTTTTATTATGAGGTTTCAGATAGGCTCTCTTCCTTTGACTTATCTGGGTATTCCAATCTCTTCTGGTAAGCTCCCTAGAGATTCTTGGTAGCATATTCTTGATAAATTTTGAGCGAAGGTTAATCACTGGACTCATAGATGGCATTCCTTTGCTGGGCATGTTCAGTTGCTTAAATCTATGGTTCAGGCTCTTCCCTTGTATAGGTGTATGCTTCAGGTGGCTCCGATGGGCTTTGTTAAGGAATTGGATTCCTTGGCAAGGAAATTTTTATGGGCCGAAAACTTGTCTTCTTCTAAATGGAGCCTTGTCAGATGGGATATTGTGTGCTCTCCTAAACAATTGGGTGGTGTGGGTTTGAGGCAATCGACTTTATCTGGGATGGCTTTGGCTACAAAACTTTATTGGAGATGGTGTGTGGAGCAAGATCAGCCATGGGCTAGAATTCTACTTCATAAGTATCTTCCTGGGATCCCAAAGGAGGAGGTTCCTTGTTATCCTCTGGTGGGAAGTGGATCAATAATTTGGGGGACTCTCAAGAAAGGGGCTTCTTTGATTAAGGAGGGATTATTTTGGATATGTAAGAAGGGAACTGATGCTCTCTTTTGGTCAGACTCTTGGGATGGTTCTCCTCCCATTATCTCTCAGTTTCCTAATTTATTGGCTCTCTGCCAGCGCTTCCTTGAGGCTGGTTGGTCAAGGGTGAGTGATTTTAAATCTTTTCACCCTTGTGGTTAGCTGGAGATTGCTAGCTAGAAGTCCCCGCGTGAGTGGCCGGTGGTTGGTTTGGAGGAAGATTGTGCTGAGCTTCATAGTATTTTATCAGTTAGAAATTGTAGTTCCCTCAAGGATAAGGATGTTCTTGCTTGGCGCCCAAATCCTAAAGGCATTTTTTCTGTGGCTAGTGGATATCAGGAATTGATGGCCCGCAGGTTGAATGGAGAAGAGGTCCATTGGTGGAAGTATGTGTGGAATAAGTTCTCTTGGCCAAAATGTAATTGCTTTGTGTGGACTTTGGCCTGGAATAGGTGTTTGACTTGGGACAATATTCAGAAGCGTGGATTTCATGGACCTTCCTTATGTGTTTTGTGTGGTGCTAGTGAGGAGGACTCTTCACATTTATTCTTTAGATGTACTTTCTCCTTGCAGCTATGGCACCTTTGGTGGGGTGTTTGGAAACACCCTTGTGTTCATGCTTCATCCCTGGTGGAATTCTGGAGAAGTTTGGGTAAGCCCCCTACTTTGACTCCTTTTCTTCAGATTGTTTGGTGCATTGGACCTACCTTTATTCTCTAGCAGATTTGGCTACAATGAAATCGTAGGATTTTCCGTGGGGAAAGGTTAGGAATCCAACAAGTTTGGAATAGAATTTTGGGAATGATCCAAGAGACTATGGAAGCTAAATGTGAGGTGATGTTCCCACTTGATAGAGGGGATGCTGAAATTACTGACAGAATGGGTTTTCAAGGTTTTTCTCCTGCCTCTGCTTGTGTCAGAAGGGGTAGACGTGCGAAAAAGAAAGTTCAAAGGATGGGTAGATGGATGCCTCCTCCTGAGGATATCTTAAAGATTAACACAGATGGCTCTTCCCGAGGTAATCCTGGACTAGCTGGGATTGGCGGCGTGGGTAGAGACTGTTTAGGTGAAGTTGTGTTCTTGTTTTCTATTTATAAAGGTTGGCAGGCTAATAATTTTATGGAGGGATTAGCGATTGTCTATGCTCTGGAGCGTGCTTATGCTCTAGGTTGGCGTAAGGTTATTTGTGAATCTGACTCTCAGGTTATTGTGAATTTTTTGATTGAACGTAAGGTGAAGGATGTTAATTGGCAGTTGGCTCTGGTTGTTCAACAGATTTTGCAAATTAGTTCTAGGATGGAGATTGTGTCCTTTGTCCACATTCCACGTGAGTGGAATAAGGCTGCTGATTGTTTGGCAAAGTGGGCTTCAGATCATGTTGATGTTTGGAGGGTTGAGGAATGGAGACATCTTCCCCAAGATTTTTTTCTGGATTTGAGGAGGATCTTGACCGAGGATATGGATGGTTGTGGAGTTGGTTGACTGGTGCTCTAGTTCTTCTGTTGTTCTTGTGCTTTTCTTTTGGAGCTATTGTTCTGAGATTTTCTTGTAATCTTCTTTTCTGAGTTTCAATAAAGTTTTTACCACTCTCTTTCAAAAAAAATAAAAAATAAAAAAATTTCCTAGGGCTTATATTTGGTTATCTAAGTTGGTATGGGTGATATCCTAGGCATAATTAGGGTATACATAGAGAGTTAGTGAGTCTTATTTGATCGTCAGATTGTGAATTTTGTTCTCATTGGAGATATTCATAGGTTTTACCCCTTGAAGTGGCTTGTTATTCTCATATATTATCAAGCATTTTTAACATATTTCCTATTATATTCTTCTCTTGTGCAAGTTATTTCATTACAAGTGGTATCAAAGCATAATCTTGGCACCATGAAGGCAAGGAATTTTTCAATTTTAGAGGTCATTTTGGGAAGGGAATATATCTCTCAGATTTTGGTGTTTTTTCTTAATTTTTAAAGGGTTTTTGAAGAACCTATTGAAGCATATACAATCTAGATTTCAAAGGAATCTGAGCATAATTAAGCAATTTATTATAAAATTAGAGTTTCTAATAAATTTATTTGGGAAGCACATATCTCTCATATTTTAGTTTTTTTCTCAAATTTTGGAGGGTTTTTCAAGAATTTATTGAGGAACCTATAGTCCAAATTTTATAGTAATTAGAGAAAATTAAGAAAATTATTGCATATTAGGGTTTCCACTAAATTTAATGTCAATACTACAAATCAAAAAAAATATTGGAGATTTTTCTTGGGAAGTGAGATCTAGGGAATAGTAAGGTTCGATAAAAAATTTAGAATTTTTTTATTTTTTTACAAAATTAGTTTCTTGTATCATGATGGGGGCCTACAAAAAGAGGTAAAAAGAATTTTGTCATGCCTAGAAAATCACCTTATAAGAATGGGGTACAAATTGAAGATACCACTCCTAATGAGGAAGTCAACAAGGTTAAGGAAGAAAATCCATCAATGAAGAAGGGGATGATTGAAGGAATTTTATAGGTGAAGAAGGAGAAGACTGAGGGAATTTCATTTGTGAGGAAAGATATTCATAATGGGATGAATTAATTTTCAAGCAAGTTGGAAATACTTATTCAAGGTTTGAATTATAAGGGATAAAATTCACATGTAATAAGGTAGAAGATAATTATTTTATTGGATATGATTTTTTGGGCTTGAATTAGATCTCAAGAAGGATAAACTTCAAATAATCATATGCCTAGGAAATTCATCCCCAAGTTGCATATGAGAAAGCTTCATGACAAGGACCCAGCCAATTAGCTTTGCCAAATGGAGCAATTTTTTTTATCTTCACCACATTCCAAGTCAATAGAAGGTGGCTATGACATCATTATACTTGGAACCAAGCCAATTTATTTGGTATTACTAGTTATGTGATGAGAAGAGAAAGAAGGGTTGTGTGGTCACATGGTTAGTTTTTCAAGAGGAAATTGCTAGCCATTAAGGATACAATTTTATGGATAACTACCACCAACTCACAAAATTAAATAAAATAGGTACAGTCAATAACTATACTCATCAATTTCAAGCCCCTTTTCTAAGAGTGGGGATCGTTATAGAAGAAAATTTGAAGGAATTATTTCTAGGAGGTTTAAAGGATCACATAAAATATGAGGTATGTTTTTTCCAACCACTATCCTTGCCACAAGAGATACTCATGGCAAGAAAAGTTGAGGAAAATATTTTGGCCAATAGGTGACAAGGGATCATAAACATAAGTGAAAGAAGCTCTCCTACATCGTCATTGCCTCAACCTACTAGGTTTACTCCACAAAAAAAATAAGAAGAGACAAAAAGGGTTATGTTTCAATTGTGATAGTAAATATAATCAAGGACATAAATGCATTGAAAATAAATTATTCTATATTGAAGGTTTGAGTAAGGAAGAAGATGAGGAACCGATATTAGAGAGTGGTAGAGAGTTATATGAGGAATCATAAGATCTCCAACCAATCATTTATTGTCATGCACTCTTAGGTTTTAGCACCCCATAAACTCTCAAGGTAGTGGGTTTATTAAAGAAGTAGAAAGAAATAGTGTTGATAGGTCACTCATGTAGTACTCATAATTTCATCAATAAAAAATTGGCTACTCATCTAAATTATTTTATATATCTAGCTCTAGAGTTTCAGGTATTGATTGAAAATGGTTGTAATGTTAGTTGTTTTGGGAAATGCCACAACATTAAATTATCTATAGGAGATTATAATATTGATTTCCCAATGTTTTCTATCTCCATGGGTGTGATAGATAGTGTTTTCATAGTACATTGGCTTACCACTTTAGTAACAATTGAGATGAACTTCTAGGAACTATTCATGATATTTCAATTAAAATGAAAGACAATGGAGCTTTAAGAGGGTTTTATGCAAAGTCCCCATAGATGGTAAGGCCTAAAAAAATGTAAAATTTTCTTGACAAAGGAGCTGATGGATTTATAGCTCAATTATTTTCATTAGAAGCATGCCAATCAAATGCTCCTACCCATCCAAATTATAAGAATTTACAAATCTTCACTCAGTGATTTGGGATATATATTTAAAGTAATTCCTCCTAAGAGGGATCATGATCATCCCATACGACTATTGCGAGGGATCCAGCCACCCAACATCAAGCCTTACGAGTACTCATATATACAAAAAAGTGAGATTGAATAGATTGTTTAGGAGATCATATAGGTATGTATAGAGGAAAACTAATGTGTTATGGACTTGGTAAATTCTACACAATTCAAGGGTGTGCCAAGTTGAACAGTCCTCTTGACATTGCAAGCCTACATTAAATCATCAACCAAGGTGCGTAAACTTATGATGGTACTACACTATATGTGTCTTCATAGGCTCGTGTTCACCTAAATTACTCTATGCAAACTTATTCAAGCTATTCTACCTTACTGGAGTTGGAAAAAATTGCAAAGACAATGAAAGTAGTTATAGAACCTAATGGCTATGGGTACCTGCAACATAAGTTGTAGATGACTGCTAATGATGTACGAGTTCAAAATTAATTTGAAACTATTTAAAATGACAAAATAACCAATCCTAATCTCTGAAGTACTATGATTTATCTCTTTTCATGAACAACCACAACTTTAACTAACCATAAACCATTCTACTTTGCAATGCACATGTAAAATAATGAAAACATCTAATTAATGGAAATACATAAATAAACAAATAGATAGATGAAGTGAAGAGCAGTACCTGAGTGGCCAGCTCAAAAAACTGTCTCACTTAATTTAAACCCAATTCTAACTTATATTCTTATGCATCCATGCATCATACAACACCATTCATTGCATAACACCAGATATTCAAACATAATCCTTGCAGATTTTATTCCATAATATCATGTTTTAACAACATGTTTTTGGATAACTAGAAAACTACTAACTACTAATAACTTGTAAAAAATCAACTAACTGAACTATGAACTCATCACCTGACTTTATACAAAATGGGGAGAGTTTTATTCGAACCATTAACTAACTAACTAACTAACTGCAATCATAAATCCCCTTATACGAGGATGTGGAATTAAGATTGACTTATTCATCTAACTGAAAAGGAAAAAGAGACCTATTCAAATAAGAACAGCTTGCATGTGAAACACATAGGAAAATGTCCAACATTCTAGAACAAGAATCTTTCCAACATTTATTCCTTCCATAATGACCATGCTTAGCTTCACAACTTCCTGCACTTTAGGCAGCTTGAACTTCATTAATTCCCCACTTTGCTACTTTGCTACTTGCAAAAAATACTCCATTCTTGTTACCATGTGTTGAGTTGCAAAGAGATTAATCCATACAACATATGCAACTAACCACCATAATTAAATCAAAACATTCCATTCATATACATATATATTCATATTTAAACCATCCAATTCTATGAATATTTTCACCATAAATTTCATTTTCACAAATTGGGTTCAAGGTTGCAAGGTATGCATGAAAGGATAACATATTATGGAAGTATTGTCTAAAAGGTACTTTAAAAACATATGTAAAGTGTCTTAAAAGTATATGAAAAGCAACAAAAAGATACTAATAACCAGACCCATCAGTAGGAATTATCAAGCATAGATAGAGTTCTTATTCCTCACTTGTAGTGATGGTCCATAAGAAGGATAAAACTTAGTGCATGTGCCTAGATACTACATATTAGTGTTCAACATGCACACCATCAAAGATAAGTTTCATATTCCAATCATTGATGATTTATTAAATGAATTGAATGAAATTATGTTTTTTACAAAGTTAGATCTTAGATCAAGTTACACAAAATTTGAATTAAGAAAGAAGATATTCCTAATACAAAATTTAAGAATCACGAGGGTCATTATGAGTTTTGGTGATGTCATTTAGTCTTACTAATGCACCATCTACATTTCAAAGTTTGATGAAATCCATCTTTAAGAAAAAATGAGGAAGTTTATTTTCATGTTATTTGATGATATATTAATTATAAAAAGGTGTGGGAGGAAAATTTGCAACATGTAGATCAAGAATTATAAGTTCTCAAAGATCACTAGCTCTTTGCAAATTCTTCCAAGTTTTATTTTGGTCTCAAAGAGGTGTAGTACTTGGGGCACATCGTTTTGCACAAAGGGGTAAAGGTCGATCCTAAAAAAAGAGAGGCTATCATGGAATAGCCTATTACCAAAACCATTAAGAAAATATATGACCATATAGTAGCACCCCTCACAACTCTATTGAAGAAGGATTATTTTCAATGGAATGAGTTAGCTAATGCAATATTTGAGAAATTGAAGGAGGCTATGTGTACTACTCCAGACCTTGCTACTCTAGATTTCACCAAGGATTTTATTATGGAATGTGATCATGCTTTAGGTAATGGTATTGGAGTAGCTCTCATGTAGGAGATTTGACCCATTGATTTTGAGAGTCATCAATTAAAGGGTAAGTAGTCTCAATGGGTAGATTGTCTACCACTAGTAGAATGGTGGTATAGTTCACTTCCTTCCATAAATCATAAAAAATGTATCCATTTATGAAACTATATGGATATAATACTCCTTCCCTCACATCATCATTGAGGGTGTCACTAAGAGTTTAGGCTATGGAGGACCACATGCTTCATCAACAACAAGACTTCACTTAAGGAAAATATGGCCATGGTACAAAATTGAATGAAGGAATAGGTGGACCAACACTACAGTGAAAGAATTTTTGATGTTACGGATTATATTTTATTGAGATTACAACCATATAAGAAAATGCCACTGAAGCAATACAAAAATAACACTGTATCCCAAAAATATTATGGCCCATACCAAATCATGCAAAAGATAGGTAGTGCCACTTATAAGCTTGAGTTGCCTCCACAATAGAGATACATTTATTTTCCATGTTTTTTATTTGAAAAAGATAATTGGAAATAATATACCTACACAAAAATATTACCAAAGCTTGATGAAGAAGGAAGAATCATATGGGAATCATAGTTCATTCTTCAGACATACACCAAGAAGTTGAGGACTAGAACACTCATCGAGTATCTCATCCAATGAAAGAATTTACCAGTTGAAGATGCTACATGGGAGGATGAAGAGTTCATTTAGAAGCATCCACACTTGATTAGCATTGAGGACAATGCTTATTTAAAGAGGGGGCATGCTACACCCTTAATCTTAGAGTATACATGGTGTTACGAGTAGTTAGTTTATGACTACCTCAACTCTTAATTAAGTCATATTATTATTATTATATTGTTATTTAGTTATTTAGGTCAGTCTAGGGCTTATATGTGGTTATCTAAGTTGACCTGGGTGATATCCTAGGCATATGTTGGGCATATATAAAGAGACCGTGAGTCTTATTTGATCATCAAATTATGAATTATGTTCCCATTGGAGATATTTGGGGGTTTGCATCCTTGAAGTGGAATTTTATTCTTAGTAATTATCAAGTATTTTCAGCATATTTCCTATTATATTATTCTCTTACATGCAATTTATTTTATTACAATGATAAACAAAACTTGTGTAGTTCCTTTGTCTCCTCTCACTCCTTGCTCCTCATAAGCTACTCAAAGTTAGGCTATGTGTTAAACGAATATCTATATGTTACCCTATAGTCACTTGTGGCATATAACTAGCCCTCACCCATGCAATTGTACTATGGGGACCATATTTGCAATTACCTAACTAATATAATCAAGCCACTCTTAGACTCATATCAATGCAAAAAACAAAAATATGTTTATCAACAATTTATATCATGATATAATCAAAAGTGATTAACAATACATATAGTATTCTACATAAGATCAAAATATTACATAAAATAAATAACGTCTTTACCTAAGTACCTAATCTACTAATCAAGATTGATAAGTCCTCATGGTATCCCCACTATTTTATGATCTCTCATGATCTCCATCATTATTGCACCAATTAACTCACCCCTTCGTATAGCGCTTTGCACTTCTATCATGGCTACCACTTGTGCCACCTGGGATCTAGTGCTCACCCTCCCCCCATAGCAAGTCTCTCAACCTCCTTCTATTTCCACCTCACCATTTGTTACATCTATTTAGCATTCCCATCCTCCTCCTCTTCATAACACTTCTTTGATTCCTTGTGACTTGTTGATGATCCTACATCTCCAATAGTGGTTTATGTTTTGTATATCAACAAAAGGCATGCTCCCTATCATCAGGAGATAAATTTTGGTGTGACTCTTACATCATTTGCATCTAAAATTAGTATGAGATCTTGTGCCTCATCATCATCATTGATCAATGTAATATACATGACTATGGGATGAGGTAGGTATCTAGGTTTGACAATACTATAATGGGATCTTAGGTACCTTGACACATCAATAAAATATCCTATCATTTCCTAAAATAACATCAAAATTTATCACATTCGTAAAATGGAACCATGATATGATTGAGGTAACTAATAAACCACCATTCCCTCTACATCTACACCAATTGATGCACTGTCACATCTCCTTTTCCTATACAAATTTAATTATTTAACCGAGAAAATTGAATCACTAAGAAAAAATTAAGAAAGTGACTTTTGTTATTTTAATTAAAATTAAAGGAGCATATATTGTATGTTATTATTATATGAATATTTATCGTATCAAATATTTGGTATTTAAAGTTTTTATTTATTTATATTGTTTCAATTAAAAGAAATTAAATGAGTAAGTGTAATGACAAATAAAATTACTAAATGAATATAAGTTTCAAAATTAGAAAGAAAGATCATCAATGCATCTCATTTTAAAAAAAATAGTATGTTCTTTTAATATGTAATTACATGCATGAAGGGAGTAAGCTCCCCTCGTTCTGATATAATGAATGAAGGAGATTGCATGCTCGAAATAAGGGGAAGCGACGTTATGAGGAAAACAACGTTCAGCTCTTAAAGAAGGGCAACGAATAAATGAGAGCAGGGCATTAACTTTGGCATCATGGAAAAAGAAGAGATACACTCTTATTTTAGCTTTGTGCCTATTTCAAGGGGGCGCCCTACATTGTCTCAGATGCTCAAATGTGTCCCTTGCTCGACCTGTGTGGAGACCGATGGTTCTTCACCCATTTATCGCTCTAACGCAGATGGAGTGAGAGATCAAGGAGTCAAGACCCAGTGATCCCTCCGTCCGCAAGGTGAAAAGAATCAACGAAAATTTTGAGAAGAGATTCGCTGAAGGCCGAGGAAGTTGATACCAGGTATGTCTCCATAACAATGTGCCTGCATTTGCATTACATGGGGATGATCTCTTTAGTTGCATGGAAACTTTTAAAGCCTAAATTCAAACTGGTATTTAACTCCTTATGTATTCCTATGGCTCTCTGTATTTTATTTCTTTGCTCGTGGGATTGGTAAGTAACAAGATTAGGATTCTAAGGATTTCAAGTTTCCCGTAACGATTAACAGAAGAGAGGTTTGGTTCGAGGCCTTTCGGGAAAGATAGAGAGAGTGAGGGCATTCCCCAAGGCATTTTTTCAATATCCTGCCTCGTTGTTACAAGCACAACATTAGTTCTGCAATTTGGGATAGACCCGGGCCAAATTGTTAAAGTATGAAGCCCAACGGTCGTGGCCTTTGGTATGACCCAACGGTTGAGGTCTTTGGCTGTTAGACTTCCTTTAACTTCTTATGCTGTATTCAAATATATACAGATTGTATACTGTAAAATATACTGATGAATAAGATTTGCCCTGCCAAGATAGTGGACGTAGTCAATATTGGTGAACCACTGTAAATCCTTTGTCTCGTCTCTTTTCATTTTTCTTTTCTCTGTTATTCTGCATTTTTCTTGTGAATCTTTGTTCACAATTGGTATCAGAGCTCGGTGGTGTAGCTGTAGTTATTGGGAATTCAGTGTAGAATTTCCTGAGTTATGGAGGAATCGAAGATAGAGAAATTCGGGGGACAGAATTTCGGTTTATGGAAAGTGCAGATGGAGTCTTTGCTGATTAAGCAGGATCTTTCACTCGCGCTTGAAGGGAAAGCGAAGAAGCCATCTTCGATGGCAGATGAAGAGTGGGAGAAGTTGGACAAAAAGGCAAGAGCTACGATCTTCCTTTCGCTGTCCAGTAACGTTTTGTTCAACGTTTCAGCAGAAAAGACTTCGAAGGAGTTGTGGGACAAGCTTTCATCTATGTATGAGATGGCTTCCGCTTCGAACAAGGTATTTATCATGAAGAGATTGTACAATCTGAAAATGAAAGAAGGTGGGATTGTTTCAAATCACTTAAATGAGTTCAATATCTTAGTTACTCAATTGATTTCGGTGGGCATTAATTTGGATAGTGAAATTAAGGCTATTTTGCTATTGTGCTCTTTACCTAATAGTTGGGAAGCTGTAGTAATGGCAGTTAGCACTTCGGTGGTTGCCAAGAGCAAGTTGAATTTTGATGATGTTGCAGGAACTCTTCTAAGCGAAGACATGAGAAGGAAAAATCAAGAGTCTCCTTCCGGTGATGCCTTGACCATGGTGAGTAGGGGCAGGCCTCAAGATCGAGGCAGAGACAATTATAGAAGAAGATCGAAATCTGCAAAACGATCGAAATCTAGAGGAAAAATTGGTGATTGCTGGTTTTGTGGTAAAGCTGGTCACACCAAAAAGAATTGTCGTTCTTACAAGAAGGCGCAAGAAAAGGTTCAGGACAGCGAAGTCAATACTCTTTTTGATAAAGAGCAAAGTATTTTAATCCTCTCCACAAGTGACACCACTTTAGACTCATGGGTGTTGGACTCGGGTGCGTCTTTTCATGCCACTTCATGCACGGAGGTTTTCACAAACTACCAGGAAGGTCAATTTGGAAGTGTCTACTTAGGTGACAATAAAGCTTGTGATATCATTGGTAAAGGGGATGTTTTGTTACAGCAAAGTGACAGATGTAAGTGGCTATTAAAAGATGTCTGTCATGTTCCAAAATTAAAACGGAATTTGATATCTGTTAGCCAACTCTATGCACAAGGTTGCAAAGTTAATTTTTCTTCGGAAACTTGGAAAGTGACTAAGGGATCTTTGGTGATTGCAAAGGGAAATAAAGTTGGCAGTCTTTATGTTTTTGAAAGTTATGCTGATGTAGGAGCTGTGTTGACAGTTGAGGATAGTGGGACCGAGTTGTGGCATCAAAGGCTTGGACACATGAGCAAACGAGGACTTGAAGTCATGCTCAAAATAGGACAACTTTCGGGTCTGAAATACGTTGACTTGGAGTTTTGTGAACATTGTCTCTATGGAAAACAAAAGCGGGTCAGTTTTTTGAAGAATAGTCGTGACAAGAAGACAACACCTTTGGAGCTGGTTCATTCAGATGTCTTCGGGCCTACTGAGGTAACCTCTGTTGGAGGTGCGAATTACTTTGTCACATTCCTTGATGATTGTACTAGGAAGGTTTGGATTTATATGCTCAATCGAAAATCTGAGGTGTTTAGTAAATTTAAAGTTTTTAAAGCTCTAGTTGAGAATCAGTGTGGGCATAGCATTAAATGTTTACAAACAAATAATGGTGGTGAATTCTTTTCATTAGAATTTGATAATTTTTGTGCGGATAATGGTATTCGCCGAATAAAAATTGTTCATTTTACACCTCAAGAGAATGGTGCCGCTGAAAGGTTAAACAAAACAATTCTGGAAAGAGCTAGGTGTATGCTCTCTAATGCTGGTATGGGTAAAGAATTTTGGGCAGAGGCATGTAATACTGCTGTGTATTTGATTAATCGAGCACCTTCCTCTCGATTAAATTTTGATATTCCAGAAGAGAGGTGGATGTGCAAACGGATTTCTTATAGCCACCTACGCGTCTTTGGTTGCGAAGCGTTCGCTCTTATACCCAAGGAAAAGCGAACTAAATTAGATGCTAAGTCTAGGTGTTGTATCTTTGTTGGGTATGGCACAGATCAATATGGATTTCGGTTGTGGGATCCGGTTCATAGAACGATTATCCATAGTCGAGACGTAGTATTTAATGAGAAATCTTTTCCTGCTTTCCAAGTTCGAGATGAGCCAGTTACAGAGTATATTCCTCTGTCTCTTTTTGAAAATTCTTCACCTGGAGTATCACAGTCCTTGCCGAATTCAAATCCAGTGGGAGTTTCTTCCGTCATTTCACTTTTCTCTCCTCTTTCGAGCTCTCTGTCTTCAGGCGATAGTCAGAATTTTGGGCCGGTTTCTGAAAGTTCATCGCCCAGCACAGAGCGTCTCCCAGATGAATTCCGTCCGAGCATGGAATGACTGAATTCCAAATCCTTACCCTCTTTTCAGGGTTCACATGGTGCTAAGCCTTCACGGCTTGATACTGCCAATCGCGGTTTTCTATCTGAGTCTCTGAATTCTTTGCCAGGTCCCTCTATCTTGGAGACACCGCTTGGTTTAGAGTTCTCAGCTTTTAAAAATACTGATTCACTTTGTGATCGCCATCGAGGGGTCTTGGTTAATTCACCTGGTGATGATTCTCGTGGGTTTCCGCGATCTTCTGTTGAGGCTTTATGCCATCCTGAGGAGCTGCGAACAGAGTCCCCGCCCTGTTTTGGTGAATCAAGCAGGGAAGGCAACGAATTTTCTTCTTCAGTTGCAGGTGTCATTCGGCCTACAAGTTGTGATGATCATCGACCACCATTTCATGTTTCTTCAGAGTCTGTCTCACAGGACACCCAATTGCCGGGAAATGTTCTTCAATCGGATAATACCCTGAGATGATCTACCAGGCAACAGCAACCTCCGGCTAAGTTCTCAGATTACGAGTTATTGTTTTGTGCAGAGGCAGAGCCCGAGTTGTTGATCTCCGATCAGATAGAGCCACTAATTTTAAAGTTGCTACTAACAGTGTTGATTGCCTTAAATGGCAGGATGCAATGCATGAGGAGATGGAGTCGTTACTCACAAACCAAACTTGGGATTTGGTACCCCTTCTGCTGGATAGAAAAGCCTTGAAGAACAAATGGGTATACAAATTGAAGGAGGAAGATGGAGGCCAGAAACATTATCGGGCTCGGCTTGTTGTGAAAGGATATGGGCAACAAAAAGGAATCGATTTTGATGAGATATTTTCACCAGTTGTGAAAATGACAACCATTCGAGCTGTTTTGGGTCTTGCCACTATTAGAGATCTTGAACTTGAACAGCTTGATGTCAAAACTGCATTCTTACACGGAGATGGTGATGAAGAATTGTATATGGAGCAGCCTGAAGGATTTTCCAAAAAGGGACAGGAACATCTCTATTGCAGGTTGAAGCGAAGTTTGTATGGGCTCAAGCAGACCCCAAGACAATGGTATCTTAAATTTGATCGTTTCATGACTGAGCATAAGTTTATAAGGTGTGAATCTGATCCATGTGTCTATTTCAAACAACTTCCTAATGGTGAATTTGTTATTCTTCTTCTCTATGTTGATGACATGTTAGTAACCGGCACTAGCATGCGGATTGTCCGTGAGCTTAAGGATCAGTTAGCTCACAGATTTGCTATGAAGGATTTAGGGGCAGCCAAAAGAATTCTTGGTATGACCATTTCTCGGGATAGAAAGAAGAGAGAAATCAGGCTGTCACAGCAACAATACATTGATAAGGTTCTAGATAGATTTGGCATGACCAATGCTAAGCCCGTCAGTACTCCTTTAGCTGGTCATTTTCGGTTATCTTCTGACATGTGTCCTACCACTCACGAAGATCAGGAATTTATGAAGGGCATTCCTTATACATCTGCAGTTGGCAGCATTATGTATGCCATGGTCTCTACTCGTCCGGATATTGCTCATGCAGTGGGAGTAGTCAGTCGCTTTATGAGTAATCCTGGTAAACCTCATTGGGAGGCGGTCAAATTGATCTTAAGGTATCTTAAAGGTACTTCTAATTATGGGTTGTGTTTTGGAAGAAACAATACTTAGCTACAAGGTTTTGTTGATTCTGACTTAGGCGGAGATTTAGACAAACAAAGGTCTACTACCGGTTATGTTTTCACGTTTGTTGGGGCAGCTATTAGCTGGGTTTCCTGTTTACAACAGTGTGTTGCTCTTTCTACTACTAAGGCTGAATACATGGTTCTCTCCGAAAGAGCTAGGGAGATGACATGGTTGCAGCGTTTGTTAAGTGAGTTGAGCTATAAGCAAGCTGATTTTGTTCTTTTCTGTGACAGTAGCAGCGCCATTTTTATGGCTAAGCATCATACATCTCAACGTCGCTCTAAGCATATTGACTTGAGGCATCACTATGTTCGCCATGTCATCGAAGAAGGAAAGTTACGGGTTGCTAAAATTGATACAACTTTGAATCCAGCTGATGCCTTGACAAAGGCAGTCTTGCGAGAGAAGTTTGAATACTGTAGGACTTCTCTCGGTCTTGTACCAATTTGATACTAGAGGATTTGCAGGGGAAGTCTTGTTTTGGAGCAGTCTTCGTTGGTCTTCAAGTGGGAGTTTGTTAAAGTATGAAGCCCAACGGTCGTGGCCTTTGGTATGACCCAACGGTTGAGGTCTTTGGTTGTTAGACTTCCTTTAACTTCTTATGCTGTATTCAAATATATACAGATTGTATACTGTAAAATATACTGATGAATAAGATTTGCCCTGCCAAGATAGTGGACGTAGCCAATATTGGTGAACCACTGTAAATCCTTTGTCTCGTCTCTTTTCATTTTTCTTTTCTCTGTTATTCTGCATTTTTCTTGTGAATCTTCGTTCACACAAATATCATTGCTGCCCTTGCTTAAGGAAGTATATTTCCTTAATTATCTGGCCATTACCATTTACTAGCACCAAAGACATGAATGATCCCGTGATATAAGAGCATCCTATGCGATAAAGAAGTCTCGCATTACCATAAAAGAGTTTCCTTTCTTATCTTTTATTTAACTGTTTTGGTCAGACTTCTCAGCGCGATAGTTCGCCATGTGTTTTGGGAGCAGTCCAAAACCCATGAGGCCATTACTTCCTCTTCTATTCTATGTAATGTCTCTGAGCTTGATCCTTTTTCCACCTGAATACCACTGTCTCATGCAACCAAGCTCTATAAATTGTATTCTAATCACCGAATACCTACCAACCATCTTGCAAACGGTCTATATAAAGGGTCGATAAAGGATGCGCGGGGAACCATTATGTTCTCCTTATTACAGAAATCAGTCAAGCAGGGAAGAATCTTGTAATCCACATCCTTTCATGATGTCATTTAGAGGCCTTAGGGGATGGCTTTCTTGTTCTATGAGCTGAACTAACTATTAAGAAACCGATAAGGTGTAAGAAGGCAGAATCAACTCTATCTGCTACATCCCAAAGAAAAATGCTCTCCCTTGATTCATAAAATGACAAACCTAGTGCATAGCGTGATACATTCATATAATAAATCTCCCATGCATTCAAACCAAACTGAGAAATTTAGCTCACAGATTCGAGCCTTTTCTTGAAAACCCACTTAGTATGTATATGCCAACACTCTTTAATATAGAGGCCAAAAGTAGTGGGTTCGACCCATATTAATTGAATTAAGACTTATGTTTGTTTCAAAAGAGTTTGTGATACAAGTCTTTAGTAAGAATGAAGAAGTATTTAAATTGAAATGTAGTAAAGGACCTATTATATAGAACAAGCTTCGATAAGTTACTTGAATGAAGACTCTCTAGTCAGCTTAACATTAAATATAGCTGATGGGTCCCTGGACAAAGTTTATATTATTGAATAAGAATGCTTCAATAAGATAATTGGAGAAATTTCCTAATAATGTTTTCACACTTTTCAACTATCAATTTCATAAAGAAAACAATAAGAGAAGAAGATATACATGAACTTCATGATTTCTTGTTGAAAGGTACTCTTTATCAATGATAATATTCTTATAGTATCTTGATAGTGAATAAAGTGTTCATCTTGTAATCATAGAAAATTGGTTATAGTCAAATGGATACCATTTTAGTTGTAATTGATATATGATCAAGAAGTGACTACCTAATAAGATAATGACTTAAGTTGGTTGGAAATGTCGAAACCTTGACAAGTCATTAGGTTGAATAACCTTAAACCTTCTTCCATTATTGATGAATCATATCTTAAAGCTATACTAAAAGAATGAGATGAATCTTGAAGGATGAATCAGGAGGATGCTTATATAGTAGTTGTGCATTATGAATCTTCATCCATGTAGATATTGTTGGTTGCATAACTAGATAGAGAAAGGTCATTGCTGATTCATTAAATAGAATCCCTTTATGAATTATGGACTATGTATCCTATATCCGAAAGGTAATGCTTGTTTTCTCATGATAGTCGGATAAGAGATAATGTGGTAATGAATTCTCTTTACAAAGAATGTATACTCATATATATACCCATATATCTGTATATACATACATACATGAGCTATACCTTCTTGTTTAATATTGCATTTTCATTAATTCCATGCTTACTTGCATGTTCTTATACTAGATCCATCACATTTCTTGATATGCACTTATGAAAAGATTATTGAAAATTTTGCATGCATATAGACATGATATCATACTTGAATTTTGCAAACATTTTAAGAAGTGATGCACCAATCAATGTTTAAGATGAATTGGAATATAACCTACATGACTGACTATGTACGTGCACAAGCGTCAAGCATGACGATGTTTTTGGTGTAATCCTTGTGTTGACTAATCATGATGCGATTAGATGTTGACATAATTTACTTCACACATTCCTTTACTCCTATTAGTATTGCATTGCTAGTTTTCCTCGTCCTGGGTCAGGTATTCTTCGATAGACTAAAGAAGTATGGGGAAGTGGTTCACTCGTGGTAGGGAGAAAACACGCTCCCACAATGTTCTCACCCTTGAAGAAGGTCAAAGGAGATCAAGGTCAAAAGGATCATGTCAGGGAGGCTCAAGTTTCAGTTAAATGTATTGTCCTGCTATCAACCATAAGGTCTCTTGTAAGGGAAATGTTCCCATATGTTTGCATGCATATAGACATGATATCATACTTGAATTTTGTAAACAGTTTAAGAAGTGATGGACCAATCAATGTTTAAGATGAATTGGAATATAACCTACATGACTAACTATGTACATGCACAAGCGTCAAGCATGATGGCGTTTTTGGTGTAATCCTTGTGTTGACTAATCATGATGTGGTTAGATGTTGACATAATTTACTTCACACATTCCTTTACTCCTATTAGTATTGCATTGCTAGTTTTCCTCATTCTGGGTTAGGTATTCTTCGATGGACTGAAGAATTCCTAGGAAGTGGTTCACTCGTGGTAGGGAAAAAACACGCTCCCACAATGTTCTCACCCTTGAAGAAGGTCAAAGGAGATCAAGGTCAAAAGGATCCTGTCAGGGAGGCTCAAGTTTCAATTAAATGTATTGTCTTGCTATCGACCATAAGGTCTTTTGTAAGGGAAATGTTCCCATCTATTATTGCCATGTAAATTGGCACATGTACTCCAAATTATTAAATTTAATATAATTATTTATCCTTTTATCGTGCATTGGACACGTGTCTTTCTATGTGTGTGATGTTGTGTAATTTGTGGATTTAATTGTGTTAAATCTATGGAGGTTGTTAGGGATGTCGAATAACCTCTATGTTAGGTAGGTGGTCAAATATCTACATCTTAAATAATAAATCTCCAAATTTCTATGGAATATATGTAGCCAATACACATGTGTGAGCACACTATGGGAATGGTCCATGTGCTTGCAACTAAACACCCCTCTGATTGCATATAATGGATTTTCTCCATGGCTCACACTTGTAATAATGTATAGGTTATTATATTGTGACCCTTGTGTCATGTCATACACTCCAAGTCATAGTAGAGTTGTGCTAACATGTTGCACCTCCATACAAATAAAGTCTAGTTGTCCTCCATCCATCTAATGGTGTGGAAGTTCCCTTTGTGTAGGTATTTCTCTCACCCATTATGTGTGACACACATGGCCATCATCATGATCATCACTTTCCTAATGAGTGAAATGACTATGGTCTCCTAATCCATCCACTATAGATAAATATGCCCAATGTCATTCCATAGTATCACATGAATAAGTGCATACATGTGGAACTCATGTTTGTACTCTCTTGATTGATTCTCATTGATCAACACCTATTAATCCTACACTAGTAGTTATAGGATCCTTTACACACCCTCCAAGGAAATCATTATCTCTCATGCCAAGAGTCTAAACATAGATACATCCACATCCCACCTTTCCATAAAATATATCAACATCCGATCAATTTAACACATTTCTAACCTAGGATATACCTAGTACAAGTCCACCTATCATACTAGCATCACATCCTGATCCTATATGAGAACTTCATGTCACCCTTTCAACATCGACAACATACTCCTCCTAGATGCTCATGCATGGTTAGTTTCATTTGTAAGGAATAAAATGTAAACATGCATCAAATCTCTATGTTCATGCTAAAAATAGTTTTCAACATAAAAATACACATTTTCATTCTCAAAAGCTTTAAAAAATTACTTCTTAGGACACTAGTGTGGCTAAACACTAGAAGCATTTTTGGAACCTTGCACAAATCATAGATGTTTATGTACCCCAAGGAATTTTTCATGTGATGGATTCTAGTGCATCCTCGGGACACTAACACATCCCTTAGATTCTTATGTGCTAGAATACTAGCACATTCTTTAGACACCCATGCATCCTTGGGATGCTAGTGCCATCTTGAGACACCTACACAACCCATGGGTCTTGCTAAGCTAGGAAATGATACAAATTTGATAAGATTTTGATAAAAAAATTAAAAAAATCTTACCCATGGGTCTTGCAAGACCCATGGGTTGTGTAGGTGTCTCAAATTTGCTAAGTCTAGTCTCTCCCTTTACAATGCATGGAATTTTGGCTCTAGAAGTTATTTGAATGATTTGTTTTTTCTACTTGGTTAAAATTGAAAACATGAATAGTAAAAATTTCAAACTCTTCATATTTTTAAATATTTTTTAGCACCTTCTTAGTAGTTTGAAGCCTAAATCATGTTATCAAATTTGAAAGTAAGGAATAATCAATAAAGAACCTAATTCGATAACAAAATGACCACA
Organism: Sequoia sempervirens; assembly: GCA_007258455.2. Taxonomy (NCBI): domain Eukaryota; kingdom Viridiplantae; phylum Streptophyta; class Pinopsida; order Cupressales; family Cupressaceae; genus Sequoia; species Sequoia sempervirens. Next base: position 712,599,446 of record VDFB02058242.1, on the reverse strand, counting down.
TCAATGAAAGCTTATGCATAAAACATGAAAGTAAATCAAATGAACTATACTTACCCCCCACAAACATGCTTGACCTTACTCCATTGTACATTATTAAATGTTATAAATGATAGTATATGGATTTTTATTAGATTAACATAAACTTGATAGAAAATGGATGCAAATATGGCTTGGTTTTTTAAAATTTGTGGAGAGATTGAATGACTAAATGATGGGTGTTTATAGCTTTAACATATATATAATCCACAATGTAGGATGTCTGGAGAGATCAACAAATGAGATTAGTTGAGAGATCATGATGAACATGCAAGTGACACATGTCAATATGAGAGACTAAAATATGGAGTTAAGTGGTTGCATTGAATGAACGAGTTAGTGAAGTGGGAGTGAGTGAGAGTGAACTGAAGTTGCTTTTTAGTCAAATCACTAAATTTAGAGATGGAAGAATATAAATAGAACTAAATAAATAAATTTATTTAATTCATGTGCATGAGGTGAAGATATAATTAAAATATTTATTTTATTTATTTTTTGAAGAATTTAAAGATAGAAAAGTCAAATTAAATAATTTATTTAATTTTAGAGGAAATATTAGCTAATTAAATAATTAAAAATTATTTAATTTGTGTGAATGAGGAAAATTAAAGAAATCATTCAAATTAATCATCTTCCTTTCATCAATCTAGATTTGTCACTATTAATTAAATAATTATAGTGGTTGAAAGAAAATGATAAATTAATTAAACAATTAACAAATATTTAATTAGTGTGGATAAGAGCAAATGATAAATTGATTAAATAATTCAAAGATCGTTTAATTAATGTTGACGAGGGAACACAATGAAATAATTAAATAAGTAAAAAATATTTAATTAAAAGGAAGATAACGTGTTAGCTTAACTAAATAATTAAATTGTTTAATTAATAGCGACAAATCTAGATTGATGAAAGGAAGATGATGATGGTTTAGAAAAAATGTGTTAGTCATTTTTAGGTGTCTACATTTCCCCTCTTTGAGACAATGTGCTTGTTATGTTGTTTCAAAGACCTATTATTGGTGTAAAAATATAAGTAGGTGATGTTGTTCCCCAACTTTCCCTAGTGGACCAAGGGATGGAGATTGGTTGCCCCCTTGAGAGATTGGTGAGAAAAAATAACCGAGTTGAGATCACAATAGATAAACAAGATAGGTTTAGTGAAATTTAGACAATGGAAAACAAGATCAGGTTGGCTAATGAATGGGGTTCGAGGGATATGGTTTATGCAGAAAATTGTCTGGAGGAGGATTGGAGTGATGAATTAGGGTTTGGAAGCCTATATATAAGAATGTGAGGGTAATTTTCAAGTCATTTGTACTCTCCTAGTTCTAGATTCTCAAAGCCTCCAAAATGATTAGAGTGTGAAGGAACTATTGAGATGATACATATTCCAAGGAGCAACCACTGTGCAGAGTGAGATCGCTAGTACCAATGGCTAGTTGGAGTACATGGGGCGATATGTGTCTAGCCCTTATATCCTTAGGTCTAGGTCTACTAGCAATAAATGCTAGGATAATTTAGGAAACCAAATGTGTTAAAGTATAGAATGATGCATATGCAACTCGAAATGGTGTGCATCTAATAGGGTTTAGCACATTTCTTTTGTTCATTGGTGTATTTGATTTGTTAACTCACATATGATTTTAGGGCCTGCATTTGATTTTTCACATTTGATAGGAAGTTTAGCACTTTTAAAAAATTAGGTTGAAATTGACTATAAAATGAACACTTGATAAAATGGGTTGCATTTGATAGTTACTTTGGTGTAATTGACAAATTGGGCCACAATTTATTTTTGTGGTTTGGTACATTTTGATTTTCGGGCTAGGTTTCTTAGGATTATCTAATTGACATTGCATGTGCCATTTTTGTAGGTTTTACTAGAGCTTATTATGTCTAGAGAGTATCATCCTGTGACTCTACATTTGAGTACCAATTTGGATGAGTTATAACACACATTCCTAGTATTTGTTGGGTTATGGAATATCACTTATATGCTAGAGATTTTTGCACATAAGGCCATGATTTTGGCCTTAGTCGAGAGGTGGTAGAGCTAGAAATACACATTTTTCTTCCTACAAGAAAGATTTCCATCACTCTGGAGGATATGTGGAGGATCCTCTAGATCCCCATTCATGGCGAGCAGGTAATCTACATTACCGAATCTAAAGAGAGTGTGTTGGAGAGATTTTTCTTGATCGATGATCTGGGTATCAAGGATGGTGAGATGAATCTTCGAAGGGTGATGGAGAGTTTTGATGCACTCCCATTGGTTTTGGTTGGGTTTTTACGAGAGATGTTGGTACTTGATCAAAGATCAAGAGGATTTCCTACTAGTTGGGGGAGAGTTTTGGAGTAGATGCATAGTGACAACATTGCATTTTCTTGGGGTCCTTGTGTTCTTGCTCACTTGTACCATGATATACACAAGTTAGTTTATAGATACAGTGCTAGTTTGTCATGTGGAGTGACCTTGCTTCACATTTGGGCCTAGGAGCATATACCAGTTACACGACTAGCGGGGTGGAGGGCACGAGGTAGCAGCATGTCCTACGTGTATGTTTATGATAGTGTATTGACACACTAGTGGTTAGGTGACCTCGCCTACTAGAGGTGGAATTTTGATGTGTTAGGCACTATTGTATGGAGGCCATGGAAACTATGTGAAGCTAGGAGAGATGATGTGACAACATGGTGTATTTTCAATAGTCGATGTTTTGTATTGGGCGGACTGGACAATCATCAAGAGATATTTATCAGAGTAGGTTACAAAATAGTTTAGCGAGGTACATGGCCTACTAGGTGAGGAGGCCATTTTTGCATGTACGCAAAGGGAAATCAATGATTTAGGACCTATGATATCCATAGATATTGCAATAGAATATGTTGATGCTTTAGTTCTAGTGCTATGGGTACATGGGGTGCAACCATTGTAGATGTAAGTACCACTAAAAATTTTGATACATGGTGGGTATGCATTGGTCGATTAGGATAACACATCCAGGGGTTGGTAGAGTGGAGATGCAGAGATGGGATATGAAACCTATGATGGCTTATTGACAGAGGAAGAGAGCATTGGTGGCTGTGACATTGGGTGTGGGAGATGGAGGAGGAGGGGATGGGGATGGAGATTAGGGTGGAGATGGAGATCAGGATAGGGATAGTAGGGAGGGTATGGAGATTAGGGGAGGAGGTGGATGGAATGATGGAAAGGAGGGGTGAGAGGGGATGGTGGACAGGGATGGATATGGTGGAATGAGGGTATGTGGAAAATGGAATGGATGGAATGGAATGGAAATATGGAATTGAATGGAACTACGGTTTATTTATTTTAAATATGCTTCTTGGTGAAAAATTTGAAATTTCAATGCAAAGTACTACTTTAAATTTCGTGGAAAAAATAAGAAGTAGGTGTCTTGACCACCCTAACCACAATAAAATGATAATATTTTTATAATATTTTGCATACAAGTAGAGGACTCATTTCCTGATGTGATGCACATTTTTTGTAATTTTTCCAAGTAAATAATTAATTAAGAATCTTTGTATTTCAATGTTTAAAAATATGTTCCTCGTATCGCCCGACTAATCTTAACTGGTCAAAACTTCATGAAATTCATTTTTTTATTTTTAATCCTATATTATGGCATAGAAAATGTGATGCATGTTTTGATTCAAAAATGTGATATTGTTTGGAAATCTATAGATATTTTTCAATTAGCCTATCAATCAATACTTTAGTCGTAATTTAAATAGAAAATGAATAATAATTATTTATTAAATTCAAAGTAAAGCATAATTTATATTGGTGGAAATCTCAAAATCTCCTTTAAAAACCCTTTTCATTTCATCAATTTTGGGTAAAAAAAAGTTGTCAGCCACATACCCTACAAATACCCATCATATTGGGAAAAGAGAAACATCTCTATATTTCTTTCTTAGAGGCTTGTAGAGAGGGATTTAGAGGTGGTTAGGTTTCAAAAATCAAAGGCAATAGGTGGAATTCCCATCATGCAGGTGATAGGGAGGTGCGAAGGATTACATAGGAGACCACCTACTACAAGAACCTCTATGAGACAGATGCATGCCTATAGATTGAAGGGCTCCTAATTTATTAACTTGGAGTAATTTAAGGGCTTCTCAATCTATGATATTAGAGGGGAGATCAGTTATAAGGTTCCATCAAGAACACCACCACTAGTGCCAGTACCACTAGTGGAGGGTCCAACAGGATAGGAAATAGTACAAGATCTAGCAACACAAGCCATCGTACAACCAACACTAGGTCTTCCTCCACGTGCACCAACACTTGGGAACTTAGAGGGTGGGAACTCTACCTAGTTGATGCATATTTATTTTTATATGTATGTATGTATGATTGATGCAATAAATTATGATGTGATGGATTATGATGATGATGATATGAGGATATATGATATAATGCTATGATTTTTCTATTGAATATGTTGTCATTGATGTCAACAAAATGGAGATTGTTATAGGTATTGTCATTGATATCAACAAAGTGGTATTATGGAAGGTTTCATGTGATGCAATCTATGTGATGATCAGAAGTGTTGTGAAGCTGTGGTTTGATTGTTGTAGATGTTGTCATTGATGTCAACATAATGGAGATTGTTGCAAGTGTTGCCATTGATGTGAACAAAGTGGTATTATGGAAGGTTGCATGTGATGATCAAAAGTGTTATGAAGTTGTGGTTTCATCATGTTGATGAAGAATGATGTGGTTTTGGTTTATAATGTTGAGAATGATTGTATGTTTGTCTCTTGCTAAAAACAAATTGCATACATGCTATGAAAGAATGTATGAAAGGTTTTCATGCAGTTAGTGGCTTAGGAAGATTGTACTGAAAAGATCTGGAGAATGCTCTGCATTTTATTGCATTTGAAGATTTATCCTTGCAATTTGGAAGTTAGATAGAGAAAAGTGTGAAGCATGTATGTTACTATTTTTAGTGGATAAAAGTTATCACAAAAGTTTCCATAGCTAGCGAAGTGAAGACTGTTTTGTTGCAATTAAGAAGCTTTAGAGAAGTACTCCAAATTTCTCCATAGTTGATGTTGTGGTCTTATGGTTTGGACAATGAGTTTAAATTGTCTATTTGTTTCCTCATTTTAAATTTTAGGTGTTGTGGTGTACCGCAAGTCAGGTTCTCATTGTTCTATCTCAAGATTGTGTTTTTTGGGTTTGCAAGTGATGTTGGGTTCAATGTTTGTCTATTTGTGCCAACATAATTATATAGGAGTGAATTTTCACCCCTTGTGTAAATTCTTCGTTTGCATCCCTCCACCATATAAAATCAAACCCGAATGTGAAATTCTACATCACTCACCTGCCTTCCATCCACTTGGCATTTGTCATGTGTGTCGGTGGGGAAATATTTGTCGGGGACACAAGTGCAATGCACAGACATTTGTGTGGTGCACTGCCATCCCTAATAGATTCTTGCCTCTAGTGTCCACAGGGACGTTACATTCTCACATTGGGCATGAAGCGTAACACCTCTGTGTCGATCAACTGACTTGAAAATGACTCTTTCCCTCCTAATCTTCCTTCAAATGCATAATTTTTACTATCACTGCATCTCTTTAGCAATCTATCTCATCTTCTTCACACTTCTTTCCATTCACTTGATCTCTTGAGAATTTCCATACAATTCCATTGAGCATTACAACATCTTGTTACTCCATCAACTCCATTTTGTACATGTGGTGTTACCATAGAAGCTGGGAGCTTGGAGTCTTACAAGACCTCCCTTCGTCACTGTTGCGGTTGTGTCGACTTTTCCAAGCTCATTATCTCGCATTCTCCCTTCATTGGCCTTGAGGGCCTTTGGGTGGAGGTGGTGTTGCTTCACTATCCTTTCTTGTTGTGGTTTAATAGAGTAGCATTGTATCTTTTGTAGTGTTCGATATTCTTCTTTCCTTTATCACATTTTCTACTTTGGGGCTTTCTTGGCTATCTGTGGAGGTGGAAACACCAAAGTGGGGTTTGACCAAGGAAAACCCTTATACAACCTCGACATTTTTCCCTTCTTGGTTGTGTGTAGGTGTACGTGTGTGTGGAGCTTACTAGTGAACTGGACCCTCAACGAGTTGGTCTTCGTAACCCTTACTTTCATCTACCTTCTTTACCATTTATATAGTTATTTCTTGTATTTTATCATTTTGTTCATTTCGTCAAACTTAGTTAGCTAGACAGTTAGTAGGTTTTCTTGATTCCCACATTGTATTTCATGCTTTCTAGTCGTACGGACACCAGCGCACTAGAGAGATTCCAACACATCGTGCCGTCGTTCTTGACCTGTGTTGTCGTCCTTGGGTAGAGAGCTATTTGAGGTGCAATTCATATTCTAGAAACCAACTCATCTAGTCCCATTTAGGTTTTCAAATCTATAGAGTGATAGAATCACTTGAAAGTGCTCTTCATTCTCTATTCTTGACTTAAAATACCTATTAGGTTGAGGTAAGATAGGGCATCCCTCTACTCTCGGCTCTTCGTGACTTGGAGCCTTGGTGTGGTTGGTCCCCCTACCTTACAATAATATTATGTAAAGCTATAAGAGGGGTGTGTGATAATGTTTTTGAATGTCATATAATTCCTGTAATGTAATCCCCATGATGTTATTTGGTCTCTCCTATACCACTTGTGGTTTGGAGTTAATGTGTGGAAGGTTAAGTGTTTGTTGGGTCAACTTGGAATGTTGAAGTGTTTATGTAAAAAATTTGTTGCGTGTGCTAGCATGGGAATATATGCTAAGATAAAATAGGCCCTTCTTATCTCCTAGCTTGGACCGTATTTGATTCCCTCTTCCAACAGATGTTTGGAAGTCGACTCATTATGACAGTTGCACATTTCATGTCATACATTTCATTATGGCCGACAAGGAGAACATTTTTTAAGCTTGTGGAGGATATAAATGGAAGATCAAGTTTGTTTCAAAGTGAGTTCGAAGTATTCAATCAATAATGTGTGAAATGTGTCGAAAGTAGTGAGTTGAATGTAGTGTAATGTGTGTAATATGCCAAAAGTAGTGTGTTGAGGGTAGTAGAGGGTGAGTGTGTATACAAGCGTGCTAAAGGCAGTGAGCTGAAGGTAGAGTATATGCATTAAGCAGAAGAAATGTGCTAGAGGCAATGAGTCAAAGGTAGCAAAAGTTGTTAAGTAGAAGAATGTGCTAGAGGTAGTGAGCCAAAGGCAACAAAAGTTGAGTAGAAGTGTTGCGGTGGAAATTGATCATCAGTTCTTGTCAAGTTTGTTCTGAGGTTGTAGCCTCATTTTGTAAGTGTTGTTGTTTGTAGGGAGTTTTGAACTTCCTTTGGTTGAAGCCATAAAACTTGTTGTAAATCTTTTTTTTCATTTGTGAGGTTGGATTTGGACAGTAGCTCCAAGCAACTTTCTCACCATGGTTTTTCCCTTCTAGGGTTTTCCACGTAAATTTGGTGTTATGGTTGTGTGCCTTTGCCTTTGAATTGCATTTGATATTTTATCAATTTAAGGTGGTAAGAAGTTTTAATTGACAAAGTTGAATTGAATAAAATTGTGGGATATACTAATTCACCCTCGCCTCTCAGTATATCATTTTGTTCTAACTTTTTATTTTGATGCTATGATGACCTATGTGATGATTGTATTA
>VDFB02058242.1:712557542-712591650 GCA_007258455.2 Sequoia sempervirens | reverse complement strand
TTTTTTTTCTTCCCTTTTTTAATTTTTGTGCGAACATTGTAACAGACCTTTGACTATGATGCCAAGTTGGAATATTGCTCCAAAAAATCATAATCCAAGGTTTATATAGCCACAAATTCAAGGAAAATCCACCAAGTTGAAGGGAAAAGTATTCACAGCATGTTATGTTGTGCTAAAGCAAGTCACACCATTTTTTAGATGAGTGTGTTTTTTCAAATTTGGATAAAATAGTGTTGAGAAGTGAGATTTGTTAATTTGTATGTGGTGATATGGGGGATATATATTTGTTTTTGGTTAAATGTATGAAGGGTTTTTGAAGGTGGTTTTTTTTCGAGGTTAAGATTATATGAATGAAAGAGAAGGGTGATAGAAAATTATTTTTTTAACAACAGTTTGTGTGATGATAAATCTTGTCAGTGTATTGAAACTATTGATTCTTATTTTTTATTAGACATTTTTTGTTTATTGAAATATATGTATGTAAATTTTGTTAAAATCTAAAGGTTTTTAGGAAACTATTAATAAGAGGGTATGAAGAATTTGAGAATATTAATTCATTAAATAATCAACAAAACTAAGAATTTAAACAAAATGAACAAAAGAATAATGAAGATTTATTTCTAATTTAGAGTGCATTAAGTCAATCAATCTTTCTTAGGATAATTGATGTTGTATGTTCAAAATAGACATGGCATATTCTTGTAAATGCATATCAAGATGCTCATACAATTAAATTGTAAACAAATGAGAATTCTAGAAGATGTTTGAGTAATCAACATGTGATTGAATTTTTTTTTAAGTTTGTCTTCAAAATTTGATAATGGTGTTTCCACAATGGAAATTTCAAAAGATCTTACATCTATGGAAATTGATGAATTAAGTAGTATTCTATTAACTATTGAAGAACCAATGAAAAAAATTGAAGAATTTTTAGAACAAGCATTTGCATCTAAAGTAAACATAAGAGGGGAAAAAATAGGATTATAACAAACCTAAATATGGCTATGACTATCATCCCAAAATTGAACATAGAGGTGAGCGTAGTCACAACTATAGAAGTGGGGGCTATGATCAAGGAAGAGGTTTTGGTTTTCAAGGAAAAAGTGACAATCACAAAGGTGGAAGCCAAGGTAGAAGAAAGGATACTTGTAGAGAAAAAAGACATTCAATGTTTTCAATGTAATAAATTTGGTCATTATAAGTTTGAATGTTGGCATAAGCAATATGCTCATAGTATTGTACAAGATACACCAAATATGTTTTTTTTGTTTGAATACAAGTTCTAGTGAGGATACTTTGTGGTATATTGGTTCTAGTTGTTCCTCACATATGACTTCTAATGAAAATCTATTTATTGATGTGGATGAAAAATGCAATAGTATTGTTGTGTTAGGGTATAATAAATCACATGGGACTAAAGAAAATGAACCATTGAAGTAACTAATGAGAACGGTAAAATTAAACATATTTCTAACACTTCGTTAGCTTCTTCTCTAGAAAATAATTTGCTATCAGTTGGTCAAATATTTGATTATACATTCATTCTTATTTGTTTATCAAGTTGTTTTTTATAGGAATGAATGTATAAAGTAAGTCACAAAGACATTCAATGGTTGCATGAGCACAAACGACATGTGAGTGTGCGTTTCCCCTTTTCTTTTCTTCAAGCAAGCAAATATTGAGTACTACAAAATTGCATGATAGTCGTCTATGGCATGAAAGTTATGTGCATCTCAATTTTAGTGGTTTGTTGTTACTTAAGAAGAAACATATGGCTAAAGGATTACCATTTCTTAAAAATAAACATGAAATTTGTGAAATTGTTTGTTTGGAAAATAAACGTAGAACTAATTTTCTAATTGGTTTGTCTAGATGGATTAGAAAACTTCTTGAAGCTATTCATATTGATTTGTGTGGTCCTATGACAAAACTCTCACTAAATAAATTCAAGTACTTTCTCACTGTCATTAATGATTTTTCTTTTAAAACTTGGGTCTATTGTTTGGTTGATAAATTATATGTTTTTGATAAGTTTGTTGAGTCCAAACAGATAGTTGAAAAACAAAGTGGTTCAAACATTATGGTCATCAAATTAGATAATGGGGGAGAGTATAGGTCAAATGTGTTTTTGGATTTATATAGACAACATGGGATTCAAAGGGAGTTTACCACTTCCTATACTCCAAAACAAAACAAAGTTGCTAAGAAGAAAAATAGGGCTATCGTTGAAAAGGCCATGAGCATGAAAAAAAAACCTGATAAAATTTTTTGGGTAGAGGTGATCGCTACTATAGTCTATTTGTTGAATAGAAGTCTCAAAAGCAATTCATGGAATGACTCCTAAACAAGCTTTGTTCGGTTTTACACCATCTATTAATTGTCTAAAAGTGTTTGGTTGTGTTGCTTATGTACATATACATAAGAAAAAAAGAACAAAATTGGATGGAAAAAAGCCTCAAATGCATTTTTATTGGTTATGATTCTAAAAACAGAGCTTATAGTTATAGGATCATATCAATAAGAAATTAATCATATGTAGAGATGTCATATTTGATGAAAGAGCACAATATACTCATAACGAAAAGGATAAGAATATTGAAATTGATTTGAAGAAATCTAAACCCCATGTGAATGATGTAAGCAAAGAGGACTCGCATCTTCTTGTATCTGATGAATCAAAAGACATTCATAATGCAAAGCCTTCATCCTCAAATGTGGAGACTAAGAGATATCAAAAATACCAAAGAACAACTGAAAAAAAAAATCCCCCATCAGTCATGTTCTATATGTGGAACACATGATATATACTAGAAATAATTCATCTTTGTTTTTTAAATTTAGAACTATGATTTTAAAATTTGAAATGATTGATTCATAAAAGATGCATTATTTTCTTGGTCTTGAAATTTGGCAACATACAAATGACATTTTTGTCACAACAAAAATATGTTTCAGATCTTCAAAGGTTTCATATGTAGGATTGCAATCCTAAGGTCACACCTATGGAAATTGGAGTTAAGTTCAATTATGATGATCCTTCTTCTATGAATCCACCTCTCTATGGATAGTTGAATGTTTGATCTACTTGACTACTATTCGACCAAATATCATATATGATGTAAACTTAGAATCTACGTTTATGTTAGAATCTAAGGAGACACATTAGATTACTACTACAAAGATTCTTGGGTATTTTCACACTACATTACATTATGGTATTTATTTTCAACATTTTAAGGAGAGTAAGCTTGGACACATGATTTTGGTTGGGTAAGGGTCTAAAGATGATTTAAGTATACCTCTAGTTATACATTTAGTCTTAGTTCTAAGTTCATTTATCGGACAGCTAAGTAACAACTCATTGTGTCTCTTTCTACTACACAGACTAAATACAAAGCTACCACTTATGCTGCTTGTCAAGCTGTTTGTTTGAAGAGAATGTTACAAAATCTACAACTCCTCTAAAATGGTCCCACAATGTTGTATTGTGACAATCAAGTGCTATTCAGATGAGTAAAAATCTAATGTCCCACAACAAGACTAACCACATTGACATCCAAAATCACTACGTCCATGATAGGTTCAACAAAGTTTGATTAAACTCATATATTGTCTCACAACAATACAAATTGTTAATATTCTCACAAAGGCCCTTCCTCATGACCATTTTTAAATGCTTCATAGTTTACTTGGTGTTCTTCTCAATATTTATTATGGGAGAGAAATGGGATAATTATTAAAAAAAATTCCTGTTGTCTTTACAATGTTCATTATGGAGTATGTAAGATAATAAATATTGTTATTAATTAGCTGTCGTTAAAGTCAGTTATGATTCGCCTCTATGATTTTGTAAATGAATTCGGGCCCTTCCCGCTTAATCTTATCGGACCAGTCAGTTATGGTAGTAGTTATGTTATTCAGTTTTTAGGACATCTACATAAATGAACAATAACAAAGAGTTTTGCTGCCCTCGATGATCCGCAGATCATTAAGAGTCCGTATTTGTTTGAAACCTTGACGTTGCTTCAATTCAACAAAATTAACTTTGCACAGTTTCCATACCTAGTATATTTCTCGTACTTGTGTATATGATACAACTTATTCCCTTTCAAGTTTTGTATGTAATGCGATTGCTATGTTCCCCACGTGTAAAGCGCATAAACCTGCTGAACGGAAACTATATGGAACTAAAAAGTAAAATAAGATATTCCACATGATTGGCGAGTCCAATTAATAAATCAATGCAGTTACAGAACAGAAGTTCCTGGCCCTGCATCGACCCCCAAAAAAAGTTGCGAGCTTGGTGATCTGGCTTAGCTACCAGTTGGCTCAATAAGCCCCAATTTATATATTGCTTTCTCTAAGACTTACCCAAAATATGGTATAGAACTATTACTGGCATTAATAGTCTGCCACGAGACCCCCACCTACATAAGTGCAACTAACATTTCCATCTAAAGTGCTGGAACAATCTCACTTTCCTCCAATATATGAATAAATCAGCCCATCAATGTATGAGGCCAAAAACTGAGAATCAGAATGAGCAAATGGCCCAGCATTTGAAGATTAGTAAGGATGCTGCTCATAACTTTATAGCAGGTCCATGCAAATAGTTATAACATCTTCTCTGCATCTCCTCAGTTTCACAAGTTGAGAGGCTCTCCCTCTGAATCATGCTCCTTGGTTACAACCCTAGCATCAAGAGATTCTGCAACCAACCAAAAATGTAAATAAGGGCGTGTGCAAAGGCTATCAAAAATACAGGAATTTGAAGAACACAAGATTCCTGATATACAAAGTTGTACAACTTACTTGACTTGTGACTCTCAGCAACCACCATGAGCCGCCTCTGGAGAACTGAGGCCATGAAGAGGAAGATTGAACACATTCCAAACATGACTGTGATTGGGAAGGCATTAACCTTACAAAAAAACAGAAATTTAAGTAAAAGAATGATTTTAAAGTCTCCAAGTGAAACAAAAGACTCGTGCCAAGACAGATTTAAATGGTAAAAACATATTAATCCTCAGTCCTAAATGTTATTCTATATTAGCAAAATGGATACTTAAGATCTCGTGGGCTTACATTGTAGAGCACAACACAAACAAATATGTTTAAAGGGATGCGGAAAAAGTTCATAATTGTGCTCCGAGCCTCCTCAGGAATATATTGTGATCGCATTTTCATAATTGAGGGCCAGAATATCCCCACACAAGCCTCAAATACACAAAATCCAAGAAGTTGGAGACGTCCTGCTGTTGTAATGCTTCCACCTTTTTCTGTGTTGGCCTCCAAGAAAAACTGTTTAAAGCAGGCAAGGAAAAATGTTTGGATATCAAAGATGCTCACGTTCAATCAAAAAACAAGAAGACATAAGAGGCAGTTTAGCAATGACATACACTCGATGTCACAGGAAGGAGTAAGGCTGCAGCAGAGACAAGGAATACAATCTGCAAGTAGCTTTCCACCTTGAGTGTTGGGTGAGCCAAAAGTCTAGAGGCCAGGGAACTTCCCATCATTGAAGCCAACATAAATGTTGCAAATATGAACCCATGAGGAATATCCTGTTCATTTGGGCTCAAAGCAGGTGTCCAAAGAAACACAAATGTGTACATTGAACCTTCAAATAATGATTGTATAGCTCCTAGAAGTGCAATCTTCTCATCTACTCCCCAAAACCATTAAATTTTGTCAAAGAAAAAGGTTTAAATATTTTGGTTTATTCTACAGAGGTTTCATAAAAGCTTGATATTTACATATTAACATATGCATAACAAATTACCTGAAGCAATGGCCGAAGCAGCGCCCTTGAACTGTGTGAGTAAATCCTTGCTCTCTGAGGGATCTCCATAGTTTTCTGTCCAGGTAGAGAGGATAATACCCATACCTATAGCTAGGAAGCATGCAGCAGCGTCAAATGGAGAAACTGGACCAAAGCCTAGAGTGTCCGCAAGGGTATTAGCAAAGAGCCCAGACATAATGGCTACTAGACCATTGCCCAAGAATATTGCCTTTGAGAATGTCAAAGACAGCCATTGTGGATCAAAACTCCTCTGCAAAAAAGCAGAATGCTTCAGTGATAAGAAAATAATAACACAAACCTTGCTGATGTAATGTCCCCTACTTGGAGTATGCCTGAATTTGCCTTCAGTGACAATTACACAACATAAAATTGTTTTACAAATAATATTCCAAAGTAAATTATATAATAGGTATTGAACTAAAGAATAATTGGTCTATTAACATTTATGAAATAATGAATAACAACTTAAACTTGAAACCAATCTATAGACTCTTTTCCAATAACCAATCATGGTAGGGATTGGAGAGAAACACATGATAGGGCGCCAAAAAACCTATTCATCACAATTAAGCCTAAGGGCATGCACATACCCCCCTTGGCCCCAAGTGGCAGGAACATCCAACCAAGACAATTCCATCCAACTTAGGATGGTGTACTTACATTGTGAGAACCTATACCGCCCTTCCCTAGCATGTTTCCTTGCCAACCCTACACATGATTGCTTAAAGAAAAAGATGTAGATTATAGTAATATAAATAAATTCACTATTTCCCTTATTTACTAATTTAGACATAACATATCTCTCCTTATTGCATATTAATCATTATGAAATTAGCTCTCTCTCTCTCTCTCCCTCTCTCTCTCTCTCTATATATATATGCCTGTCAAATATTATACATTAAATGTATATACAACCAAATGCATACCAAATACTTTCTTAACCAATTCACTGTTTTCTTAAAATGCCAGTTCAGATCTGACCCATTCGATATTGATCCCAATTGATTTGACCTCCCTTATATACCCTCATGTCCTCATGAAATGATGCATCCGTTGGGATAGACATCTCCTTTCCAAAGGGTATGTCTTTTTGTTTCCAGTTAATTTATTTTCTTTAACTTAATTTATTTTCTTTTATTCCCATTGCTGCCCCAAACTTTATTATTTATTAATTATTTAATGCTGGGTGGAATCGCTACATTTTAATAATTGGTATTGCTGCATTTTATTTCATTCGCCCAGGCTGAGTGCTGTGAATGGGTGAGAACCTGTCTTCATGGCGGGGGCATGACAGCTGATTCTTTCAGGTCTGATAGTTATTTTCACAGATTGCAAGGGTTGTTTTCTATTTTGTAGACCATGCCCAGGAACATGTTTGAGGAACCTAAGTCATTGTTTCAAACATAAAATCACCTAATTGACCATGCTTTGTTATGCATTGTTAGAAAAGAGCTACATTTTTCTGAATTTCTAATCAAATACAAGTATATATTACCTTGAAATGTTCTGCAACAAGCCATGACTCAAAAGCTGAAAATAGAAGAGATGTAGCGATTCCTCCTAGAATGCGACCAAGCATCAAGACTTTGTACTCAGGAAAATGCTTTGTAAAACAACTTAAAATGTAAGTTATGCAGTATGTTATGCACGCCCTCTTACGACCCCTGCAGATACAGAGAAGAGCACTTCAGTATATATTTAATTTATGACCCTCCCGAAGAGATGTGCCAGGATCCACAGATACAGAGCAAACAGGCATTTGGTTATGCAAATATCTTACTGTTTATCAGCTAATGATCCCACAATTGTTCCAAATAGCATCGATGATCCAAACCCAGCAATGAAGAGTCTTCCAATTTCTCCCTTGTCAAAACCATACTGGCTGTAAAGGAAATAAACGTAGGGTCCTTGCAACCAATCTCCAGCTACATATAAAATAACAAAGTATTAGCCTTTAGAATGAAAAGGTCACCAATTTGCTGGCAGAAAAAGCGAGTTGATTGCCTCTACTGGTAAGGATTTCACTTCACAAAACTGATTACAAGAGAGCACGTCTTTCTACATTTTGTGTATGAACAGGATGTGGCTGCATGTAAAATGGAACACTAACTATTTTTCTGGCAAATAAATCCAGATCTTACAGGTCAAATTCAATTCTTCCAGATAAAAGAATTTCAGGATAATTTTAATGGAAGCTAAAAGCATTGGATATGTCTGTGCTTGGCTAGAATGTTGCTGCTCCACTTTTACAATCTGTTGCTCTGACAATCAGTTTAGATACTAGCAAGCCATTGTTTCCTTGCAAACATCCTTTTTTCAAAGAACTCTAGCGTCATTGCAAATAAGTAATTTCAAGTCATACCTCTCTAGTGGGCATTGAACATAAATATCCTCTAAAATAGACAACTGCATAACATATAGCCTGTTGGCACCAGAATTGTAATAGTTCAAATATTTCAATATAGTACCAAGATAGGATAAATTTAGTTGCACCATAAATAGAAGAAAGTGCATAAGAATCTAAGACAGAATAAGAATTCTGGAAGAAAACATTTTGAGCGCAGAAAATATTTATGGATTGCAAGATAAGAATGATTAGCTAGCTTTTAGGAAAAGCACTTGGACTATTTTGCCTGCATGCTTCTAGAATAATCCAAGATGCAGTTGTATAAACTAAAGATCAATTAAAACCAGGAACAACTTGATTTAGCGTTAGAGGAATCCTATAACAGATTCAGTAGGCACTATGAATAAGTGTCTACCAAAAACCCTATGTAAACACTTGTAAGACATACCTTTTGACTCATGAATGAATATAGCAAAGCTTTGCAGAAATCAGTAAGTAATACTTTTGTCATGAATATTTGTAAATGCTTTGTATGCTTTATCAGAGGGTGATTAATAGTGTACAGGATAAATACAGGGTAATGGGGCTCAAACATGCCTCAGGTGAGCAGAGTTATGTCTGATATGCCGGTGTGCCAGGGTTATTAAGTGATTAGGCTAAGGCCAACCACACAAATGGATAATAAGGCTAACATTGTCAGCAAGGGTTTAAATTATATATGAGCATGTTTATGGAAGGTCAAATGCTCAATGACATCTTATTGACATGAACAACATACGCATTAGACAAAATTCATAACATTGGTTGCTTGGGCACATCGCGTGGTAAATTCAATATCATGTACATAGCTGACTTGAGGACAGTACATATTGATATCTGTATTAGAAAAGTAGATTGAAACTTATAAATTGCTTTGCCTGGTTGAAATCCTAATAAGGATGTATACCACCACCCTGGATCGCATTCTGTTTGTGGAATGTTATCCTTAGGACCAGGACCAGATGCTTAATGATTTGAATTATCTCGTTCTTGAAATTCCACAAACTTTTTACCAGGTAAGACATAAATAAAAATATCTCAACCACACCATAGATGGTGAAAAAGTTTTATCATAAAATGAGCGGACACAATCCAAGGGGTTGTGGTATTATGGTAACAGAGATGTAAGAGCTGACTTTCAAGTCCCCCTCTCCATAATAAGACAGACCATAATTCAAACAGATGTATAGAATGTGGCCTAAAGATTGGTAATACATTTAAGCATAACCCGAGTTTTAAAATCTTAAGAATGCAGTTCAAGCGTACCCTACATTGCATTATAGCAACAGCCTAGATTCAGCGAGCCAAAAACATAACAACAATGTGAGGCGCTTATCAGAATCTACTCAAGTAAACTAAAATGTGTAGAAATGTCTCAACCTAGAGCCACGTAGACCTTAAATTGGTGAGAGTGATTTCCCCCAGCCAAACCTTCCAAACTAAAATGACGGCAACTTACTACATAAATATCTTAGAAATACAGTAAAAGAAACAACAAATGAGGGTATCAGTGACTTAAAATTCCCAAATCTCGTTCTGAACAACTTTTATAAGTCGATTTCTCAGGTTTATCTAAACTTTAATTCCTAAATTATAGCGAGTGAAGATTCTTTTGATTTCAGATCTATGCTTAGAAAACCATTTGAACGAAAATTGTGTTAAGAATGAATATTGGGCTAGCTTACCCATCATGAGACTGTAGACGACGAGATAATTGTTCTTGAAAGAATTAAAAGAAGCCGGAGTAGGAAGGCGATCTTTGGAGCCCTTAGTGAGCTCCAGAGCTGCTACCACAATTGTCATTATTCCGAACACGGCATAATAAAAGATTTCCATGGCTTTCAGAGCTGGGAAAACCTAATGATTCTGCCTCTGATCTAACACCACATCTGTAAGCAGTGAAAAGAAACCAAGCATGACACCGAAAGAGAGTATGAGAAAGAGTATAAGTAGGTAAGAGATTTGGTGGCTCCTGGTTTTCCTATTAAATTCAATTTTGCCGTTTTGCAATTAGTTTAAAGAGAGAATAGTATTGACGCCGTGGGATGCGAACCCTAGACTAGTTTTTAGTGGGATAGGGAATTCTTTCAAAGGTGTAATGATGAAAATTGCATACCTTGGGGTAAGTCCAATTTAGTGATAAGTATTACTAGAATTTGATTCGATTTTATTTTTTTATATTTTGTGGGATTGTTCTTGATTTTGTATTTTATGTAAAAGTTATTTCGGATCAATTTTATAAGTGGAAATGATCTTGATTCAAAATTTGAAAATGAAACATTTCAATTTGTTTGCTAGGGTATTATATAAAAGGACAAACCCTAATTCACTTATCCACAATTCATAAGCTCTTACTCAAATTTCCATTATCATTTAAGAAGCACCAAAGCGCATCATTGCATCATCAACTTACATCACCATCTAATCTTAATGGCAAGTTAAGCATCATGTATGGTTGAATGTCATCTTTGATCCTTGTTATAAAACTGTTGAATTAGAATCCAAGGGTTTGGCTAAAGGTGAATATTCTTGTCTAGTGAACTCCCAAATGTGTGTGTAACACTACTTTTTAACTCTATTCAAATTCAAGGAAGAAAGAGAAACATTTTTTAGGAGATTAGAAGTTCATAGATCATTTATGTGCACAAAGGTCAATTCCACAAATAGGGGTCATCTTTAAGGGTGTGGAAATCAATTTTAAGTGCATGGATTTGAACCAAAATAAAACAAAGGCTAATTTACAGTCTCCCAAAGTATCACATAATCATGTAATATCCTCAACCAAGTAATATGATATTTTCTATTTTTTTATCACGAATATCCTAGGAGAGTGAGGTGAGAGCATACAGTGAGTAAATAATATTATTAGCCATTTCTAATCAACCAGATCTTGTGTGGGCAAGGTGAGGGAAAGCAATGGATGGATAATGATTTTGTATATATATTATTTTCAATAATAAAAATGACCAAAAAGATGTAACAATGAATTGCCAAAATAATATAGAAATGCACACAAAAATATGAGTAAAGCTTCCTCTACAATAAAATGTTGCTTTAGTGATTATAAAATATATGTTTCCACAATATGTTAAATCTTCAATAAAATATAAAACTTGCTACAAATATCAAATACCAAAATATGTCATAAAATCCAAACAAAGCATTGAAGTATAAATACAATGTCTGTGTGAGATTGCCCTCATAAAATGAAAGGATTTCCATACTCCAACCTTTAAGAAACCAAAGGGGTTTCACCAAACTTCGATCTCTAAAATCTAACATTTTTCATCTTTGAATATTATAACTAAACACAAGGCTCAAACTACAATAGAAAAGAATGAATAAATTGGTAGGTGTCTCAAAGGCAACTAAGCAACTCAATGTAATATATAATACTAGAAAGACACAAATTTCTAGCACCCTAGTTTCCCTCTCAAATATGGCAACTAAAATATTAATGAAAACTTCTCCCAAAATAGCCCCCACTTTCTCATGAATACAAACTTGTAACTCCTCATTAATTTATCACAAAATTTGTCATGAAGAAGTTGTCAAGTGTCTTAGGAGTTACCACAATATTTTACAAAGACCAACACTCCTGTATTATTTAGCATTATTTTAGGTGTTGCTACTAAACCATGACCCCTTTATTAAATATTTTTATATCCCTGTCAAGAAATAAAGATAGGGCATACATAAGCTAATTAATTAAAAAAGGACATTCTAAGTCGACCCTTCCTAGAATTACTCATCCACAAGCAATGCAAAGTTGGGTGCTCAAGACTCTTTGGTCCCTCCCATGTAGCATCTTCTACAAGTTCTTCCACCAAACCAAGTTTAGTGACTATTTTGTGTTGAACATAGTGTTGTCATTGATGTCAAAGTGTTATATCAGTTGTAGGTTGTCATTGATGTCAAATATATGTGAAAGTGGTATGTCAGTTGTAGATGTTATAGAATGTTAATGTTCATTATTGAACAAGGGCAACATAGGAAGTCTAGGTACACATGTAATTGGTGGTTCCTATATGTCTACTACTTTTGTGGAAGTCTAGAAGTGTTTGTAGCTGTGTTATAAGGTTTGTTTGCTTAGAAGAAGAATATGCTTTGTACTAAACTATTAATGCTTCTGGTACTGCATTCTACCGTTGTTCACATTTTTGGCTTGCAGTTCGGAAGTTAAGACTACTCATGAAGTATCATATTCTATAGTTTCAGTAGATTTGAATTACAGAGCTGTAAGATAGAAGTGACAAAGTAAAGTTTGTGTTTGTTGGTTGATTGTGTATAATGTCTAAGTGTTTACGCTAGTGAAGGGAAGCGTGTGCCAACTAGAGAAAGCATGTGAAGGTAAAATAGGACCAACTAAGATTATGGTACTTGAAGCACATGACATCATCTTACAAGGTCTGTGGTAACATATTTGATTTGGGGTCAAGCCGACTACACATTACATATTAGTTTGAATTAAGGTTTTGTATTTGGTCGACATGGCTAATTACGTTTATTTTTAAAGGATTTTAGGTTGACATGAGATATTGTTAACATAATATAATGGATATATATTGTTGATCATTTCGTGAAAATAAAATATGAAGTGTAGGGGATGTACGTTGTGTGTAATGGATGTGTAAGGTATGTGTGAAATGTGTGAGTAAAAGATATGTGAGCTGAGAAGAGAATTCAAGTGTGTTGAGTGAAATTGAGAGATCAACATAAGATGTGTTAGCCTATTAATGCAAAAAAGGTTATGTAAAAGTAGATCTAGATATCCATTTTGTAATGTGAGGTTGGAGCCTCTTAATCTGAGTTGGTGGTTAGTGGCTATGTTGAAGCTCAGTCTAAAGGGATTGGTGTCTCCTATGGGTTGGTGCCTGCAAAAAAAAATCCAAGGGGATTGGTGTCTCTCTTTAAGGTTGCAATTCTTGTCGATTAGTGCTTGCAAAATTATTGTAAGTTCTATATTATTTTGTGAGGTTGGATTTGGGTAGTAGTTCCAAGAAGCTTTTCTCATCGTGATTTTTCCCTTCTAGGTTTCCACATAAATCTAGTGTTCTCTTGTGTGGATGTGTTCATTACTTGCATTGACATTGGTTATGTTTTCATAATATTTTGAATGTGGTGGTTTAAAGTAAAAAGTCTTGTAAAAAGTGTTAAATTCTTATTCACCCCCATCAGTATTTGTGTGTCTAACAATTAGTATCAAAGCTAAGTTCATTGGTGAAGCTTAACATTTTGAGGTAGATCTGGGATGAAACACACGACAAGACAAGAAGGTATTTCTTCAAACAAGATGCCAATATTTGATGGATCTAATTATGCCTTTTGGAGTGTAAGGATGGAAACCTACTTGATTGAATTATGGTTTTATGTTTGATAATATGTTGCATATGGTTATAAATTCCTAAAAATCCTTCAAGAGATCATGCGGGAAAGAAAGCCTATGAGAATAATGCTAAAGAAAAGAATGTTATTCTATGTGGTTTATGCAAATTCAAGTTTGTCAAGATAATGCATTGCAAGACTACAAAGGAGATTTGGGACAAGCTTCATAATATTTATGAAGGTGATGACAAAGTCAAGCAAGCAAAGCTTCAGACCTATCAAGGACAATTTGAGATTATGAAGATGAAGGAAGAAGAAAATATTGCTAAATACCTTCTCTAAGTGGATGAAGTTGTCAATACCATCAGAGGACTTGGTGAAGAAGTGAAAGAGACAATGATTGTAAAAAAGGTACTTAGATATCTTCCCACAAGATTTGATTCAAAAATATTATTGTTGAAGAAGCTAAAGATCTAAATGCTCTAATAATGGACAAACTACATGGGATATTCATTACATATGAGATGAGGATCATGAATGATAAAACTACAAAGAAAGAGGTAGCCTTCAAGGAATCAAAGACAAATTAATATTTTGAATCTAGTAATGAATTAGATCCTGAAGAAGCAAATTTTGTAAGGAAGTTAAAGAAAGGCTCTGATAAGTACAAAGGTATGTTACCCTTCAAATGCTTCAGTTGTGATAAAATAGGCCACTTTACTACTAAGTTTCCTTTCAGAGGAATTAGTGATGAGCAACAAGAGTATAAGTTCTATCAAAAAAACTAAAATCTAAGCCCAAGAATAGGAAGAATAAATATCATGAGTATAAGAAAAGCCTCTACTCTAAGGAAGATAGCTATTCATTTGATGAATGTGATCATGATACCTCCAAAAGTGAAATTGAAAGAGAAGATGATTTATTCATGGTAATGGAGACTTTAGATGGTGATATAGAAAAATTAAACTTTGAAGATGATGAAGAAGATGCAAATTTTGATTTAGAAGGAGATCATATAGTTGCCTTAGATGAGCTAATGAAAGCAAGAAAGGAAAATTGGAAACACAAGCAAAAGTTAAAAGAATCAGAAAAGATGGTTATAGATCTGAAAGTTCAGATAGAAGAAACAAAGAGGATAGAAGATGTCTTGATAGAAAAATTAAAAGAAAAAGAAATGGATTGTGAAAGGCTTGAATCAAAAGTGGTGTCCTTGAGAAAGGTTCTAGAGAAAGCAAATGATTAGAAAAAAAATATGAATTTTAGAAAGAGCACAAAGATTTTGGATGAGATTATCAACAGTCAAAGGCCACCCTATATCAAAACTAGTATTGGGTTTGTTGAAAGTCAAAGAACAAAGATGACTAGGCAAACCATGAAGACATTTGCAAAGAATTTTGATGAGAATGCCTCTGATAGTTCAAGTGTTGATTAATCTAAGGAGACTGAAGAACTCAAAAAGGAAGAAGATGCCTTCATTCAAGTTCAAAAAATGAGGAGATTCAGAAGACAAATATGGAAAGGGAAGCACACAATACCAGGTTCAATTATTATTTTTAGTTATTGTTATAATTGTAATCAATTTGGTCATAAGGTAGTTGACTGTAGAAGGTTTCCTACAAGAAAGAATAATTTTGTAAGCAGAAATACATTTGCTCTTCTATTTGATTCAATGTCATTTGTTACAAGTGTTGGCCTCCTACAATGATTTAACAACTAAGCTCTTACGGCTATGATTCAGAGATTGGACATCTAATCTAGATAGTTATTTCAATCATCATGAAGGTGCATTTAACTTCTCAACCTAGGGACATGAACTTGAAATGGGTCAACACAGTATGTGCACTAAGGATCCAAAGTAGCCATATTCATTCTACAACTAAGAAAGATACAATGTTGAAAGTAAATTGCTTGGAAAGAAATAGCATAAGTGTTGAGCATCAACCAACAACTATACTAAGCTGAAATGCATGACAAAAATGAATATTTGAGCGAACAAACATGAAACTACTTTGTCTGCTTTAGCTGTAGGAACAGTCACAAAATGAAATTTTGGTGGTTGCAGGAACAATCAGTGCTAGATTTTTAACTAATTACTGAACAAAAAGTAAAAACTAAGCTAAAGGATGGAATGCTCACCAAGTGGGGCCCCTTGGATGAGTATCCCTTAAGACAAATGTAAAATTAGGTGCACAAACTTATAAACTCATTTTATTCACTGGAAAACACAAGTACAATAGAGCATCATGACTATATTACTAAAAATCTAAGAATGCGAGTACATCATTAGATTAAGCAACCTCTTTTGAAGGAGCATCTAAGTCTTATTTATAGGGAGAAAAGCTACCAACTAATCACCTAGCAAGGCAGTCAACTCCAACATATTAGGAGGACACCACTTTAGGGAAAGCATGAAAAGTGGAGAGGCAGTTACACATGTGTGGAATTTGGTTAGACATGTTTTCCTCAACGCAGATTTAGCACAACAGTAATTCCTATATTTGCTCAACAAACAATTAATACCATTTACAAGGTGGTTACAACTTTTATTTGAATGAGGAATCTCCCGCCGTTGATAGTCTTCTCTTCGTTGACCTTTGCATGACCACCTTGTTGACCATTATAGTGAATGACCAGCTAGAAGAATCTTCTTTAATTGTGTAGGAAACTAATTATATCTGCAAGATAATATTAGAATGCACAACAATTGCATAATTGTAACTATCTTAAAGTACCATTCATTAATCCACATGTAAAATCAACATACATAGTTCATATAGCATGTCAATGTCATTAAAGATTGCATAAATAAGCTTATGCCCAATGTCTATGGTTTTGGGGAAATATCATAAAAAGAGAAACATCCAAGCATCAAAGTCTATGACAACTACAACAAATAGACAATAAAATTCTATCAAAATTAAGTCATAAACTAGACTCATCACTCCCCCCAACCTAAGACTTTGTTGGTCCTCCAACAGGAGTGTTGTTCCTTTGCTTTGTTAATGCCCTAAAGTTTGCAACTACCAATTGTCCTACATTAGTTTCTATAGTTTATGAATTATGGTCCCAATAGAACCTTTGTTTTTTGTCCAATCTACTCCATCTTTGTCTCTCTGTAGCTATATCATATTGGTAAAACCTAAAATTTGGAACATACCACAATAGGATAGGTGGTTGAAAATTTAGTGGGAGCCAAAATAGTTTATTTTCCCTTCCAATCTATATATATCTATCAACTCTTTTAAGTGTTGCAGCATAGTTCTACATAGAGTGAGGCTCAACTTATTTTAACTCATTAGTTAGGTTGTTCCACCTTTGTGACAGGTATCCCATCAGAAATTCTCCTTTGGTTTTGGCTACCTCCTCATATTCTTTATAAACTTCCTCTCTCTCAGACAAGATCCTATCGCCATAGCTTGGTCTATAAAGAATTTTGTTCCAATCCATGAAAATGCTCCCTGGGTTTCTAGATTTAGCCCTAATGGACAAGGGAGCGTTGGATTCAATTTGCTTATAAGTCCTGAATTGTTTTCCCCAACTAATCTCATTTTGTATCCAAGACATGAATGCCCTTAATTGGACATCCCCAACATGCAACAGTGGATTCCAATCATGGTCTTGGGTCATGACATAATTATGTAAGTAAAATTCACACAACAAATTCTTCATTTCAAGAGGAGCAATCCTATAAGCATTGAAAAATTCAAGAGGATTCTCAATAGAAGGTTTCAAACCTAAAACAATCCTTGCTAGTTTAAAAGAAAGATACTAACTAGTACACAAACAACAATATATGACTAAATAAACTACTAAAAATTGTATATAAATGACTAAGTTTAGTCACGTGACTATTAGTGGTTTATTTGTAGTCATTTATAAGACCACCAAATTTATGACTAAACTATTTTAGTCATTTATTTGGTCATTGATTTAGTCACTTTTTTTTTTTTTTTGGAAAACTGCCATCAGAGAGGATAGCACTCTTTCTATTACTTTGAAAAAAGATTACATTCCTCAAATACAATGCTTAATTTTTCACTCCGGATTTTGTTGATCTTAATGTCATTGGGTGTTTGGCCCTTGAGGGAGGAGATTTCTTCCTTTTTACTTCTGTCCATTCTTGCTTCGGCATATAGGAGAAATTCTGCTCAATCCCTTTTTCCTGCTTTGTCACTTCTTCAGAGATTAAGTTCGTTGAGATCACTGAAGGCTTAGGAGATTGTATATTGGAAGTTGAGATCACCGAAGGCTTAGGAGATTGTATATTGGAAGGAGAGCCTTGCATAGGAGACATTTTCTGTAAAGGTTTTGGAGAGGGCAGAGCATCCTTCACCATGGGAGCAATTACATAGTGGTCAAATTCAGCCCCATTCCACCAAGAAGGTTGATACTTGACTTCACCCTGCCCATTAACTTGCTCCGTGTTGCATTGTGGGGTCCATGTGCTGTTGAGAAGCATTTTTTGCATCTAAATGCAATATTTTTCGTAATCTACCGGTTGCCTCCAACGTCTGTTTCTAACTTTCAATGTGATTTCAGCCTGTAGGCCTTTAGATAAATCGAATTCAACACATAAACGAGCGCATGTAGAGTTTTCATAATTTATAGTTTCTTTTGAAATGTTGTGATATTTACCTAATCCATTTGCAATTGCAATCAAGCACTTAATTTCCCAAAATTGCAAAGGAAGATAGGGCAGTCTTACCCAAAGGAATGTTGAGGAAAATGTCTCAGTACGAGGATCAAAAGAGGGAAGCCAAGGCTTAACGCATAAAAAATCTCCCTGGTAAAACCAAGGACCAGTGTTGAGGATCAATTTCTTATCTTCTAGAGATTCAAATTCCAAAATAAAGAAACCTTTTGCGCAAGGATAAATGTTGATTTCATCCTTTGTGTACGCTTTCCAATTTTCACTAATCCAAACATGGAGGTCGCACAACTTCGGCCAAACTCTCATGAATCTACAAATCAAAGCATGCTCTTTTAGATACTCCTCCCTGTCATAAGCGATACTGTCCAGACAAATTTTGGGGGCCCTATCTGAATTGCTGATGAAGAATGGGGGTTTCAAAGATGCGCCAGGGTAGGAAGGATCAGGGTCTTGTGGAGAGGCCCTCAGCATTGTAGCACCATGTTGCTTCCATCCTCGCCTCTCATCTGGGGCGTTTAGACTCAGAGCCACTTTATAAGGCTCAGATATGCGAGGAGAACCGTCATCCATGCCCTGCACAGAACCTCGAACAGATTGAGAAGCCCTCGTCCCAAACTTGGTAGGGCACGAAAAGGGAGAACCTGTGGACACTGCTCCAAAAAAGGCGCTCTCATAATTTAATTTTGCTGAGGAGGATGCGGAGGAAGAAGGAATAGAGGGTGCGGAGAAACCCTGAGCATAACGGGTAGAAGAAGTTGGAGGAGAGGGAGCCATATTGATTTAGTCACTTATTTAGTCATTTATTTAATCATTTATTTGGTCATATATTTAGTCATTAATTTTAGTCACGTGACTACTTTAGTGGTTTATTTGTAGTCATTTATAACACCACAAAATTTATGACTAAACTATTTTAGTCATTTATTTAGTCATTGATTTGGTCATTAATTTGGTCATTGATTTGGTCACTGATTAAGTCATTTATTTAGTCATGGTAGTGATTTATTTAGTCATATATTTAGTCATTAATTTAGTCATTGATTGTTGTTAACTGGTCATTTATTTAGTCATTACTTTAGTCATATATTTAGTCATTAATTTAGTCATGTAAGTCATTACTTTAGTCATATATTTAGTCATTACAAATCAAATCTAACTTAATTAATCCTCACAAATTAATGCATATAAAATTCAAGTATCATAGATATTCAAATGTTGAAGAAGCACCATGAAATGAAGACTAAAATGCTTGAACAAATATAATTGATCATACACAAACACAAACAGATTACAAATCAAGAGGAGCCACAACACAATATTTATGAGTGGAGAAAAAGCCACTCTGAAAATTTACTTTATTGAGCTTCATTGGCAAATCAAAATCTCATTGGTTACATTCAATGTCTCAGTGACACTGTACAACTTATAGACACTATATAAACAGAATACTCCTATTTTCATATGCTTATATCATTTTCCCCTTCCTTAACTACAGTCCTTTTGGAAGGGCAATGACCTCCTATAGGGGCTTGACCCATTTAATCCCCTTGAAAATCCACAGTTGTCCTACTGCTATTGATTTTGGCTCCTCTAAACTCTTCCTCGTCGATATTCACCTTTTACTTCTCCAATTTGGAGCTGCAACTTGAAAATAAAGTTTCAAAATTTGCACATCAAGAGCATATTTGGAAGTAGATTTTAATCAGATATTGTAGTTGCAAGTTCCACTAATTATAATAAAGATAAATAGTTTTACCTTTTTGCATCAACTAATGCAATTCTGATAACTTTTAGAGGATTGACAATGCTAGCCTTTATCATATCAACATACTCAACTGCAAGTTGCAACACAACATTAAACTTATTAATTAGACTCAACATCTAAGAAAGAAAAAGAAACTTCAAACATTATCAATTTAGTTTCCTCGTAGCTTTCCTCTAGCATATTTGGAACCACTTTAGATGTTCCATCCAGCTATCATCACTCCCATATAGGTATAATTGTGTATGTCTATCAAACTATAATATTTCCCATAGAGTTAGAGCTAAATTCATTTAGAAATATTTTCTTGTTGAGCAATCCAATTCCCCTAGCAAGCCTAACATATAGACAACCTCCCTTACATTCAAAAATTTACTCAAGGATGTCATTTTTAGTCTCAGAAATCAAAATAACCTTATCGTTCATTTGTCAAAACTACATAGTTAATAGAAAAAATCCAATGGAAAAAGCACGAGGAAAATTAATCTACCTCTATATTATTAGGGGTGATCAAATACTGCTTAAATCTATAATAAAAAACCATCCTATGAGATACAACCAATCCTATCAAATTAAAAAACAAGAACTAAAACCTTCTTGAGAATCACAACAACAATACCTGAAATCAATCAATGGTTGAATGTAATTTTGTCCAAAAATGTAGTAATCAAAAGGCTCCCGTATTGCTCTGTGATAATTAGAAAATGTGAAAGGATCCTAAAATAAAGGAAGAAATAGAAGAAATTGTGCATTTATTCAAATGAGTAAATATAGTGTAATGTGTTAATTGTTTTTTCTTTACATCATTTAGGAACTAAAGCATAAAAAATTGCATAGAGAGGATTTGAAGCAACAAACCTCAAACTGTAACAGATTCTGGTCAAAAGTTGTTGCCATGTTTGAAAGGACTATTTCTTTTGTATTGGGATTCCCACTCTCAAAAACCTGACAAAGGAAATCCAGTTACATGACCATCAGAAAGATACAAAATTATCACATTAAAGAGAGGAAACAACAAACACTTTGTTAAAATTCCATTCCTGCCTCAAAATCTACTACTTTGCAAAAAAGAAAAAGCATTTCAGGCAATTCCAAAGCAATACTTTCATATATTTTTATTAAACGTCAATATAAAGAACTTTGTTTTGCTACTCTTATAAGAATTTTTTAACTAGGAATGAAACTATTTCAATATTTAGAAAACCACATTTGACAGGTATACAAGGTATTGAAAATGCAAACTTACAGACTATTTGGGAAAATGCTTTTACATTTTAAGATAGAGAAATTTCATTTTATGGACTTGCTTTAGTGGCAAAGACAAAGTAGAGTTGATGACCATCATCAGCCAGGCGTGTGGCTTCAGGAAGGTTTAGAAGGCTGGTCACTACCCTTATTCAAGGGTAAAATCTATTATTAGGTCGTTGACGACACTATCTCAACTCCAGCATCCAAACCAAGTTGGGATTCTTGTTGTCTATGTAATAAATGAAAAAATATTAATGTAAATGTAGGTTAGTGTTGTTGTAGTAGATTCTAGAAACATATATTGTGTTTACTTGGTCACTGTATCATTTTACAAGTTCAAACACTTCATATCTGCTCATTACACTGTTTCATATCCACTTGTACAAGTCTGAAATACATTTTTTGAGTATTTTTATTGCTGCCATTATTGGGTTGTGTAGAAATTGAATTGGATGTCAGTATATATATTCCTTTGTTCATATATATATGTGTGTGTGTGTATAGTTTCCTTTGTTCATATATTGTTGATATGAAACAGGAATATAAAATCTTATCTCTTTCTTTTGAGATTCATTTGGAAATCAATTACTAAAGTCTAATTTTGTAACAAGAAAAGGTGTTTTGTAAAGGCATCCTTTAAAACTAAGAGTCAAAGACATTGTTGAAAGATGCAATGTTAAGAAACAAATGATTTAACTAGGATTCAAGTAAAACAACCTTAACTACAAAATACAACGTTATACATAGCTCATACATAATAGACCCTAGAAGCCAAAATGTAGCAGTGGAAAATACGTTTAAGAAAAGATTCTATGGAATAGATGATAACCTTCACCTTGTTCAATAAAAAATCTATAAAATAAGTAGCCAATAGGTAGCCTACTCTGTAGTTTTACCATTACTCTGGCATTGAGATTTTCTTATATAAATTTTGGGAATTTCTTTATCATTGTGAATTTTGTAATAAGAATTCTCTATTTTTACTTGCATAATATATTGAACATAAATTTTTCCCAGTCCATAACAAATGTCATGCAAATAAGTTTTCTGGCACTATCTTCAACCAACCATATAAAACAACACTTTCCCACATCTCAACTCCACATTTGTTGGAATATATCTAATATAAGGGTTATCTGTGGGTGCATCAAATTTACTGTATTTATGTTATCTAAAATAGCCTTTACCTTTATCTCCATACCTTTGTGCACAATACCAGAACTTACCCTTCCAATAACTATTCGTCCTTTGTGTTCATAAAAATCCAAATTTGTTGCTTGAAAATTTCAACCACATTTGTTGATAGGTTGTAAATTTGTTACTTCATTCATAAGAAACAAACTTTCCAACCACTGTAAAGCACTACGGAGGACATCTGATATAAATCTTTTCCTATTCCAAAATGGAAGCTTTGGAACAGGGTATGGACATCCATCAAAGCATAATAGAAGGGGGATTTTTGTTTGATATTATAGTTGGAAATGCTTTGGTTGACATGCATGCAAAATGTGGAAGCATAGAGAAAGCATGCCAAGTTTTTGAAAAAATTCCTTGAAGAGATGTCATCTCTTGGACTGCAATTATTGTTGGATATGCACAAAATGGATTTGTTGAAAATGCTTTAGAAACTTTCAAGCAAATGCAATTGGAAAGCATAAAGCCAAATTCCACAACCTTTGTTAGCATCTTTCCTTCCTATGCCAAAATGGGGGCTTTGGAACAGGGTAAGAACATCCATCAAAGCATAAATAATAGAGGAATTTTGTCAAATGTTGTAGTTGCAACTGCCCTAGTAGACATGTATGCAAAATGTGGAAGCATAGACAAGGCATGCGAACTGTTTGAAAAAATGCTTGAAAGAGATGCCATCTCATGGAATACAATGATTGTGGGATATGCACAAAATGGATTTGTTGAAAAGGCTTTAGAAACTTTCAAGAAAATGCAATTAGCAGGTGTGAAGCCAAATTCCACAACCTATGCTAACATCCTACCTGCCTGTGCCAAAATGGGAGCTTTGGAACAGGGTATGAACATCCATCAGAGCATAATGGATGGGGGATTTTTGTCAGATATTATGGTTGGAAATTCCCTATTAAACATGTATGCAAAATGTGGAAATGTACACAAGGAATTTGAACTCTTTGATGGAATGCCTCAAAGAAATGTCACTCATGGAATGCAATAATTGCAGGCTATGCACAAAATGGATTTTGCAAGGATGCTCTCAAAATATTTAAATTAATGAAGCACTCTGAAACATATCCTAACATTGTAATCTTTGTTTGTATTCTTTGTGCATGCATCCATGGAGGTTTAGTGGATGAGGGTTGTACATACTTCAATCACATGAGTAAGCAGTATTGCATTACACCTACAGTTGATCATTATGTGTGCATGGTTGACCTTCTTGCCCGTGTTGGCTATCTTGAGGACACTCTAAACTATATCATTAAGATGCTAGTTAAACCTATGGTGGTTGTCTGAATGTGTCATAAATCAAGTTTCATAAGGTCTTCATTAACATTTCAAAATTCTTCATGCAACAAAAACATAGATGAAAACCTTGAATGCACTATTATGACTCTAAACTTTACATGATAAATGGCTTGGACTTCAACCACACTTACAAGATATAATAGTTGCATAAACTAAAAGGATGAATTGTACCAACAGGTTGGCAGCCATCAAATTTCAAAACTTGTATAAACAATAAACAACTACCCAGTGTTCACTGTAGGGTCCCTAAACACTATTTCTTGAGAATTTACCAATTTCCCTATTCATTTTCTACCAAATATGTCAGAATTTTGTCTCTCAGATCAAAGTGAATGATATAGAAA
Organism: Sequoia sempervirens; assembly: GCA_007258455.2. Lineage (NCBI taxonomy): Eukaryota > Viridiplantae > Streptophyta > Pinopsida > Cupressales > Cupressaceae > Sequoia > Sequoia sempervirens. The sequence goes on along the minus strand of VDFB02058242.1, from coordinate 712,567,632 downwards.
GTAGAAATATGATCTATAGGAAAGTAATTCCAATTACAAATAACAATGAAATAACCATATATGGATTTGGATAACTATGGTTATAACAACCAATCCATAAACAACCATGTCAATTCCCTAATGTCAAGCGCGTGACTTGTCTTGTAGGTGAAATTGATTACAACATTGTAGGTTACTTGAGTATCATTAGATCTTCCAAATCTAGGACTAAAAACACCCCTAGCAGGGTCAAGGGGCAATGCCCCTCGTGGGGGTCTGGGGGCAATGCTCCTAGTAGGGTTGAGGGGCAATGCCCCTAGTAGGTTTGAGGGGAAATGCCCCTCGCAGGGGTCTATGGGTAGTTCCCCCAGTGGGGTTGAGGGGCAGCACCCCTCGCGGGGGTCTAGGGGCAACGCCCCAAGCGGGGTCGAGGGGTAGCACCCCTCGTGAGGTCTGGGGGCAGTGCCCTTAGTGCACTCCCTATCGCGGTACAGGGCGGGATCGAGGGACAATTCCCCTGCCACCAACACCAATTTAAGGCTTCTAAAACCATACAAAACTCCATGGTGCACCTCATTTTCATGATTTTTTGAGTGGCAAAAAAATGGTGGGACGTTGTGTTATCTTCCGCCGATATGTTCTAGTGTTGTTGATATGCTTTCATCGACCTATCGATGGAGCTATGAGGGGAGTTCCCCTGATGTAGTAATGTTAGGCCGATAGTGTCACTATCGGCCTAACATTACTACATTGGGGGAACTCCCCTCATAGCTCCACCAATAGGCCGATGAAAGCATGCTCACTTGTTCATAGTGGCGATGTGTATTCCTCATAATCATTGGAAAGTTCCATTAGAAATCTAGGAGTTCTAGAAACCACTCTTGACTAATCTATTAAAGAAGGATATTGATGCAATGTAGGAGCACAAGACTCTTCACCAAACTCAACTTGTCAGAAGCACAACCAATTCTTGACTATCCTTGCAACTAGGACTCCACATTCTTCACAAAACCTTGCTTCAAAGCACTCAAACTAAGATTAAGGCACACACACCTCTTATTGAATTCACAAAACACTTGAAGAAACATCAAAATACATGACCCAAACCCCTTTTAGCAACATAAACAACTCCAATATAATAACTATCAAAAGTGGACTGTCTTAATCAACCACTATGCCCATTTAGGCTAGCTACACAAGACAAATTCAAACTCCAAGCCCAATCCTCATCACCAAAGTCTCATACATGTCTAAAAATTCCTATACAACATAATGAAATCATTCCCCAACCTTTATTCTTGATAATTCTTCAAACACCCATTCAAACCCTTCATTATTGATTCCAAAATGTGACTGTCATAACACTGTATCTACAAGACAGTATAAAAAAGTGCATTCAAAGCTTATAAATCACCAAAACTTCTTAGAGAGACTTCAATATACACCTCTAAAACCTTCTAACTCACTGTAATCCATGTAGAACATCCTTTGCATCAACAAAACACAAAATTTTGACTGTTCTCTATCAAATTCTAGATTTTTCATGCAAATACAGATCTATGGCATTAATTTTTCACATGCTAACCATCATCACTTAGTCTAAATATTTGGAACATAAAATAATATAAAAAAATGAACCTACTCACCAAGATTTAGACTGTTCTACCAGTTAGTTTGGAAGAAACACAATTTTGAACGCCCACTGTTACCCTAGAATGGGGTTTCAACTCACTTGAAGTGAATTTACAATAACTTTTACAATTATAAATGGTTTTAAATGAAATCAACTGCATTATAAACTAGTATCATAGGTCCATCAAGTAAATTTATTTTTGAGTATTTTATACATAGTGAACAAAACTAAAGGTGTTTTTTTGAGTATGCAATACAAATTAGCTTAAAATACAATCTATGACAACTATTATATTTATGCTATTTAGTTAAATGCAGAGATTGAGCAATACACAAACACATAAAAATAGGATTTAGTTTCAACAACACAAATGACTCGGTAAATTAGAAGAGGGGTGTTACAAAACTACAAGATCCACTTCACTACAATGTACAATACAAAATTTGTAATTAATAGTAAAAATACTTCAATTTACTTCATCTACACTATACACAAGACATTGTAAGCTAAATACGATAGGTACATTCAAAGAAACAATGAAAAATTAACACCTATTATAATATTAGTTCTCAGTGTTCCTAGTGTTCCACCATTCCATCACAATGGGCCCATTATACTCCTCATGCAATCTCAAGTTAGGATCCTTACTATGAATTGTTTGTTTTATTTGTCCAAGCATGTTGTTAAATGTTTCAAAAATATCTTCAAGACTAGGAGATTCAGTATATCTAATGACCTGCATAACAAGTGAGATAAAGAAACAAACATATCTAAAACAATATCAATAAAACATAAGATTCAAATGACAAAGAGAATACTATTACGAAAAACGAAAAATAATTTACAAGTTACAAACATTAATAAATTGATAATTTAATAATAAAATCAAAAATTCTTACTTCGTTGTGAACTACCAATTATCATAAGGATCATTTACTTCATACCTTTTCCTTCAATTGTGTTTGCCTTTGCTCATCTACTCCACTTTGTACTAGCAATGATCCCCTTACTCTGATAAATCTGCATAAATCATCCTATAGATGGGAAATTATAGTGATTTGAATTTGACAAGCAAATGATTTTGATGGAATAAAGTCATTGCAATTTTGTTTTTTTAGGAGTACAACATAATACAAACCAACAATTAACTGCTCAACACTATAGGTCAAACAAAATAGAATGATTGTGTAACAATCTATAGGATGTAGATATACATTTTTGTGACACTCGCTGCAATTAACATCTAACCACCCAGACAATTAAACACAATTATTGATGAAGTCACAACATTCCTAACATAATATTTATCTGATTATTATATAATTTTTATAAAATTTCCACAAGTAAAATACCAGAGTCCTCCCTTCCTGTGCAAAAATGGGAGCTTTGGGATGGGCTATGAACATGCACCAAAGCATAATGGTAGGGGAATTTTTGTCAGATGTTATAGTTGGATATGCTTTGGTAGACATATATGCAATATGTGGAATCATAGACAAAACACCTGAATTATTTGAGAGAATGCCTCAAAGAGATGTCATCTCATGGAACGAAATGATTGATTGCAGAACATGTGCACAAAATGGATTTTGCAAGGAACCTCTCAAAATATTTGAATTAATGAAGGACTCTGGAACACATCCTAACATTATATTTTCAATGGAATCAAGGATGTTATTTAAAATTTTACACCCTTCTATGTTCAAGTGTTGCAGTTGTGACAGGTTGCCAATGAATTAGGGAGGCTATTTAAATCTATACACTAGGACCATGTTCAAGTGTTGCAACTATGACAGGTTGCCAATGGAATCAACGAGCTTATTTAAATGTCCACACCCTTCTATGTTCAAGTGTTGCAGTTATGACAGGTTGCCAAACGAATCAGTGAGCTTATTTAAATGTCCACACCCTTCTATGTTCAAGTGTTGCAGCTGTGACAGGTTGCTAATGGAATCAAGGATGTTATTTTATCAGGGAGCTTATTTAAATGTCCACACCCTTCTATGTTCAAGTGTTGTGTTGGAGCTGTGACAGGTTGCTAATGAAATCAAGGAGATTATTTAAACTGTGATAATATTTTATTTTTAAGTGTTGCAGTTGTGATAGATTGTCAACAAAATCAAGGAGGTTATTTAAACCTTTAAAATTTCCAATTATATTTAAGTGTTGCAGCTGTGAAAGGTTGACAATGGAATTGGGGAGGTTATTTAAACCTCTGTAACTTTCTATTTTCAAGTGTTTCATGTGTGACAGGTTGCCAATGGAATCAAGAAGGTTATTTAAACCTCTACAGTCTTCTATGTTCAAGTGTTGCATCTATGAATCAGGGGGGTTATTTAAAATTTTACACATTTCTATGTTCAAGTGCTACAACTATGACAAGTTGCCAATGGAATGGGGGAGGTTATTTAAATCTATACACCCTACCATGTTCAAGTGTTGCAGTTGTGACAAGTTACCAATGGAATCACACTACTGAATTTGACTCCATTTTTTGACGAACGTTAGTCGGTTGTTCAACAAACGTTTGTTGGAAAATCGACGAATTGATGAAAAAAAATTTGTCACTATTTTTTCGTCAAAATTATGACAATGAATTAAACATCGAAATAATGGTGCAGATTCGTCAGTCATCGGCATCCTAAAATGACTTGGATGTTTTTCGGAATATCGACAAAAGCTTCATGTATGCACCGATGAATTACAACCAAAATGCAATTGTAATTGCTCTTCCAAAGCGTCGAAACAACACCAGAAGTTCGTCGCCATTTCGATGAAATGGGCAAGGAGTTATGACGAAGTCTTCGTCACAACTAAGCAACTTTGTCGGACCTTTTCTGTGATTCATTGGTGGCCTTCGTCGAAATTGCAACGAAATGGGCAAGGAGTTATGACGAAGCCTTCGTCGCAAATAAGCAACTTCGTCAGACCTTTTCTATGATTTTTCGGCAGCCTTTGTTAAAATTGTGACGAAATGGGCAAGGAGTTACGACAAAGCCTTCGTCGCAGCTATAGCAACTTCATCGAACCTTTTAGGTGATTCGTCAGTGGGTTTCGTCAAAATTGCGACGAAACAATGCAATTTTTTTAAAAAAATATTTGTTGAAATGTACCATCGCAGAGACTCTTGGCAATGACCACCGAAGCCAACCCATCGATGAAAGATCAATCATCTGGTATAGGATAGAAAACTCACTCTGATAGTCCATGTCTTGTTGATGACTTACGTTGGCAAGATAGATCTAATGTCACACCGATCTAACCTCTTCAAGAGTTTTGAACACTGCTGGTTATCAACAAGACATTTTGAGGGTCTCACCAATTAAACAAGTGTCTAAGAGCAAGTAAACAAATGGAACCTATTAATTTTCTTATTTTTGGGTTCTTTAAATCATAGAATAGATACCATCTTCTTGTGTATAATGTACTTATATTCAGATTTGAATTTGAGATAAATTGTCATTGCACATTCCATTTTACTTGCACAAAGTATTCTATAAGCAATATATTGACAATGCCAAATGATTTATGGTGTTGTAGAACTCTACCTATCATCACAGTTCTAATGTTCCCCCCGAGAGAATCCTGTAAAGACAAGTTTACAATACCAAGTCAAATAATATGAAAAAGACTTACTTCCATACAAATTAAATGATTATTCTCACAATGGCAATTATCTAATTACAACAACAATTCCATGAAAGGTTATTCATGCTTCATAAGAGATGACTAATCATACATAAAGATTGCTAGATGCATAGAAAAAGCATTACACTTGAGAACAACCAAGGGCTAATAAGGGAAGGAGTTAAGAAACGTTTGGATTGAAGAGAAAATGTGTAGGGAAAATGTTGAGCAGTGTCAAGAGAATAGAACTTGTAGAACATATTCTTGACCTAATCAAGCTCCTGAACAACTTAAACAAAATTAAAATACTAACACATACATGAGACATGTAATGACCTTCTAATATCTACTATCTTTTTCATTAATGCGGAGGTAGGTAAAGGAGAAATAATTATAATTGTAACACTATTCATAGTCCATTAAATTATGTTCGTAATTTGTGTTCAATGGACCTTAGTTTTATCATTATACTGCCCATCTAATACCATACTTTAATCCAGGGTTCAACTATCTTAGATCTAAAGAATCACCTTCAATTAACCATTTAAAGTACTATAAAATAAGGTAATACTTTTACTTGAGAAAGATTGGGTACACTTGTAGGATTAAAGTTTTCACAATCATTAGGATTTATTGGCACATAGACACAACTTGCAACATATGAAGCAATGGATGACTACAAGTTAGTGAAATGGTCCTTAATATGTGACTGGTTTGAAAATTGATTGGTAGAAAATAAGGTTACAAATAGATCTACATGAAAAATTATGAGGACAATCTACTGTAATCATCAAAATAGATGAAAAGTGCAAAGGAAAGAGTTGAGCTACATCTCTAGAGCCTAAAAAAAACACATGCAAGAAACATAAGAAAAAGAAAAAACTAGTTTTTGGATGAATACAAAATGGTGCCTTCAACAAGTGATTCATATGCTTTCACACCTGACACAGGACATTAAGAAGATTTTAGTCTTCCTCTTTGAAATTAACTACTTACAGAATAAACCCAAAAACCAATATTATATACCTCCATGTCTAGCCAAGGGTAGGAATAAAAGAAACAAAATTCCTTAATGCAATGTCAAAAAATATCAATGTGTGTGTAAGTTTGTATTACTCAAAATATCATTTCATTTCCTAAGGAAAAATACCAAAGTGATGTTTTAAATTTCAATCTTCACATAGGCTCCCTTATTTCTACACATGCATATACAAGCATTATTCAAGCTCTAAAATATTAAAATATTAAGGATGTAATTAGCTATAAGATGGAAAGTTGTTGTTTAGACATAATCGATCATCTTTTACATATCTTTATTCACTCCTAGCGCTTCAGATAAATTTGTGTAAATGAGAAAAAAATGTGAATCTTTTATGACAAAGAAAATTCTTAAAAGGAGGGGGGAGAGAGCAAAGGGTAGGGGGCAAGAGAATTCTTGAATGTATAGAAAATTATAACATTTTGATCATTATAACAATGAAACGAATCTTAAGTTTTAAGCATTAATATCATTTACAACATTCATGATCAAGAATGAATGTAAGTAGAGAAACTTTTGCATACCTGTAGATGGTACAAAATTTCATGGTTAAGTGGAAGCCTCCCATCAACAAGAAGATAAAAATATACGTGTATCTATCTCAATCAAGCCTCTAAACCCTTTAGAGCTATTAATTTTTCCACTAACTTGTTATGCACAAAAGTCAAATTTTAGAGTTATGTCACCACTAAAAACAGAAGAAACAGAGCTTTGAAACCAAATCCACACACAACACAATGTGGTATTCATACAAAGCCATACAAACAAACTAAAGTCGGAACATTGGAATGGAAACAACTTCAAATTATGATGCAGAGCATGGATTCAGGGTATAAAGAATCATTTTTCTGCACCATAGTGAAAATTTAGCACTTTCTTTCATCTTTTCATATTGGTTTGATGCTTCAAATGATGCATTTCTTATATTGAAAAGTGCATTACCTTATTGAGCTTCTCTTTGTTTCGAGAATATTTTAATATTCTCTACTTAACAGGGCCAACCACATGACGGTGGAAGCTCATTTGGCCCGTCCCCCCCCCTCACATCACTCTTAATTTCCCATACCCAATCATATAACATTAATCATTCATTCATTCATTAATAACATATAACATTCATTCATTCATCCATTAATAACATATAACATTCATTCATTAACATATAAAATTCATTAATTAACATATTCACACTCATTCATTAACATATACTATTCATTCTTTCAGGTTTTACATATTATCAAAAATATGGTTGTCATGATATGATTACAATTAGTTTTTTTTTTGTTTCTTTTTTAAAGCTAAAAAAATCTGAAGTGGAGTATCGTTTTCTAAATCATCTATCCCCCCTTTAGTTGTTATGCCCTCTGCTTGTGATATTAATGTACGCCTAGTCATCTGCTCATGACATGGATGTCATTGCAAGGGGGGTATGTTGCAATAACAAAGAAATGTTAAAATGATATGTTTTATTATTATTGTTACAAATATTTCATTAATTAAAATAACATTAGAGTGGTTCTCTTTACCTGATGGGTCCACATCATGTTCCTGAACTTCTGTTATAGACTCATGCTCAACGTGTTGAACACCCTCTAAATCTTGATCTGCAGTTGAAACATGAAAGGTTACATTAATTAATACACCAATTGCAATTGAATATGTTTAAAAAAAATTTAGAGTGTTCCTCTTTACTTGATGGGGCCACATCATGTTCTTGATCTTCTCTAGCCTGATCATGCTCAACATGTTGATCACACTCTACATGCTCTAAAGTACCAGGATGCACACCATGACCTTCGTCTACAAGCTGTGCTCCACCCTCACCAGGCTGCATTCCAATGTCATGTGCAGTATTATCATTGCTTGAATGTTTAAAACAAATAAGAATGTAATTACTTTATGGTGGAAATTAATATTGAATAGATTGCACAAGTATTCAATTTTAAATAAGCTTTATTGAGTTTATTTACCTGTGTGTCAGATGCAATGGAAGATTGTGTTTGCCCAGTCAAGACTCTTAGGCGTTCAGCCACGACTCCATAGCCTTGTTGAAAGGAAATCTTTAGGTCATCTTCTATGGGAACTCTGTTGAATTCAAAGCCCTACATTTTTGCATAAGATCATGAATTTTTCTTCTATGGTGTGATAAAACCAAAATTGTTTTCAATTTATTATTTGGATACAATATTTCATTTATTGATACTTACAATTCGTGCGGCTAATTTCATATAACCACCAAAGCCAAGTTTGTGATGCCTGTGTTTTTCTAGTCTTGCCTTTGTTTCCTTCAATGTTTCAGGCAACCTATGAAAAGTTTGAAATACGTTAGATTATGTAAAAAGAAAGAGTAATCAGTATATAATTATATTTTTGATAGTATCACATACCTTCCTTGGCCCGATGGTGTCTTTCCTTTTTTCTTTTCAACCTTCTCCTTTCCATCTGACACCAAGTCCTTCCAATCCCTCTCCGGAATCATGGGGGGATGCTCGTACTTTTTGTTCTCTAAATGTGACCTATATTGCTCCCTCACATACTTTAGATAGGTACCAAATTTCTTAAGGACCTTGGTTCGGTTGAATGTTTTATCACCGAAGAGCACAACTAAAGAGTTAATGAGATCATCTTTTAAATCTTAATTTTGGGAATTCCATCGTGTACGTGTGGTGGGCCCAAAGAGCTCCAATGTAATATCACTTAGATGTTTATAAAAAACATCATTTCCTACAAAATGATCATGGGATCAATAGTCTAAAAAGAGCGATCAATAAGTAAATTTCAATTGGATTATATATAATAATAATTAAAACATTTTAAAGTACCTGGGACCTTCTCTATCTTTATCGGAATGAAATCCTTGCTCACCACAAATGTGACCGACAATGTTCATGTACTAGAAATACAGGAAGATCTAGAAATGCTACTAAAATATCACGATACTAGTGGCTTTTGCATCCCAGGTACATGTCGACACATGTACGGCATGTGTTCACTTTGCAGGAGGGTGCACTAACGGATGCGCATGGTATGTGTTGCCGACATTTCAAACGACAATATAGAGCGGATGATGGGGTCAGATGATGCGATGTATGCATAGGAAGATCAGGATGGACACTTGTACTAGCCCCTACTCCTCGGGCAGCACTTGCAGTACCCTGATCATGGCCAAAAGCATCATGAGGACGCAAAAAATTCTATAAAAACAACACATATTTTAGTTCATAACATAAAAGAGTACAAAATATAAAACCATGAATGAACTTATGTTATAATTAAAGACCTCATGACAGCTTACTTGCAATTTTTGTGATCTCTCAGTCAATATTTTAACCCTCTCTCTTATCTCATTTGTTTGAGGCACTATGAATAACAACAGGATTTCTTCATTGCATTTTTTGGAGTCTTCCTTATCATACTCGAGAGAGTTTGTTGAATAAGTGATGTCATCATCACATAATATTGATTGCTCCTCTATGGATGCTCTCATCGCTAGTGCCTTTCCCGATCGATCCATTTTAACAAGAATATTAAAAACATTATCAAAATTAACCCAATAAACTTATCAAAACAACATAATAATAAAACATTTTGCTTGTATCTAATTTGTACAATTACAATGAGGTAAACCTGTTGGGTAGAAGCACCTGAAGATAAATTGTGATCTATGCTCTGGGCTGGAGCCTTCTTCGTACGATCAATGTCCCACTGTGACAAAAAATAAATATAAAAAAATATTACCGAAATGAAACCAATAGACTTACAGAAAAGAAAGAAAGAATAAAATGGTATATGGGAGTCATTAATTGGAGGTT
>VDFB02058242.1:712545508-712557442 GCA_007258455.2 Sequoia sempervirens | reverse complement strand
TGTTCTATTTTATCTCGCCTTGTGTCTCTGGTCATCTATGGTGTTTGGGAAAAGCCTAAGGTTGGGGTTTTACCTTCGTCTTCATGTAAAACACTAGTGTTCATCTTACACCTTGGATGGGATCTATTTGGCCATTACTTTTTGGGAAGGCTTTAAAATGACTTAAGCCCCATCGCTTCGTCTAGGCTAGGCCCCCTTTTGTTTTCTCATTTTATTTCCTTCGCCTGACTTTATTTTTCCTAAGTCTTTTGTTGGTCCCGTGTTCCCTCGTTAAAAAAACTTATGTCATTTTTTTTCGTTGACCTAGTGATGTCCCCTTATTCCTTTAGGGGAGAGGGCCCGATAGTCATGCAAACTAACTTTCTTAGCATGTAGCAATTGACTAGAATATCGTAGAACCTTCATTTATTTTTTTGAAATGTAGGTTGGTCTCTTATTTATCTATAACTAAGGTTTGGAGGTGCGACTCATCATGCAACTCGCCACATCGGAAGATCTTTTGAGAAGTGTCTAAAATTTGACTTTTTAAAGGTTCAACCAAAACTTAGTCATGGAACCCCCAATAGTTGAACAAAAAAATATCATTTGTTGCTTGTAGAATATCATATTTTTTATTTAAATTAAAATTAATATACAACCTAAGTGGACCAAATACTTATTGATAACCATAAATCTTTGATATCTCTACCTTTTATATTCAACACATATGGACTAATAGTTGAACACAAAAAATCTATTTGTTGTTATAAAAACAACACATAGTTATTTAAAATACAACTTATATTGAACAAAAATGGACCAATAGTTGAACACTAAATTTTTTTGAAAATCCTTCACATTTAATGGGAAAATACATGTTATTTATTGTGCTCACCTTTTATATTTGTGATAGGAAAAACTATTAATATAAAATTATCCAATGCTTGTACATTGCTACCCCAATTGTTATACACATAAGAATTATATTTTTTCACTATGATAACAATACTTGTTTAAATGAGAGTCTTATTTTATTAAATGATATACTTATAGTGGAGAGTTATGATATTTTATTTGAAACAAAAAAATACTTATTTCACTTCTTCATGAATGCATTTATGTTTTTTTCATATAACATTTAGAGGTTCTCATGTGTTCAAGTATGGGTCCATTTTATATCAACATTTGGTTTTTTCTTTATTTACATTTGGACTGTTTATTTACAATATATAGTATAAATATGTGGTAAGACTGGGTATTATCATCATGATTGAGTGCACGACTATTGGACCCCACATGACTACTAGGCCCTCTCCCCTTATAAATGTTTTTATTTTGCACAGGGACAAGTTCGCATGGCCGTAGATCAATCATCGTGTGATCTTAGTCGTTCCCCACCATCCCGTGATGACCCCACCACACTGTCTTTGTTGATCGTGATATCATGGGCGAGCACCACGTGTCTCATCCGGTGAAGCCGAAGGAATGCTAAATGCTTTGATGCATCTTTAATACATTATGTCATGGGTTACTAAAGTTGTTATAAGATGCACATGTTTTAAATCAATGAAGTTTTTATAATCTCAGTAGAAAGGTGCTCGATGGTTAATAACAAGGCTGGCGATTGTGTTGAACGAACAGGATTGCCGATGGTTGAGATCCACAGTTTCCCACCATCGCGTGATCAAAATTTGTGAGGTCTTTATTGATTGCGATATCATGGGCGGGCGCCACGTGGATCTCATTGGCAATGAGTAGTATGGTGGGCCCCTTATTGCCATGATGGAGACTATGTCAGTTTGCTTTGAAGGAAGTCGTCCGATGATCTGACCAAGGTGAAGGATCAATGACTAATATTTGAATCTGCATCATATGCGATTTGAGTCATTCGTGCAGCATGCGAGTAAGCTTTAATGCTGGCCATGACATCTACTACCATGGTTTGATCGAAATAAAGCAACTATTCTTCTACTTTTGGTATCACAAAGCATTCAAAAACATCTTAAATGGGGATTGTAAGTGGATATGTTATAATTTTAGGTTGACCTGCTTGGTTAGTCATCGACCCCTTAAGTCACCTCTTGAGCCATTCGACATGTCAGTTCACTGGCCCCATTAGCACGAAGAATTGGTCATCATTTTCCCACCGCATTATGTCTTCTCCTAAAGTTGGGTTTTAATTTTAATCTGGTGACATAAGCCTAAGCCATTAACCCCAGTGGTCATGTAGCCGACGACTTAGCCAAAGCCTTTCATTAAATACTAACTGTGTAATGTGTAGGTTTTTCAAATTCGAAGATATGGGAGATCTCAATCGTACCCCGCTAGCTTGCAAACCTAAGGTGTCGGCCTGTTATTTGGCGCGAGGTCAGCAAAAGGCATATGTGTGTCTTGTATGGAATGTGGGGCCCAATCTCCACTATTGAGCTCATAACCTATGGTTTTAGATAGACAACAAAGATCAAAAGCTAATGTAAATCTCTACCGTTCCCTGCTAGCTCGCAGGAGGAAGATGAAGGTTGGTTAAAAGCCGCAAGGTCAACAAGATTGTGATGCGTAGCTCCAACCATTTAGTTTGCAAAGTGCATAGGACCTATCGACATGGTAGTTGGTTTTCGAGATGGATTAATGTTATTGGTCATGAGGAAGGTCAATGATGCTTCGTTGGATGTCAAACCGAGTTAGCCCAAGATAAATCATTTGATCTGCCAACTCTTTAGGAGATCAGTGGGCATTATTCAAAGTTAGAAAATGGCACATGGTGGTCGTTTTATCCTACAACTGGTGAAGCATTAATGAATTATTCATTTCTTGTGTAGTCACGTCGATCTCAATCTGTGTGAAGATGTTGTTGTTGGAAATCATGAAGGGTGACCTGCAGATTCTCATGCAGATCAAGTTAAACGGTGACAGTACATATGCCACCAAATTGCCATGTTTGCACATGCATTTTTACTAAGCATTGATGAAGGTTGCCATTACCTCGCACAATAAATACAAGAGGAATTAACTACTAATTGTGTCATTCTTGTAGTAGTTAGAGCACTTTCTGGGCTAAGTCTAATCAAGTTTGAGTGCTTGTTTGACAAGAGAAAATGAGTAGGTCAGTAAGGAGGTCTGTTCATTTGAGATCACAAAAGCTCGATCCTGCTATTCAGGAAGGTGCTTTGGTTGACAAGCCCAGGCTTGTTCCCACTAGATGCAGTAGAAGCTTGCAATTTCAGGACATTGCTGCTCAATTGGTAGATGACAAAGGCAAGCAGTCAGCGTGCTCTATTACTAGTGTCGGTAGGAAAATAAGGTATGGGCGTGGCTTCTTTGGATGCCAACACTCGCCCATTGACCTTACGAGCAACACTTCTGATGATGTAAGCAAGACTGACTCTGACTACTGTCAATATTTAGCTCTCTTGAATCATGGTCTACCCTCTAATGAGGAAGTGATATATGTGGTGCCATTGGTGGTTAAAACCCTAAGTGGATGGACTAGAACCATATTGGGCAAGGACAAGAAAGAAGAGGAGGCTGAGGTTTCCTCTCCTCCTCTAGCAACAACTAGAAGCGAGCGTGTATACCGGGGTTTGAGTGTTGGTAAGGGCAAGGTGGTGAATAAATAAGATGTTGCTATGTGGGATGTAAAATTTTGTGTTGATGATGTTGTTGTTTTTGGTGATGTTGGTTCTGCATGTGTGGCACATTTTGATGTCGATTGTGTGCCTTCGTGGCAATTTGGTTGCCTGGTTTTTTTGCATGGATAGTGAAAAAGGGGATTTTGATGATAATTTTCGTTCCCTTTTCTGATGGTAGTTACAACTTTAGCTTTTCCTAGTTGCACTATGTTTTGAAGATTCAACGTGTGGGAAGTTGTGAAATGAAAGTTAAATGCAATGGAGATTTTGTTCAAATGAAAATTTGTGGTGAAATTACATTTGAGCCCAAAGCTTGTTGCTCCCTTGTCATATAAAATGGAATTCAAGGCTCATTTGTAGGGAGAGAACTGATGAAAGCTCTAGCTAGGTTTTGAGTTGAATATATGGGTAGAAAGATGGGAATAAATTAGATAGCCTATTTTGAGTTTTGGATGAATATATGCAAATTATCTTAAATTATATGCAGATATGACTTATAAGCATGAATAAACGTATAATTATAATATATTTTCTCTCCTTATGTGTATTTGAGTGAATTTTGAATGAAATGTTAATGATGTTGTCATTATTCTTTTGAGAATTTGTTCAATTGTGTGTCTATGTTTTTGCTTTGATTCAAAAAAATAAATTAAATGCTTAAATGGAGTCATAAGTTTACAATTATTTACAAAGGATTTGATAAGTAGTAATATATCAGAGAATTGAGCTCCATAATGTAAGGTATTATATGAGTAGTCAATTCTATTAAATTCTTGGGTCATTTCTGCTAACGATAAATGGGTAACTAAATATTTAACTGAGGAAGAATAAAAGAATAATATGTAAATGGGTCACTCACTCACTCCCTCTCTCTCTCCCCTTAACCTTAAACCCTAAATCCTAAACCCTAAACCCTTAAACCCTCTACCCTCTACCCTTAACCCTCCCTTCCTTTATCTCTCTCTCTCAAGTCTCTCACCTAGCACCACTCCCCTCTCTAAGGTCTCTGCTCTCCTCCCCTCACTCTATCTCATTCCTCCTACCCCTTCTCCCTCTCTTGCATTATTTATCTCATTCCTTACTCCCTCTATCTCTCTCCTCCACTTGTAACCCTAAACCCCTTAAACCATCTACCACCTCTACCCCTTAAACCTCCTCCCTCTCTATCTCTCTCCACTCCCTCCCTCTCTCTCTCTCAAGTATCTTGATATCTACCCCACACCTCTCCCTCTTGGGTCTCTCTCTCCCACTCCTCCTCCCTCTATCTATCTTCCTTAAACCTAAACCCTAGCTGGCCTAAAACCTTGACCTCTACCCTCTAAACCTTAAACCCTCTACCTACCTTAGCCCTCTACATACTCTATCTCTCTCCCACTCCCTCTGGTTCTCTCTCTCCACCAGGAATCCTCATCTCCCCTCTACCCACGCTAAACCCTTAACCCTTAACCCTCTACCCTCCTACCCTCTCTCTCTCTCTCTCTCAAGTCTCTCTCCACTCTCTCGGGGTCTCTCTCCTCCTCCTCTCTCTCTCTATCCTCTCTCCCTCTACCCTTGGCCTTAACCTTAAGTAAGGCTAAACCCTCTACCCTCTATCTCTCTCCATTTTTCTCCCTCCTTCCTCTCTATCAAGTCTCACCCTCCTACCGCCTCTCCTTCTCTTAGGTCTCTCTCTCTCTCACTCACTCCTATCTTTGTCCCATCTACCCTTAACCCTCTACCTTCTACCCTCTACCCTCTATCTCTCTCCCACTCCCTCCCTTTATCTCTCACTAAATCCCTCTATCTCTCTCTCCTCTACCCATAACCTTAAACCCTAAACCCTTAACCCTTAAATCTCTACCTCTGCCTCTCTCTCTCTCAATTCTCTCCCTCCACCACCCCCTCTCCCCTCTCTTGGGTATCTCTCCTATCTCTCACTCACTCCCCTCTGTGTGTGTCCCTCTAGCCTTAAAGGCCTAAAGCCCTTAAAATCTAAGCCGTAAACCCTCCTACCATCTCACGTTTAACCCTCTACCCCTTATCTCTCTCCCACTCCTCCCTCTTTCCCTCTCTTTCTCAGGTCTCACCCTCCTGCACCCCCTCTCCCTCTCATGGGTCTCTCTCTTTCTCTCACTCCCTCAGCACCTCCCTTCCCTCTACCCTTAACCCTCACCTTCTACCCTCTAGCCTTAACCCTCTGCTCTCCCATCTCTGCTCCCCGCTCCCTCCTCTCTCTCTCTCACTGGATCCTCCATCTCTCTCCCCTCTACCCATAGCCCTACTTGTAAACCCCAAGCCCTTAGAGCCCTCTACCCTCTCTCTCTCTCTCAAGTCTCTCCCTCCTACCTCTCCCTCTCTTAGGTCTCTCTCTCTCACTCACTCTCTCTATCTCTCACCCCTCTACCCTTAACCCTAAACCTTAAACCATTAAACTCTAAACCCTTAAACCCTCTACCCTCTATCTCTCTCCCAATACTCCCTCCCTCCCCCTCTACCCTATACCTTAACCCTCTACCCTCTATCTCTCTCCCTCCTCCTCCTCCCTCTCAAGTCTCACCCCTCTGCCTCTCCTCTCTCAAAGTCTCTCTCTCTCTCTCTCCTCTTATCTCCTCCCTCTGCCTTAACCCTCTACCCTCTGTCTCTCTCCCACTCCTCGATCTCTCTCACTAAAGTCCACTCTATCTCTCCCCTCTACTGTTGGTTGTTTTCTTGTAACTAGGTTGGTCTTCTAATTTATGATGGGTTTCCAATTCAATCAAGGGAGCTCAAAAGGACCCTGGATGGCCAGCCCGAGGTTTAGGACTCTACACTTTGGGCTCTACAAGACTCGGGAGGGTGATCCCTTAATGCATTTACAACCTTTGCACCATTATCGTAAACAACATTAACAACAACAGATAATCTCATTTAATATCTCAACATAATAGCATAATACTAAATAGAATTGGTTGTTCATTAGTAATATCAACTATTCAGAGAATGAGATAACTACAACACATTCCACAATGTAAAATAGTCATTGATTTGCAATTTTTAGCAAGCGCTAGGTAAAGACAAAAAAAATACTGAACCATACAAATTAGTACAAATTACATCAGTGCCATATATCCATTAAGGGAGTCAAATTCATAAAGATCTAAGGGTTTATGACAGATTTAACACATAATATATAAGATCCTTGAGAACATTGCTTTACAATTTCATCAACATGTATTCTAACCCAATACTACTTATCAAATCCTTATACAAAACATATCCACCGACAATCCCCATTTAAGATGTTTTGAATGCTTTGTGGTACCAAAAGTAGAAGAATAGTTGCTTTATTTCGATCAAACCATGGCAGTAGATGTCATGGCCAGCATTAAAGCTTACTCGTGCGCTGCACGAACGACTCAAATCGCATATGATGCAGATTCAAATATTAGTTGTCGATCCTTCACCTTGGTCAGATCATCAGATGACTACCTTCAAAGGAAACTGACATAGTCTCCATCGTGGCAATAAGGGGCCCACCATACTACTCGTTGCCAAGGAGATCCACGTGGCGCCTACCCGTTATATCACAATCAATAAAGACCTCACAACTTTTGATCACGCGATGGCGGGCATCCGTGGATCTCAACCATCAACAATCCTATTCATTCAACATAGTCACCATCCTTGTTATTAACCATCAAGCACCTTTCGACCGAGATTATAACATCTTCGTTGATTTAAAACACGTGCATCTTATAACTGCTTTAATAACCTGCGACATAATGTATTAAAGACGCATCAAAGTATTTATCATTCCTTCGGCTTCACGAGATGAGACACGTGGTGCTCGCCCGTGATATCATGATCAACAAAGATAGTGTGGTGGGGTCATCGCGGGATGGTGGGGAACGACTGAGATCACACGACGATTGATCTATGACCATGCGAACTTGTCCCTTTGCAAAATAAAAACATTTATTAGGGGAGAGGGCCCAGTAGTTGTGTGGGGTCCAATAGTCACGCACTCAATCATAATGATAATACCCAGTCTTACCACATATTTATACTATATATTGTAAATAAAAAATCCAAATGTAAATAAAGAAAAAACTAAATGTTGATAAAAAATGGACCCATACTTGAACACATGAGAACCTCTAAATGTTATATGAAAAAAACATAAATACATTCATGAAGAAATGAAATAAGTATTTTTTTGTTTCAAATAAAATATCATAACTCTCCACTATAAGTATATCATTTAAAATAAAATGCTCATTTAATAAAATAAGACACTCATTTAAACAAGTATTGTTATCATAGTGAAAAAATATTGTTCTTATGTGTACAACAATTGGGGTAGCAATGTACAAGCATTGGATAATTTTATATTAATAGTTTGTCCTATCACAAATGTAAAAGGTGAGCACAATAAATAACATGTATTTTCCCATTAAATGTGAAGGATTTTCAAAAAGTTTTAGTGTTCAACTATTGGTCCATTTTTGTTCAATATAAGTTGTATTTTAAATAATTACGTGTTGCTTTTATAACAACAAATAGATTTTTTTTGTTCAACTATTAGTCCATATGTGTTGAATATAAAAGGTAGAGATATCAAAGATTTATGGTTATCAATAAGTATTTGGTCCACTTAGGTTTATATTAATTTTAATTTAAATAAAAATATGATATTCTACAAGCAACAAATGATAATTTTTTGTTCAACTATTGGGGGTTCCATGATTAAGTTTTGGTCAAACCTTTAAAAAGTCAAATTTTAGACACTTCTCAAAAGATCTGCCGATGTGGTGATTTGCATGATGAGTCGTGCCTCCAAACCTTAGTTATAGATAAATAAGAGACCAACCTACATTTCAAAAAAAAAAATGAAGGTTCTATGATATTCCATTCAATTGCTACATGTTGAGAAAGTTAGCTTGCATGACTACTGGGCCCTCTCCCCTAAAGGAATAAGGGGACATCACTAGGCCGACAACAAACAATGGCATAAGTTGTTTTAACAAGGGAACATGGGACCAACAAAAGACTTAGGAAAAATAAAGTCAAGCGAAGGAAATAAAATGATAAAACAAAAGGTGGCCCAGCCTAGTTGAAGTGATGGGGCTTAAGTCATTTTAAAGCCTTCCCAAAAAGTAATGGTCAAATAGATCCCATTCAAGGTGTAAGATGAACACTAGGGTTTTACATGAAGACGAAGGTAAAACCCCAACCTTAGGATTTTCCCAAACACCATAGATGACCAGAGACACAAGGCAGGATAAAATAGAACACAGAGAACAAAACTTTGAAGTTCCATCACTACCCATAACCTTAAACCCTAAACCATTAACCCTTAACCCTTAAACCCTCTACCCTCTCTCTCTCTCAAGTCTATCTCACCTACCCCCTCTCCCTCTCTCAAGTTTCTCTCTCTCTCTCTCACTCCCTCTATCTCTCTCCCCTCTACCCTAAACCCTAAACCCTAAACCCTTAACCCTTAAACTCTAAACCCTTAAACCCTCTACCCTCTACCCTTAACCCTTTCTCCATCTATCTATCTCCCACTCCCTACCTCTCTCTCTCTTTGAAGTCTCTCCATCCTAGCACCACTCCCTCTCTCAGGTCTCTCTCTCTTTCCCCTTCCTCCCCTTCCTCCCCTCTCCCTTCCCACTCCTAACTCTCTCTCACTCCTAAGTCTCTCTAGTCTACCCTTAGCCCTCTACCCTTAACCCTTAAATCCTTAAATCCTCTACCCTCTATCTCTCTCACTCCCTCCCTCTCTCTCTCAAGACTCTCCCTCCTACCCCTCTCCCTCTCTCGGGTCTCTCTCTCTCACTCACTCTCTCTATCTCTCTCCCTCTGCTTTAACTCCTAAACCCTAAACCCTTAACCATAAACCCTCTAACCTCTCAGCAACCCTCTACCCTCTATCTCTCTCCCACTCCTCCCTCCCTCTGCTTCTCTCCCTCTCTTAGGTCTCTCTCCCCTCTACCTTTAACCCTGACCTAAACCATTAGCCATAAACTCTAAACCTTAAACCCTCTAAACCCAACCCTCTACCCTCCTATCTCTCTCTCCCTCCACCCTTGCCTCCCTCCCTCCCTCTCATAAATTCTCTCTCTCTCTCTCTTATCTCCCTCCCTCTACTTCCCTCTATCTCTCTCCCACTCCCTTTGTCTCTCTCACTTGAGATCCCTCTATCTCTCCCCTCTACACGGTAGTTTTTCTTTATAACCGGGTTGGTCTTCTATTTACCTATGGAATTACCAAGTTTCAATCAAAGGGCAACTTGAAGGACTTGGACCAATGACCCGAGGATTTTAAAGACCTCCACACTTTGGAGAACACCAAGAATAGCAGAGAATTGATCAACAATGCATTTACAACCTGCACCATTATATAAACAACATTAACAACAACAGATAATCTCATTTAATAGCTCAACATAATAGCATAATATTAAATAGAATTGGTTTTCATCATTAATATCAACTATTTGGAGCATGAGATAACTACAACACATTACCTGATGTAAAATAGTCAGCGATTTGCAATTTGTAGAAAGTGCTTAGAGTAAAGACAAACAAAATATTGAACCATACAAATTAGTACAACTTACATTAGTGTCATATATCCATTAAAGGGGATTCAAATTCATAAACATCGATCCTAAGGGGTTTTATGGCCAGTTGTACATAACATATAAGATCCTTGAAAACATTGCTTTACAATTTCATCAACATGTATTCTAACCCAATACTACTTATCAAATCCTTATACAAAACATATCCACCTACAATCCCATTCAAGCATTTTAATTAATTCCTTGGATTAAAGCCAAAACAAAAATCATACACACCACAAGAGTGAGATGAAGGAGACAACCCTTGATTATCTTATTCAAAATTCAGATATGCATGTACAATGGAGAGACATGAGTTTGAATTAATCATTTCAATTCAAATGCCAGTACTGTCATAAAACATCAAATCCCCTTGAATTCAAAACCTACTACAGAATGACTCAAAACCTAAATTGCATTTTTCTTAAAACCATCAAACTTTAGAATTTGCTCAACAACTCTACGTAGACTCGACCAAAAAATATCTAACTTGCTAACCCGTAATTCTAGCCTTGAAATCCTTCTTATAGAAAATGAAGGAGAAAACAAGCATCTGGCTAGAAAGTACCTCTCATTTCACATGCTTTTCTTCACAAAACTCTTGAGAAAAACAACTATACCTTCTTTATTTCTCATCCTACGCCCTATTCATGCATCCTACAATTAAAATAGTATCCATGGGGCCTTTTACAAAAGCTACAGTAATCACAAAAAGTTTAAGAGCCCCTTTATATCATGTTTGGACTACAAAACCCTCAAAAATAGGGTAACCGGGCTATATGTAAAGAAATGAAGCTTTCTAACTCAAATCAACGCCTTAAGCCCTCAAATCAAATTCAAATCAAAGCTAACACATATCTTCATGACCTGGAATTGATTTCACATCAAAATATGGCTGCATGTGACTGTACAGTGCTGCATAACAGGAAAAATACATAAATTTTGAAGAAAAACATAGATTTTTGAATGTCAAGAGCTTTTATTTTAAATCCTCAACCATCAACAACCATTAAAATGATCAATTTATGCCTTTTAAAGGCCTTTAAATGTCTACCACCTCTACAACTAACTTTTTAATCTTTTATGATCACATGAAACATAAAACACACTAATTTCAAGGTTGTTAACATCATTATTGCAATGTTTTAATTTTTTGACCTTTCAAACATTAAAAAGTATATCATTAAATTAATTATGTAATGACATAAAAATTAAAAACATCATGAATTAATTATGTAACCACATAAGTCAAATATAATTCTATCAAGAAATTAATATCAAATAGATAATATAATCACATAACTCATACATTTCATTTCATTGATCTTCTTCTTCATCCAACTCTTTGTCTCTATCATCCGATCCAGATTCGACATTGTATGGATTGGTCATATCATCATCATCATCGATATCAGTTTCAATATTGTCATCATCCACATGAATATCATCTTCATGAACATTAACTCCTACATCATCATGATCTAGTTCCTCCTCTTCGACATCTTCGTCAGGGACATCATCAACTAATTGTTGATCCTGATCATCATCTACATCATCTTCTAGTTCTTCAGTATCTTCTTCTTCCACCACATTATACTTTACTGACCTTCCTCTTGGATCATGTCTAACAACAAATGACCAACCCAGTTTACTTGGAACCTATGAGTAAAATACCCGCTCACATTGACTTGGAAGAACATAGGGCTCATTTCCAACTCGCTCGATCAACTTTGTATTAACCAT